>CM021110.1:4568138-4861387 GCA_007115665.2 Sequoiadendron giganteum
AATGTTTTAATTATTATTATATATAATCCAATTGAAATTTACTTATTGATCACTTTTTTTCAACTAATGATCCCATGATCATTTTGTAGGAAATGATTTTTTTATAAACATCTAAGTGATATTACATTAGAGCTCTTCGGGCCGACCATACGTACATGGTGGAATGCCCAAAATCAAGATTTAAAAGATGAGCTCATTAATCGTTTAGTTGTGTTCTTCGGTGATAAAACATTCAACCGAACCAAGGTCCTTAAGAAAGCTAGTACCTATCTAAAGTATGTGAGGGACCAATATAGGTCACATTTAGCAAAGAACAGAAAGTACGAGCATCCCCCCATGATTACGAAGAGGGAGTGGAAGGACTTGGTGTCGGATGGAAAGGAGAAGGCTGAAAATAAAAAAGGAAAGACACCACCAGACCAAGGAAGGTATGTGATACTATCAACAATGTAATTATATACTAATTACTCTTTCTTTTTACATAATCTAATGTATTTCAAACTTTTCATAGGTTTCCCGACACATCGAAGGCAACAAAGGCAAGACTAGAAAAACACGAGCAACACAAACTTGGCTCTGGTGGTTATATGAAATTAGCCACATGAATTGTAAGTATCAATAAATGAAATATTGCATCCAAATAATAAATTGTAAACAATTTTGGTTTTATCACACCATAGAAGAAAAATTCATGATCTTATGCAAAAATGTAGGGCTTTGAATTCAACATAGTGCCACAAAAGAGGACCTGAAGATTTCCTTCTAGCAAGGCTATGGATCCCTGGCTGAACACCTAAGAGTCTTGACTGGGCAAACACAATCTTCCACTGCATCCAATACGCAGGTAAATAAACTCAATAAAGTTTATTTAAAATTTAATACTTGTGCAATCTATTCAATATTAATTTCCACCATAAAGTAATTATGTGCCTATTTTTTTTAAAGAGACAAGCAATGATAATACTACACATGACATTGGAGTGCATCCTGGTGAGGGTGGAGCACAACCTGCAGATGAAGGTCATGGTGTGCATCCTGGTACTAGATGTATTCATGTGCTACACAAAACGCGATATGGATTAATACAATTAAACATCTTTAATTGCATTTGGTGTATTAATTAATGTAACCTTTCGTGTTTCAACTTTAGAGCATGTAGAGCTTGATCAACATGTTGAGCATGATCAGGCTATACAAGATCAAGAACATGATGTGGACCCATCAGGTAAAGAGGACCACTCTAATGTTCTTTTAAACATATTTAATTGCAATTGGTATATTAATTAATGTAACCTTTCATGTTTCAACTCCAGATCAGGATTTAGAGGGTGTTCAACATGTTGAGCATGAGGCTATAAGACAAGATCAAGAACATGATGTGGCCCCATCAGGTAAAGAGCACCACTCTAATGTTCTTTTAATTAATGAAATACTTGTAACAGTAATAATAAAACATATCAATTTAACATTTCTTTGCTATTGCACCAGACCCCCCTTATAGAGGCGTCCATGTCGTGAGTACATGACTAGACATACATTAAGATCAAGAGCAGAGCTTTAAACAACTGAAGGGGGGATAGATGATTTAGAAAATGATACTCCACTTCAACTTTTTTTAGTTGCAAAAAAGAAACAAAAAAAAGTAATTGTAATCATATTATGATAACCATATTTTTGATAATATGTAAAAACTGAAAGAATGAATGTTATATGTTAATGAGTGAATTTTATATGTTATTAATAGATGAATGAATGAATGTTATATTTTATTAATGGATAAATGAATGAATGTGAATGTGTTAATGAATGAATGTTATATGTTATTAATGCAAGATGAATGAATGAATGTTATATGTTATCAATGGATGAATGAATGATTAATGTTATATGATCGAGTATGGGGAATTGAGAGTGATGTGAGGGGGGGAGGGGCCAAATGAGCTTCCACCTTCACGTGGTTGTCCCTGTTAAGTAGAGAATAGTAAACTATTTTCAAAACAAAGAGAATCTCAATAAGGTAATGCACTTTTCAATATAAGAAATGTATCATTTGAAGCATCAAACCAATATGAAAAGATGAAAGAAAGTGCTAACTTTTCACCATGAACATTGTGTTGTGTGTGGATTTGGTTTCAAAGCTCTCTTTCTTTTGTTTTTAGTGGTGACATAACTCTAAAATTTAACTTTTATGCATAATAGGTTAGTGGAAAATTTGACAGCTCTAAAGGGTTTAGAGGCTCAATTGAGATATATACTCGAATATTTGGATCTTGTTGTTGATGGGAGGCTTCCACTTAACCATGAAATTTTGTACCATCTACAGGTATGGAAAAATTTATCTACTTACATTCATTCAACTTACTGTAATATAATATCTGACAAAAATCTCCTTTTCATTATACTTAGATGGATTTGCATGACCTGTTCCAAAGCACACGTTTTAGAACAAGCAAGAAGGATGCTAGAAAGGCTTAAGGAATTTGGCTTTACACTTGCCAATTGCATAGTTTACTTCATTCATCCATCATATTTCCAATGTGTTTCACAATTGTTGGAATCATATCCTATAATTACAGAACTAGTAAAATTAAAATATGTAAGTTTCAAATATGGCATTACATATCTTTCTATGAATTTTTGAAAGAAAATATCAAAATGGAGAAGTATTAACAAAATAATCTACATAATTTCTAAGAGATAAAGGAATTTTTTTGCAGAGTTATCTTGAATATATTTAAGACAAAATTAACTTATAGAGATTGAAGAAGAATATTGGTAGTCTAAAATCACCAGTCAACACATCTTAGTAGTATCTCAATTCAAGAGAACTAGGTCCACTATCCATTAGCTAGTAAAACAAATAAAATCAATTCATAAGATTATTATGTTCTAATAGGGTTGATTGGTTGCTTGTTTCTTTTTCATTGTCAAGAAGTCATCAATATACACTTGGTTTTCCCACCTTCTCTTGCCTTGTGGCCAAAGCATCAAATTAACCTTCAATATTGACAATGGAAATGAGTACAAGGTCAGTATAACTTAATATTAATTGGGTATGATTTTATTTGTTCAAGACCAATTTAGATTCATTTTCTACTTACACTACTTTTATTTACATTTATGTTTTGCTTATATCTATTTTCCTTTACATTCATATTCTTCTATACATATTATGTTTACAATAATGTTTTCCTCTATTTAATCTAGGGGAGAGGACCCAGTACCTGAGCATTTTTCAATAGCTGTGATAGTAGTGGTTTATATAGTGCCCAACCCTAATCGTGTGGCCCAAAACAAATTTCGGGCCACAATAAGCCTTTGAAAAGGCACATGTGTATTAGGTCATGGAATCAACTCGGAGCCGTCCGATTTAAAAGCTAATCGATGGGCTTGCCAACTTAAACCTCTAGAATCCCCCTATAACTATTAGATTTAGAAAGATCAACGGTTAAGAATTTGCAACTTGTAGACCTAAGACATTTCATTCACCGATAGCCATCCTCTCCACCAATGGACACCTATCCTTCGTTCTATTAGTGGGACACCAGATAATGTTTCCTCGATGCACCATAGTTCCCCTAATATACTTTATGCATTCGATAATTCATGCCCATGGTTATAATTCATGGTTAGTTTTGTTGACAACTTGACTCTATCAGTATATCGGGAGAGCACCTTAGGATTCAACCCGATAGAGTATTGTTACACGGATACTAGGTTGTGAGATATTTTCATCGGGCCATTGATGAGATTGTGATGGGGGTTCCATTGATGAATCATTGTTAGGCCGATGGTATTGAATTTTGTTTGATCCCACAAAATATGATCCAAATTAAAATATTTAGTCTAAGGAAATTATTCCGTGTGGTTTGGAGGGGAAATGTTACCACATAGGTACTATGCAAGGGGCTTTAATCTAAGGGGGCCTAAATTGAATCACTTTTCATGCATGAGAAAATCACTACACTAGAATGGTGAGAAATGGCTATTTTGGGTTGTTTATAAATAGAAGAGGGGATTGGATAAAACCACGCTTTGATCAAATCCCTTTAGATTGAAACCTCCTTCAATCTTAGCCTTACCTTAGATCAAAATCCACTTTTTTTTTCTTGTTGTAGGTGTTTCCATTGATGTCAACAAAATAGAGATTCTTGTAAGCGTTTTCATTAATGGATGGCTGCATGTGATGAAATCAGTGCAATGATCAAAAGTGTTGTGAATTGTTGTTTGTTGGTTTGTTTTACTGTAGCCAGGTTGATCTTCTAATCTACCTATGGAATTGCCAATTCCAATTAAGGGCAGCTTGAAGGACCTGGACCAATTGACGAGGATTTTAAGGACCTCCTACACTTTGGGCTCTGCAAGAATCGGGAGGGTGATCCCTTAATGCGTTTATAACCTCTCCACCATAATTATAGACAACATTAACAATAACAAATAATATCACTCAATAGCTCAACAAAACGGGATAAAACTAAATATAATTGGGTGTTCATCAATAATTATCAACCATTTAGAGTGTGAGATAATCACAACAATACTTCAAAGTAAAATATATTCATTAATTTTCAATTTGTAGCAAGCTCTAGGTGAACACAAACAAATACTGAACCACAAAGAAAAAATGCAACTTAGATCAGTGCCTTATTTCCATTGGAGGATTCAAATTCACAAATACCTAAGGGTTTACAATAGATTCAACCCATAGCATATAATATCTTTGATAATATCACCTTACAATATCACCAATAAGTAACCCTAACTCAATACTACTTATCAGATCCTTGTACAGAATGTATCAACCTACAATGTCATTTAAGCATTTTAATTAATTCCTTGAATCAAAGCTAAAATAAGAATTGCACACACCACAACAATGAGATGAACAAAATAACCCTTGATCACTTTATTCAAAATTCAAATACGCTTGTACATAGGAGAGACATGAGCGTGAATTTATCAATCTGATTCAAATGCTAGTACTGTTATACAACATTATATCTTCATGAATTCAAAACATATAACAAAAATGACTCAAAACCTAATTTGCATTTCCTCTGTAACTATCAAATTTTACGATTGCTCTGTAACTTCACCTAGACTCGACCAAAAAATTCTAACTTGCTACCCCATACTTCTAGCCTTGAAATCCTTCTTATAGAAAATGAAGGAGCAAACAAGCATCGGGACAGAAAGTACACATGTCACCAGCCAATTGGACTACTTAGCGACATCTCAAAATTCAGTTACAACTGATATTCCCTTTGGAGAATCTTCTTGTTCTTTTCCATTTTCTCATTGAGGATGATTTGATATAGGTGCGAATCTTCAAAATCCCGCGCATTTAGACTACCACTATAAAACAAAACTTGAAATTATTGTGACTACAATAGTTAGTTAATTAACTAATAACAGTTTACTCCTGCTCTAATTCATCTTCAGTTAAATATTTATCCACCCATCACTTTTATTCCTCATCACTCAGCTAATTGAAGTTGATTACCTCCTCTACCTTGGCTCTACAGGGTGTATATTTAACTGCTACCTGGTTTCCCTCCATTTCAAAAGACTTGTAAAATGAACTAGTGCTAATGATTTTGTCCATGCAGCTCTCTAATAGATCTGAATCCAAGTCGTCACATATTAAATCAATTTGGGTATCAATGACCCTGCCTCAGGAATAGCTATCAAGATATTTTGTAGGTACCACGTTTTGAGGAAGGAATTGAATTTCCACTTGAAGGATAGAAGACCAAATCAAAGAAGACTAGTTCAGCAACAAAAGGACAGGGAGGCAGTTTCAACTCTGCCCTGCAAGGGGAGTGTTCCAAAAATCTAGCTTAGGCATCTTGATGGCGCATGAATCTAGGATGGTGGCACTTTAAGACTGATGAACTAATTTGACTTAGTTCTTGCAATTCCATCCACCTCCTTACTTAGTTATTTGAATGTAATAAAGACTTCCCATTTTATGAGAGAAGGTTGGTTAGTCATTTAGAATCAGTTTCAATAAGTAGCCCATTCTCCTTTAGAGAATGGGCTGGAATTTTGCTGTTGTAACACATTTCAGTTTTCAGAAATACAGTCAAGAGATTGTGTGCTATGTACTTGTCTATCTTGAATCAATAAAGTTTTTATGAAGTTTTCCACCTAATCTGTTGTTTTATTTTGGCATTACCTAAGGGGGCCCACTTAGGGAACTATTCATTCTTTCATTCTGCAAGTTAGAATAGCTGAACTTCCTTTCATAGAGGTTAATGTGACTATTCCTGCAGTTGGCGGAAACACAAAGTTGTCAACTATTCTTGCAGCCACTAGACATAGAACAGTTTTATCTTTCAATTTTCATTTCTAAACAAGTTTATTCGGTAAAGTTGTTTCCAGTTACTCAAATTCTAGTATAAACATCCTTAGGAAGTCATGCATGTCTGAGAAAGGTAATTAGTGCATATATTGTGCTGACCCATTTCAAGTTTACTTCCCTGGGTTGATGATTAAATGAGGTTCTTTAGCAGGTTATGACTATCGGTTGTGATGTTTAATCCCTAAGTAAAAGGAATTCATGTTCCTAAGTTATTAAGTTGATTCAAGGACACTACATTTTTGGTGCCATTGTTGGGGATCAAACCCGGGTCACCCACATGACAGGCGGGAATACTCATCACTATACTACATTTTTGGCGTCGTTGTCGGGGATGGTGTCAAACTAAAGACCTATTGCAAGCATGCTAGTAGGAAGTTTGAAATTTTATTCCTAGTGTTTAGATCAAAATTTACTATTCCAGCATTTTTCCATAGTTTAGACTTACTTTTTACTATATGCTTAGAAGAAAAGACCAATTTGGAAGATTCCTTCCTAGAAGTTTAAATATCCAAGAAATTGACCCAGAAATTATCCCAGAAGAACCATATTTGGATGTTGGTCAGGACCTAGTCACTTCATCTTCTTCTTCCTCAGAGATAAGTTTGAACCTATTTGATGAGCCAAACAACCTCGATCCACTCACCGAGCAATTGAATAACCTGTACACTTTCAATACCCAGGACCCCCATAATAACCCGCTTACCCTTATCGTCTACCAGCCAGGAACTAACCCAAGATCACCACCAAGGATGGAAAGGCCTACTTTTCCATTCCCACTCTCTGAACTGCATGACAATAATAATCTCAAAAATACCCCTGCCTCATTGCTTCCAAAATTCTATGGCCTTATTACAGAGGACCCTCATACCTTCTTGTTTGAGTTTGACATACTATGTAGGAGTTATGATTATACTACTGAAGTACACAAGATGAAATTGTTCCCCTCTACTTTAAAAGAGTCAGCCTTAAGATGGTTCATGGGATTAGGAAGCAATGCAACGGCCACTTGGGACGAATTGAAGGAGTTGTTCTTAGGAAAGTATAAAGAATATTATAGGGGGGATGATATGAAAGGAGATGACATCTTCAAGATGTCACAGAAGCAGGATGAAACCTTGCAAGATTATGTGTCCAGGTTCCTGTTCAGTGTGTAGAAAAACACTCAGCACCAGCTAAATGAGGAGTCTAAAAAACTTCTCTTCCTACGAGGAGTCAATGATACTTGCATGGAAGCACTAGACCTCATGACTGGAGGAGATATCACCCAAAGCAATTGGGATGATATCAAGAAGATCTGTCTCAATTACTCTAGGGAAAATGTGAAGAAAGGCATGGGGTTTAGACCCTCTATTGCAAAAGGAAGTGGCCCAGGCGTATCAAAGGGAGAACTCTTTAATCTCTTGTCTGACTTCAAGGAAGATATTATAAATGATGTAGCTACTCAACGGGACACCATGCAAGCTAGGAGGAAAAAAGATGAGGCTGATGCTATGCTAGCTGAATATTGCCTTCACTGTAGACAAAGGAAGAAGGATTGCAGATGCAAGGCGGTGGCTAATTTGGAGGTGCATCATCTACCCACTGAGTTCAAAACAATTGAAGGAGATGAGGAAGTGTTATTCATTGCTCAACGTAGGCCTTGGGGCCCAAGACAAGGTATGCCTCAGGACCCCTTGCAAAATTTTGGTTCATATAATAATCAGTGGCAGAACCAGTACCCTCCAAATTATGGCCCATATTCTCAACCTCAATGGAATAATCCTTGGCCAAATGCTCAACAAAACCGTTGGAAACCCCCACAAGGGAATTGGAAGTCACCACAACAAAATCAGTGGCATCCTCCATAGGGGAATTGACAGCAGTCTAACCAGTGGAGAGGAGGCTAGCAATGGTCAAATCAACCCATTGGTTTCTAGTAGCAACCCCAGCAACAGTCAATCATGCCACCTCCTAGCCCTAATCAGAACCAAAATCCTAAGCCAACCCAACTGCCTGCTCAAGCAACACCCAATCCAAATAATCAGCCTCAACAACAGCAACAACAAGTTTATTTTACTGATCCTAATCATCAGCCTACCTATGCTCTCAACCTTAATAATATCAACTTGCGTTCAGGAACAGTGTTGCCCACACCATCCCCTCCCATAATCTTAGAATTGCCATCTGATGAGAATGAGCAAGAAGATATTAATGAACCCATACAAAGTCCATCACTGCCTAAAGTATCCAATAAGCCTCCACCTCTTTTCCCACAAGGGTTGGAAGGTGAAGTTGTTCAAAAGCAAGAAGAGCCTACCTTTGACATTCTTGACCAGCTAAACGACATATGTGTAAAAATTCCTTTGTTCCAAGCAATTAAGGAAGTACCTATTTATAGCAAAGCTATCAAAGAAGCATGTTTAAAGAAGTCGGGTAGGAAGAAGAAAGACCCTCAGACTGTTCATGCCTTAGTCCAACTCTCTGATTTAATGCTAGGGAAGCTTACCATCCCAAAATATTCAGACCCTGGAAGCCCTGTTGTTGAAATCAATATTAATGGGGTTCAAATTAAGAATGCTTTAGTAGATCTTGGAGCAGCTATCAATGTCATGACCAAAGACCTTGTACTAAAGCTAAGTATTTCAGACCTAAGACCTACACCTACAGTCTTGCAACTTGCTGATAGTTCAACTGTCAAACCTGATGGAGTAGTGGAAGACTTAGTTGCTACCCTAGATTCATGGGAATATCCTATTGATTTTATGATTTTGTCTCCAAAAGTATCACTAGGAGGTTATCCTGTAATTTTAGGAAGGCCTTGGTTAGCCACCACAGATGCTTATATAGGATGTAGGACTAGTAACATGACTATCTCAGATGGGTATACCACTAAGAATCTCACCCTTTATGCTCTAGCCCAGCCTCAACCTGAGTTAGGACAGGTAGTCTGGCCAGATTTGGGAGACGATGTGGGAGATATAAATTATGTCGAAAATCTGATGATGATCACAAGAGATCCTTTTATTGCAAAACAAGAAGAGGAAGAGATACTATCTAATGTCCTTCTGAACAATTATGGTATTTAATACTCCCTTTGTGAAAAAATTTCATGTTCTTTGTAGACAATTCTTCCTCTGCCCACTTCAACTCATTATCCTGCAAAAAATGACTATTTGTACACCTTATTGCCCCATGAAGTAGAAATGTCTTTTCTATCTGAAGTATCCATGCTTGAATTGACTTCCCAAGTGGAGGTAGCTACAAGAAAAACTTTGAATATCAATAATAAACTTACCAACAAGCAACAAGAGTCAATGGTAAATATGCTTATTACCCATGAACCAAATTTTGCCTAGGATTACAGTGACATGAAAGGACTTGATCCAAAGCTATGTACACACCGAATTTTTATCAATAGTGAGTTCAAACCTGTTAGGCAGCCCCACAAGTTTGAACTCAACCCAGCCTTGAGAGAAATTGTTAAAGAGGAATTGCAGAAGATGTTGAAAGTCGGCTTTATCTACCCAATCTCAGATAGCCAGTGGGTTTCTCCACTGGTTATTATTCCCAAGAAAGGAGGAAAATGGAGAGTGTGTATGGATTATAGGGAGCTCAACTCTGCAACAAAGAAAGATTACTTTCCTCTTCCCTTCATTGATCAAGTACTGGATAATTTATCAGGGAAAAAGTATTTCTCCTTCCTTGATGGGTTCAGTGGATGCAATCAAATCAACATTGCTCCAGAGGACCAAGAAAAGACTACTTTCACATGCCCCTAGGGGATGTTTTCCTACTCATTTTTTCCTTTCAGTCTCTACAATGCACCTGCAACTTTCCAAAGAGCAGTAATAAGTATTTTCTCAGACATCTCATATGACTGCATGGAGAGATACATGGATGACTTTACTGTTTATGGTGAAACATTTGAGGAAGCTCAGGACAACTTGAAGAAGGTGTGAAGATCATAACCATTCACTAAATAGTTAGAAGTGCTTCATGATGATGCAAAAAGGAATTGTGCTTGGTCACTCTATTTCTACTGTAGGAACACAGGTAGATCCCTCTAAAATTGAAGTCATTTATAGTCTACCCTTCCCTACCAAGCAAAAGGAACTTAGAATCTTTCTAGCGAATGTTGGCTATTATAGACGATTCATTAAGGATTTCAGTCAGACAGTAGGGCCCCTATACAACTTACTAAAGAAAGATGCAGAGTTTGCCTGGACGGCAGAATGTGAAAAAGCATTCCTTGATCTAAAAATTTCCCTTACACAAGCACCTGTTTTGAAAGGACCTGATTGGTCACTTCCATTCCATATTCATACAAATGCATCAAATTATGCTATTGGTGTTGTATTAGGACAAAAGGGTGGTTCAACTGAGCAAGCACTGTATTACATCAGCAAGAACTTGCAAGGAGCTGAACTCAACTACACTGCTACAAAAAAAGAAATGTTAGTAATCATTTATGCCCTCAAAAAAATCAGGCATTATATCACAGGCTATCAAATATTTTTCCACACTAATAATGCAGCAATCAGGTATCTTATGAATAAAAGCTCAATAATAGGAAGACTAGCAAGATGGTTGTTGTTCGTGCAGGAATTTGACATTACAATTGTGGACAAGCTAGGTAAAGCCAATATGGTTGTTGATTTCCTGTCTAGAATTCAAAGGCAAGATAACTCTGCACTTATTGAGGATTCCTTTCCTGATGAACATTTGTTTTCCATCAAATTTATTCACCCATGGTATGCAGATATAGCAAATTATATGGCTGCAAGAAGAACTCCTCACCTCTCACCTAAGGAAAAGAGATTGTTAGTAGAGAAAAGATTTAACTTCTCTTGGATTGCAGATTGCATGTTTTATATAGGGCCAAATCAAGTAATGAGGAGATGTGTAAGGGAGGAGGACACTCATGATATACTACATGCAAGCCATGATGAACCTTGTAGAGGACATTTTGCTGCTAAGAGAACAACAATGAAAATTTTAAATACTGGCTATTATTGGCCAACATTATATAGAGATGCAGCCAAATATACCAGGAGATATAACAAATGCCAAAGGATGGGAAGGCCAACCAGATTAGATGAAATGCCACAATTTCCACAAGTGATTGTTACACCCTTTGACAAATGGGGATTGGATTTTGTAGGGCCAATTGATCTGCCTTCAAATGGTAAGTTTTATATCCTTGTATGCACATATTATGTAACAAAATGGATAGAGGCTAGACCTATGAAACATGCTAGGGATAATAAGGTGGCAGAGTTCCTCTATGAGGAGATCTTCACCAGATTTGGTGTTCCTAGGGAAATAGTCACTGATCAAGGAGCATAGTTTACCTCTACTCTGATTACAGCCTTAGGCAATGAATATAACATAAGGCACAGGAAATCAACTCCTTATCATCCACAGGCTAATGGCCAAGTGGAGATAACCAACAAAGACATAGAGACAATTTTAACTAAGACTGTAGATTTGCATCGAAAAAACTGGGCTGCAAGGTTACCTGAGGCTATATGGGCCTACTGCACTACATGGAAGACTACTATAGGATATACACCTTTTGAAATGGTGTATGGTAAAAGAGTTGTGATGTCGATAGAGTTTGAGCATAAAACCCTTAGAACAACAATGGAAATCAATATGGACTTAACAACTGCACAAAGGGAATGAGTCATACAGCTCAATGCCTTAGATGAACTCTAAAAGAATTCCCTACAACACACTAAGATGATACAGAACCAGCGAATAAGGTGGCATGATAAATATATCAAGGAGAAGAAATTCAAAGGAGGAGATTGGGCTCTCCTTTATGACTCAAGGTATAAGGATAGTCAAGGAAAATTGCAAACCAGATGGTTAGGTCCATATGAGATAGAGGAGGTATTCAACAATGGTGTTGTACAATTAAGGACCATTGATGAGGTCGAGTTTAAATTATTAGTCAATGGGCACCGCCTAAACCTCTACTTCAAGCCCATTGATAGGGAAGAATTTCTGAAACAGTTCAAATTTGTGCAGGAAGCCATTGATCCTGTAGCCAAAGGAATGGAGTCTCAACTCAATTCCCTAGGCCATGCATAAAAGTGTATAAAACTATCATAATAAAGGGGTCATCCACTCGGATCCCCATTCCATTCAATCACTCCATCTAGAATCCATGCACTCACACTCTTTCTGCCACCTCATCCACCTGTCATTCTCCATACCATCCACGTTTCTATGGATCACATTTTCCAATGAAGAAGTAAAGTCACGTTAGGTAATCACGGCGGTACCATCCAGGTGAGCTCCAATTCACTTTAAGATTGCTTAGTTGTTTTATTTATTATATTTATTTCGGTATTAATTAATGCAAACTACATTCCTATATGGTTATCATTTCCTTCGGCCTTTCCACACGATTGAGAACATTTTTCTATTTTATAACTTTGAGCCACGTCATTGTTTCCACCGCCACAAGGCCTTGTCACAACCATTGTCACTGTCATTTCGGCATAAGCTCTGGATTTTTGAAAATCTGCAATTAATGAACAGAACACTATTACCTCTTCCAATAATGAAACTAAATGTATTTCACTCATCTATGATTACTTTCCCTTCAAAAATATTGAATGTTTGAATTCCTTTTCCTATTTTTCTGCATCTTTTGAAGAGTAGTTCAAAAGTTTCAGTTGAGGGGAGACAAAGTGTTGTAGAATTGGGTTGCAGGAAGTTCATTGGTTGTGTAAGTTTGGAAAAGTCAGCTAAAGCATTAAATTACACAAAACTAAGGAGATGGGAGGTCAGCCAATTCGACATGAGCCTATAGATCATAACATCCTACTGCAGGATGTGCCACCATTCAGACAATATGGGTGGATTAATTACTTTCTGAAGCTCAAAAAAATTGATGTAGGCATTGCTGAGGAGTTTACAAGGACATTTCAAGAAGGGGAAGTGAAAGTTAGAGGTATAACGGTGAATGCATCAGTTGACAGAATTGCAGAGATAACGGGATTACCTCAAGTCGGTGAGCCATTTCTTAGGGGAAGGGATGCATGAAGTGCCAGGGTAGAGTTTGCTCGGCCAAATGACCCTCCTTTATAGGTAGACAAGAAAGGTGCACAAAGGATGAGTTTACCCTAGGATTGGGTGTCACAGGCGGGATATATAATCAAATACATAACCTGTGAAGGTTGGTTTTCAATATTGCATTCTCATCACTTTAAACTTTTATCTCATTTAGCCATGGCTTGTTGATGAATATTCCCAACTTCCTTTACAATTTGATATCTAATAGTGCTATTGAATTTAAAAAGGGTAGGGTTAACTCTGTTTCCCACCATTGCCTTATTAAATTACTTGTTGAAAAATTCATTAAAGATGTATTAGGAATGACCTGGGAGGAATTCATTGTCAATTTTAACCCTAGGATTCAAAATTTTGGAACTAGAGGGAAACCTCTTACCTTCAAGCAACAAACCTCCTAGTCCATAGGTCAATCCTCTGCTGTCGCATTTTCTATTCAGGAATCATCTGATTCACAAGATGACATTCCTCTTTCTAAAAAAGTTTCCAAGCAACCAGCACAAACCCCTGACATGAACCCTGAGCCTTCTTCCAAAGATAACAAAGGGAAGTCACCCATTGTGGCAACTCCTAAACCTATAAAAAGAAAACCTCTTTGTTCCTATGGCAAAACCCTCAAAGAAACATAAGACAATTCCTACTTCCATAAGAAGGAGCTCTAGACTCCATGACCAGGCAGCTCACCAATCACTTGATGCTACTCTAGCTGCACCACCAGCCTCAGACCCTTCCAGTCCTATACTAGAGAAGGATGAGCCTGTTGTTGAGGAGACTGTGAGTACACCTGAAGGAGCTGGCCTGGATGAATTGGCTACCATTGCGAAGAAGATATAGGAAAGGATGGCAAAGAAACTACAAGAAGAAGTAGAATGTGTTGAGAAGGAGGAGGTAACAGTTGTGATTCCATCAGAAGAAGAGGGTGAAAGCATTGGCATGACTGATGAGATTCCTACTACTCAAGAAGAACAAGAAGGTTGGCAATAGAATGATAATTTAGGACAAGAAAACTATGAACAATCAAATAATACAGAGATAATTGGAGAAGAAGAAAAAGGAAAAGTGGATGTAACTGAAGAAATACAGGGGTCACCTGCAGTAAGTTATAATCATAGGCCTCTGCTCCATGTCACAAAATTTGTTGCGAGAATGGCATATTTTGAAGAACTCTAGCATCAATAGACTACTTTTGCGCTTGAAATTGAGAGATTACAAAGGATAATCCAGAACAAGAATTTGGAAATTGCTAACTTAACCGACACTCTCAACCAGGTAGTAAAGCTTGTTCCATGGCTGATGCAATGTCGGGCACTTTCACCTGTCTATGCAATGTACCTCAAGGAGTTGTATTTGAACTTCCAACTGATTAGAATCTGGAAAGGTAAAAACCCTTCATTAGATACCCCGGAAGAATTTTATGAGGCATATAGAGATTCACCTCTGCACATCAAGAACCTCCTATGTGAATTTTATTTGCACAATTTAGTTGTACCCTAGGATAAAGAATGGAACCCTTTGTGCTATGTTGTTGATATTCACATTAGCGCTCTGATCTCTTGGATCACAAATGAGATAAGCAGAGTAGAGCGATTTGATAGCCACAAGCATGATGAGGTCAATATGCCATTATCTATGAGGAATGAATCAAGGAATGGGATGGGTATCTACTTTGATTGGAAGAAACTATGGAGAGATGAAAGAGTCAGGCCACTGATTGAGCCTTTGAGACAAGAAGTATTTTCTCAGTATTACCAGATTATAAACAATGATCTTAGTGCTACAAACCTTCACATTCAAAAAATATGGGAACATCTTTCATTTCAACAAAAGGAAAACAGGACCACACACTCCCAACACCTTGTATGCAGCAACCAGAAGGGCAGAAAAATACATGAGGAATGCCAGGACAAAAAGGGAGAATTGGTTGCCCTTGGTTATGCAACCGCCTATTCTCCTATGGCCATTACGGGCTATACAGGGGGACAACAACATGTATAACAAGAGTTTCAAGGATAACATATGGCAGAGGTTGGAGGCAATGCGAGCTCACTTCTGGAGTTTCCAACATGGAGAGTGTGGGCAGCAACAGAATGTTGATTTGAGAGAATTTTTCAGAAGAAGAAATGCTAGACTTGCTTAAGGGCCCAGCAAGTAGATGGTTGAGGGGAATGATGAGCCAAGTTTTTGGCACATTTAGATCATACTTTTACAAACACTTTTCTTCTTTTCATTATGTTAAAACAAACATTTAGTGATGATTATGGGATAAGACAAACTTTTTATGCTTAATATAATAAGTATATTATGCTAAATTCTTTTCATGATTATTAATTTTAAATATTTTATTAGTTTGATGAATGCCTTATAACTTTGTGTGATGACAAACCTTTCTTGCAGCCTCTACTATTGAACTTCCTGCAGCCATGTTTGGAATAATGTTTGCTTTAGATTAATGCTTAAATGAATGTATAAATGAAGTGATGGATCGTCTTAAAGGTTGAAAGTGTTGAGCTAACTTTCTGCCTCAGGAATAGCTATCAAGATATTTTGCAGGTACCATGTTTTGAGGAAGGAATTGAATTTCCACTTGAAGGATAGAAGACCAAATCAAAGAAGACTTTTTCAGCAACAAAAGGACAGGGAGGCAGTTTCAACTCATCTGCCCTACAAGGGGAGTGTTCCAAAAATCTAGCTCAGGCATCTTGATGGCGCATGAATCTAGGATGGTGGCACTTTAAGACTGATGAACTAATTTGACTTAGTTCTTGCAATTCCATCCACCTCTTTACTTAGTTAGTTGAATGTAATAAAGACTTCCCATTTTATGAGAGAAGGTTAGTTAGTCGTTTAGAATCAGTTTCAATAAATAGCCCATTCTCCTTCAGAGAATGGGCCAGAATTTTTCTGTTGTAACACATTTCAGTTTTCATACAGTCAAGAGATTGTGTGCTATGTACTTGTCTATCTTGAATCAATAAAGTATTTATGAAGTTTTCCACCTAATCTGTTGTTTTATTTTGGCATTACCTAAGGGGGACCACTTAGGGAACTATTCATTCTTTCATTATGCAAGTTAGAATAGCTGCACTTCCTTTCATAGAGGTTAATGTGACTATTCCTGTAGTTGGCGGAAACACAAAGTTGTCAACTGTTCTTGTAGCCACTAGACGTAGAACAGTTTTATCTTTTAGTTTTCATTTCTAAACAAGTTTATTCCGTAAAGTTGTTTCCAATTACTCAAATTCCAGTATAAACATCTTTAGTAAGTCATGCATGTTTGAGAAAGGTAATTAGTACATATATTGTGCTGACCTATTTCAAGTTTACATCCCTAGGTTGATGATTAAATGAGGTTCTTTATCAGGTTATGACTTTCGGTTGTGATGTTTAATCCCCGAGTAAAAGGAATTCATGTTCCTAAGTTATTAAGTTGATTAAAGGACACTACACTAGCCCGATCCTTCCATTGTTGAAGAGATCTGATATTACTTTTCTCATCAATTATATCAGGAAATAGTGTATCACTCCATTGATCAAAACTTTTCACCAATTCCCTTATCTTCCTACTCAAATTATCTGATAAGGCTTGAAAACCTTACAGTGATTTCACCAATATTTGAGTAGGTCTCAATGATTGTGGCCTATTATTAACATCAAATCTTGAGGATTTATACATTATATCCAAGTCATTGGCCCTAGGGATCCATTTCTCAATAAATGGTATTGTTACTACTTACTTCTTGATCCCTGTCAAAATTCTTTATTACACCCAATAATAAAGAGTAAGAAGAATGTATACTTGGCAATCTATTATCAACTTTTTCATTTAAATGCTTCAAAACTATGGTGACAATTTTCTTTTTCTTTAGAGTTGTCGTCTCCTCATTATTCCTCAAAGAATCTTCTAGCTCTACGATTTTTTGTATTAATTGCTTCTTTGTTGGATCAATAGAGCAAGTTAGCTCCTCCTCAATTGGTTCTAATGTGGGACTAAGGGCAAGAGTCTCAGTGGGAGACTTTGGTGTGGAGACAATGGGGGTAGTACGAAGTGATGACCTTGATGTAGATGGTAATGATTGAACCACAAGAGCACTTGGTGTTGCCTCTATCTGCTTATGCCTCAGCCTTTCCACTTATGTTTGCAGATCAATATTCATTTGCCAAACCTTATTATATTCCCCAATCATAAAATTGTATTTCTCCATATAATTCATTTTTTTAGCTTCCTTTATTTCTACTATTTTTTGTGCCAACTTGGCCACACCCATTGTCAAACTTGTAGCCTCCACTGTTAAAGTTTCTGAAACTCTTTTTATTATTAACCCTCCCCTCAAATTAGGGTTAATATCTATTTTACTTGGCTTTCTTCTTCCCAGGGCCAAAGCCCATATTGCCAAGGTCTCATAATCCTCACTGAAGGCAGAGCCTTGTAGTGCTGACCTGACTTCTTCTTCTGAATTGTGGAGGGGATGCTTGGATTTCAAAATAGCATCAAATGCCATTGCATCAGCAATGTCCCATTCAGGTAAGATCAAGACACCAACTTGATCAATCAGTTTTCTCCCTTCTTCTGGAATGATTTTCTTAAATTCACTCATCATTTCAGCCTTCACTTCATCATCATTCTCCTCATCTGACCTATCTGGCCTCTGACCTCTTCTTTCCTTTCACTTTTCTTGGTACTCTCCCAGTTTCATCCCCCATACTAGTTGCAAGAAGGCTGGTGTTTTCACAAAGGTATCATCATTTAAGAATTCCTTACAAGCCTCCATTCTTGTATCTTGTACACACTTGCCCTTCATGTCTAGGTCTGAAAAGACCAATTCATCTAGTCATGGAGGGGATGGCATGCCTATATTCAGGTCTTGGTCTATAACAATAATTGCATCCCCTAGATCATCTTGGGACTGCTCAATTCTTTACCTTTTGGGAGTTGGCGGTGATGGTGGTGGTGAGGGACTCCTTCTTGGTGATGACTCAAGATCAATTATCTTTATGGTTCTTGGTGGCTTTTCCTACTCTATTATCTTTGTTTCATTTTCTACCCTTCTCTTCTTCTTCATCATTGTCGTCCCTTACCCTCCTGTAGATGGGCATGTCTTCTAGAAGTTGGTAAGTTGGCCTTTCTTCTAATGGCCTTGTAGCTTGTTCCTGTTTACCAAAATTCAACTCCAGATTGATTTTCTTTGTCATTAAAGTATCCATGATTTCCTTGAAGTTTTTCATCAAGAAATCAATCTTCTTGTGGAAGGGGGTGAATTCCATCAATGGATCATATTTTGGATCCATTTTGTATACAATAGAAAATAATTTGTCATAGGCAATCCATTTTTCCTTATTTAGTTCTTGCCTATTTAAATCAAATTCATTCCTAATTAGGTCTTCAGGAAAATTGAGCTCATGAAAAAATCTTGCTCCTTTTATTCTTTGTCTGAACAAAGCGAAGAATCCTTCAGGGTCACACTACCTCCTAAAACTGAAACTTAAATTGTATGAATCAAAGAATTTCCCAAAGTGTACCCATCCTCCCTTTGTAATAACAAAATCATAAATTACTGTGTAATCTGGATAGAAAGTCCCTTTTCCTTTTCCAATGAGATTGTCCTCATGAATGTAGCCAATCTGCCACATGACCTCATCAAATCCAATCCTTGGTGGCACATTGTAAGGTAGGATGTGTGGAGTCCCCTGAAATCCATACACTCCCAAAACAGTACTGACTGGATATGGGATGATATCTCCCCAGTTGTGGTAGACCTTCAAATTAGGTCTCCTCTCCTTGGGCCTAAGAAAATCATGCAACTAAATAGGAACCTTGGTGGATTTACCGTCAACCTTGCTCTTAATCTTGATGCAAAACAGTTATCAAACTGTACATAATTAGCACTTTTTATGTTATATGAAAGGTCAGCAGTCCACATTTGTATTGGAAGCCTTTCTCCATAGCCAAATCTATTCAGTTTCATCTTCTTAGAGAAAAAATCTGCATTCTTGAACAAAAACATATGCATGAGCATAGACTACCAGTAGAAAGGTGTACTTGTATAATTCTGTTGTAGCTTCACCAACCCTTTGTGTATTTTATGGGCTAGGAAAGGAGCAAAATCATAAACTATAGAGAAATTTGGATGGTGTATTTCCACCCCCATGAACATGAATGCTATTGGCATCACAATGCTAGGGCTAAATCCCAGTATTTGACATAGACAATAAAAGGTAGCCAAGAAGTGTTTGGAAAAAATATCCAATTTGAAAGGCTCCTTATCATTAGGGTTAATATGAATTATTGAACCTCCTGCCTTGGCCAAATGAGATGGGAGCATCTTAACTCTAAAGAGAGGCTTACTTTTCTCATATTCCTGCTTCATCTTTTCAAGCTCAATAGCAACTATGAAGTCACTGGGTTCATGCAAATCAAAAACTTGTTGGAATTCTTCTCTGTTAATACTCAGTAAAACCCTTCCATCATTATCCCTGACCACCCATGTGACAGGATCATACCTTGTAGCCACTGCCTTGAGCAAATCCACATCTAGAAACACATTGGGTACCACCAATTTCCCCATGTCATAAACCCAACCATTTGAGAATGGGTGGGGCAAATTCCTTTGTCCAAACCACAGTTTGAACATCTCCAAACCCTTCATCAGCACTTTAGCATCAGTTATATTGAAGTAATTATATATTAACCCCTCCCCAAGGGTTTTTCCTTGCATTAGGGCCTGCCCTTTTATTTTGTCAGTTGTTGACAATGGCAGTTGCTCCAAGAAGTTATCATACAGGTTCCTTTTTAAATAATCAATTTGGTCGAAGTGATGCTTTGATGGTGCCATTTTGGACAAACTAGCGCTTTTCAAGGATGCAAAATTACAAACATGTAATTTGCAATTTTCAAACAAATTTTAACTTCACTTACAACCCTAATACAATTTCTAACAATTTCCCAACAATTACACTGCAAATTCTCCTGAATTCAGGCTAAAAATTTCACCAGGAAATGCAAAATTTAACTTACGGCTTTTTGACTTGCAGAAACCCTAATTATTCACTGCAACGGCTCATGATTTCTTCTTTGGCTTTAAAACTGCTCTGTGAAGTTCCTTGAACACTTTTTGTGATAATAAAATAAGGAAATAATCCTCTTATTCCACCAAAACAGGCAGGAATACGTCCCGTCTGTCATTACTACTTGCTCGCGCGCCTCACCAACGGCTCCAATCACATTTGATGCAAGTTTGAATCTTAACCATTGATCTTCATCTAGGCTAGATCATCGAACGACAGTGCTTCATTCAATCTGACATTGACTTCGATCGTAGAAAATGGCCCACAATTCCTCCAATCAAAACATTACAACTTAGGAACCCTTGCAACTCATGTTTTTGGCCCCATCATCTCCTGCTTCATCAAATAAATCCATGTGTCAACATTCACTTGATATCGCGATCGTTAACCATCTTGCAACTCTTTATCACATGATAGCGGGCAACCGTAGATCTTGATCTTCAACAAACTTGCTCATGCGAAAGGTTGACAACTTTGACTTTAAATGTTGAGCACCTTTTTTGTTTAGATTAAAACATGTCTGCCGATTTTAAGCATGTGCATTTTATATCCACTTTAGTAGCTCACCAGTTAATATATTAAAACATTCATAATGTTCCTTCAGCCTCTCTAAATGTGACAGATGGCACCTTCCCGTGATATCGTGATCGTTCAATACTCTATGGTGGGGTTGTCACAGGATGGCAAAGAGCGGCTGATATTTACTGCCTTATCATCAACAACCACAATAATTCGTCAAACTTTCGACGAACCTCCAAAAAGCGTTCGACGAATTTACAATACGTTCGATGAGACTTTCGTCGTAATGACTTGCCTATTTTGTTGCAAGTTTGACAAAAACTTCTATTGTTGATCTAACACTTTGGCAAAGGCATGCCACTTGTGTTCTGGCTACGGTTCATCGCTAGATCGACAAAATGTCCATCGATATTCCGACGAACACCAAGGCCCTTTTCTATGGTGGCAAACGATGAAGTTGTGTCTTTCTCCTTGTTCTCAAGCACAGGCCAGCCTCCGAATTCTTCTCCACATTAGGGCCAATATCTTCAATCTTCTCCTCCAAATTCATGCGGTTAACTTCATCAATGGCTTTCTCATGATCTCCCAGATCCAGAGACTTTTCAGTCCACTTTATAGCTTTCTCATTTAAAATTGAGAGACCCTTAGCACTAGATTTCAAAGACTTGTTACTAACACAAACAACAGCCTACAAGTCATCACTAATCTTTCTAATTCTTTCCTCGATATTCAAAAACGTCTCCTCAATAATCTTTTGGACAACCATTTCTAGGGAGGTTATCCTATCCTCATGACTTTTACCAAGTCTATCAGCATCAACAACAAGTCTATCAAGAATAAAATTCATAGTCTTGACCTTACCTTTAATCAACCATTCCTTTGACTACCATGCACTAACGCAACACATACGTCTTTCTATTTTTTAAGTTTGATGTTGAGCTCCTTCACTTTCGAGAAAGCCACTTCACAAGTGAGAGAAAATTGTGTGTTATTTCCTCCGCCATTCTATAGAATAGGTCCATGTTAATTTCTTCCCAATTGACTGGCGGCATAACGTGAGAACCAACATTCTCAACAAGTTCCTCCTAAACCCCCTCTCTGCCCTCCAAATCCTCCTCAATAGGGGAATCCTCAACTTCAATAACCTCCATTTTCACACGGTGCTTATCAGGCGTATTTGCCAATTTTTCCATAATTTCAAGCCGCTCTGCCTTCACATCACTCCCCTTAACCTGCTCAACACCAATAGGAGATTCAAATTTAGCCAACCTAGGACCAACCCCCTTGGAAAACACAATACCCTCATTTTCTTGCTCAATATCCTCCATAGGATACTTGTTACCCTCAAGGCCATCACCTAACACATCTTTAATATCAGGAACAGGGGATTTCACCACATCTCTTGAATCATCCACAATCCGCTTGACATAACGCTTCTCTTTCTTGGGGCATCTTTTCATCCCCTTCACATTATTTCTCACCGAAAGCACCACAAATTTCTTCATTTCATTATCACTTTCATAACCCTTACACCAGTATTTAGAATCCTTAGAATCATCAACAAACTCACTCTCCTCCTCCAATGGTTCCTCATAATCAGAGTCATCTTCCTCAGAATCCCCTTCCCACTCATCTGCCAACTCACTAGTATCATACCCTGTATTTTTTCCACCCTTTTAATGAGCCAAGGTCTTAGGAATAGCAGGTAACACCTTCATCTTAATGTGATAAAAAATCAGATTCATAAGGCCTTCATGGAGAAAAGCCTTCCTAGGGTTCTTCCTATGATCCTCGATACTAGTTTCCATTGAAAGAAGGAGGTAAAAGGGAAATGAAACTTGAGAGTTATGGTGGAAGTGATTCAACAATATGAAGTGATAGCCATAGATAATAGAATACTTTCCCTCCAGACTGAAAAATTGCATAATAGCCAAAGCAATGTCCCTCCAAAGTAGCTTAATAGATTTGTGTGCATACCCACTGCTTCCAATAAACTTAAGCCTTTTCTTCTCTGATCCTTTAAAGAAATTGGCTAACATCCCCTTCAATCCATAGTTTAGAAACCCCAGATTATTTATCCAATAAAAGGCCATGATAGGCTATTGTTGCCTCTACAAAGTGGTTTTTCTAGATTCCCAAAGGGAGCGCCACTGCAAAGACAAACCTACCATTCTCATCACATAACACTCCCCCACAACCAGGAGGTCTCAGATTCGCCTTAGCAGAACTATCAAAGTTAACTTTGAGCCATCCTCAAGAGGGAGCTTTCCAACGAACCCCCTCCCTAGAGGCTTTAATCTTCTTCACCGGAATAGAAATATCACAAGAAAGATTCCACGAGTTCCCTACTAACAAATCATAATTGGAAATAGCGGCCTTAAGACCCAAAGAAGAGAGAACTGAGAATTCAAAGAGAAAAATTCCTTTATGGCTTCAAAAAATTTGAAAGCCAGCCTAGAAGGAGAAATCTCCAACTAACAGAAAACACGGTTGTTACGTTCCTTCCACACTCCCCAAGACAAATGAGGCAAAATGAGAGACCAAATCATTGAGAGAGTCGAGTTATGAGTAGGAGCCACCCATTGAAACCATATTTTTGAGATAGAGGCAGGAAACACCCAAGAGATATCCCATTGCTGAAAAATATGAGCCCACACATCCCAATTGAAACTGCAACTAGCAAAAAGATGATAACAATCCTCAGCAGCTTCTTTACATAAGAAACACCTATTCGGCAAAGACATTCCCCTTCTCACGAGATTATTGAGGGTCAAGATCTTATCTTGACATAGAAGCCAGAACAACATATTAATTTTAGGAAAAAGTTTCACATTCCACAGTTGACCTCAAAAAGGAGGGGGACCAACCAACCAAGTCTGAAATGAGAAGGTCGAAGAAACAAAAAACTTACCATTAGGAGCAAACCTCCAACCAACAAAGTCATCAGGGGAATCAATAGGGATGTGAATCAAAGAGAGGAACATAAAAAGAGGTTCCAAATTCCTGTTAACGAAATCAATTCTAATCCATTTACCCTAAAGGATGTAATCAAACACAAAAACACCCCATTCCCTGATATAGAAGGCTTTGAAAGGGGCCGCCCAAGGTTCATCCTTCAAGGGACCATGACCAATCCACCAATGTGTTGTTGATCCTTGTAATGACATTCTTTCAATATGACATGATACACACATATCTATACCCTTAGATTCATGTTTCTTTGACAATCCATCTTGCAGGGAGTCTAGGGATAGTGATCCATGTAAGCTACCTTCTTTTATATATGATGATGATGTTCCTTATCATGAAATTTCTTTAGCATATGATCCTAAATTACATTATGGTTCTTTACATGATGATGATGTGTCTTATGAGGATATTTATTTTGCATCTCATGTTGATTCTCTAGATATGGTATGGTGATTCATTACCTCTTCCTACATTGCATGATGGTATTCTTACCCTTAGTGTGTCCATTTTTTGCATGATCCCTTTGATTTTACTAGTGATACAAATTTACATGTTAATTCATTTGTTCTTGATTTTTTAAGTATGTAAATATTATATCTTATTAATGGGTGAATTCAAACTTAATTTTAGTGATGAAACATTGAAATGGTTTGATTCATTTTGCATGATTTATATTTTATCTATGATATTGGTTGTATGATTTCATTGCATATTTTACTTGCACTAGAGTGCCTAGGGATAATTGTGACTTGTTCATGCCTTTCATGTTCCATATTTTGATCCTTGTTCAACTCCTTCACCTAATGTGCATATACATTATCTTTATCATACTCTTATGGAACCTAAAATTATTGTTCATGGTGCACATGATTCCCCTCCACCTATACTTGAACTTGTATTGTGTGAGACAACTAGTTCAAAAAGTTATCATGTATTAGATCATATTTATCAACAAATGGCAGAGAAAAAAAAATTATATCATAATCAGCCAATTTTTTAGTATATTAATCTTAATCTAAGGCATCTACACCTACATTAAAAATGAAGGCACATACACAATATAAAATTATTAAATATATTTTAAATATATAGGCTAAGATACCTCTTTGAGACTTTTTGCAAATATTGCATTTATATATAGAGATATTAATCATATCTTTAGAGAAGATTTGAGTGAACTCCAATATTAAATCACAAATAGTTTCTTCTATGATAGAATCTATTGGTCATAATAAAAAAAACATGATATTTTAATTGGGCTACATGAGTTACCTAGTCCCACAATTATTATTGAGCATTTACCTTTACATACTGTCATGAAGGAACATGATTTGAATTTTGAATGTGCCTTGGTAGATAAGGGATATATTTTAAATATATGTAGCAAGGATTATTTCAAATATTTACATGTGGATATGCCAAATTTAGAAAAAATAAAATGTTACTATTAAAGGACTTAGCAATACTAGTAGACAATCTATGGATATTGTTTTGCTTCCTACTTTATTTGGATCAATTACTATTGTATTAACCATTCTATTTTAGTTGGATCAATTACTATTGATTAACCATTCTATTTTAGTTAGATCAATCACTATTGATTAACCATTATATTTTAGTTGTGTCAATTACTATTGATTAACCATTGCTTGAATACATTCCATGGGGTTAGTTTCTTCTACACTTCATAAAGTCATGAATTTTTGGCATAAAAATTAGATATAGTTTTTTAGATGGTCATCCATTGTCATTGAAAAATGATTGAAGATGATAAATTTGTATTACACATAATCAACCAAAAAAATGATGAATACAAATGATAAATAGAAATAGAAAGAGGGTTATCCCCACATAACAATAATTATATATTTGGTGATGATTGGAGTGCATTATATTTTGTACCTTCTTGTGTCAAAGAATATATAGTTGATTCTAAATATTTTATAATTCCTCCACTTTATATGGATCCACATATACATATGTTCATTTTCACCTAAGAATTCAAATGAGAATTAAAATTCTATTTGTATGTGTGATATTGATTTAAAGGCTAATACTTCTACTACCAATTCATCTACCTCATCTATAAAATTGGATAATTTATATGGTCCTAGATAGAAACTAATGCAAAACCTTAGATACAAAGGTAGATGAATTGGATAAAATGAGAATGATGTTTTTGAACTATTTGGGGTGAATAAAAATAAAGGATATAGAAGCATTGTATATGTAAGTTAGATAATAATAAGAAAAGGTTAAAATAGCATAAAAAGAAAAACAACCTGAAATTGTAGTATCTATGATTTATGCAAATTTTATATTTATCAATACATCATATTCATACATACAAACATATACTATAACATGTTCTATAGTTAGTGATTTAGTTAAATAGTTGGTTGTGGGATTTTCGATAGTGTATTTAGAAGTTTATATTATGCTAATAATCAAATTATGATTATAATGTTCATTTATTTATTTGTATTGTTGATATATGTTTTGACACATCAACATGTTGGAATGAAAATATATTTTCTACTTGAAATGCATTAGACTTGATATATTGAATTGTTGCTAAAGAGTCCTAAGGACCCCTCTCTTCCAAGACATGGTACATATGAGGAAAAATCATCTGAAACACACCTGGAAACATAAGCACCTGCAAGGAATAAAAGGGTAAAAAAATAAGTAAATGAGCACTTCATGCATCATGGACTTTCAAAGGAAGAAGTTTAGAGGTTAAGGGAAATAGTTGCAAAGAGAAGCTAAAGTATCTGGTGAGTCCTCTAGACCACAAATATCAGGAAGAAACACTTCTACCCCTACCTTTGCATTGCCAAAACCCTCTGGTACAACTGTTGTTAAAGGAAAGAAGGTGGATCCTAGTGCTTTGATAACAGAACAAGTGATTGCACCCTCTGGACCCAGCACTCGAACTACCAAAAGGAAGAATGTAATAGCACCCCTTGCTACCTATGGAAGGATGAAGAAGAAAAAAGCATCTAGAGAGAAAAACTTAAGTATTGTTGTGGAAGAAGAGATCAAGCTCAGATTGGAGCATGAAGAACATTTTATCAGAAGTGAAGGTGCTTCATAGAAGCAAGCATTAAAGAAAAGAACCTAAGGTTGATATCGTGGACACTTCATAAGAAGAGGAGATAGAAAAATAAAAAGAGGCTTTCACTATACATATTCACAAGAAGCCTAAGAAGAAGAAGAAAAAGAAGTCAAAGGAAGGCTCTTCAAAGCGTGAAAAGAAAGAAGACAAAAACTCCTCTGGTAAGAGTTCGCACACCAATGAAATTAGATGTTTTAGTTAAAAACATGTTAGAGCATGATGATTTTTTAGAAGGTACTACAAAATTGTATGATGAAATGGATGAATAAGATAAGAAAACAACATAGAATCCATCATTCAATATATCATTATTTTAGAAGCAAATATGGATAACATTAGGAAGAAGGTTCCTAGTGTTGTGTGGGAAGCCTTGGTGGAAAGAAGGCATGAATCAATTGCACTTGAATACAAGATGAAATATGATTATTTAGAGGAAATTGGATCTTCTTTATCTAAACATGATAAGGCTACACTGATTGAAGTGTACACAAAGGAATTCAAAGTTAAACAAAGGGTCACTATACTTATGGGTAGAGAAAGGATGGAGCAGACAAGGTGAAAGAGGATACAGTTAGTACTATTAGAGACATGGAAGAAAAATTTGGGATGATTTCTACTTCATCATCCGAAACATCTCAAGGAAAGGATCCTGATAAAGAAAAAGTCACTGATGCAGAGGAAAATATTCCTCCAATTACAAATTTAGTTGTTTTCAAAGAAGTTTTAGAAGAGAAAGTGGATGAGCACATTGTTGAAGAAACTCTACAGTTTGATACAAATAATGTGGTGTCCTCACCACCACCAATAGATGAAACTAATTCTTCCCCGAAGACATATGCCCCTCTGAAAGATACTGAAGTGACCATCGGTGTTAATAATGAAAATCGGAATGTAGAACAAGGACAAGAAAATGAAAAAGAAAAGAATACGAATGATGGTGTTGAGAAACAGGATGAAAATACAACAAATGAAAATGAATATAATCAAGATAAGCATGGAAATGAAAAATAATTAGAAAAGGAAAAAGATGATAGGAAGAAATATGGTAAGGAAGAGGAGCAGGATGACAACGATAAGCAAAAGGAAAATCCCTCCAAAAAAGAAGAGGAAGAAGAGAAAGAGGAGAATAAAGAAGAGATTGAGGTTGAAAGGAATGAAGAAGAGTCTCAAAAGACCATGGAGCTTCCAAATCCATCTGGAGAATCCTTCGATAATACTCTTAAAGGTCTTTTGACAAAGCACATAAGGATTCAATTGGAAATTCCACCCCAGTTGATACAACTCTCATTGTAACAAGATAGTATGGACCTTGAAAATATCTCACCTATTCAGAAGTTGGAGCTTGGAGATGTCTTCCATGCCTCCGAAAGAAAATAAATTATAGGGACACATCAAAAGGGGACTAAACTAATTAATGATTCCATCAGGTCTCTACAAGATTCTACTCTCGCTGCCACAATTGACAATTCATTAACTCCTATTGAAAATTTGAAGTTTTTAGTTATTCACTCAAGGAGTATGCCTCCAGTCTGAAGGAGCAGACTAAAAAGGAAGTTGAGATAATATTTGTAGAGAAGAGGCTACTTGAGTTGTAGGACAGATGTGCATTTGCACATGGGAAAGTGGATAATTGCTTAAAGGATGTGAAGGAATGTGAAGATGAGGCTAAAATATTGTTTTTATATTGCATGAGGTGGTCAGATGCTACTCAAGGCATTAAGGACTTGATGGACTCAATAGAGTCACAAATATCTAATGCCTTTGATACTTTTGACCCAGCTAAAGATGAAGATTATATCTCTTGGACTATCATTTCTGATCTGCAAAACAAGTTTTTCACCTTATAGTGACAAAAAGAAGATATCATAAGGAGGTTTGGATAGCTTGGGGACTTGGTGAAGACCAATAATATACCAGTATCTAGTGCCCTTGCTGATGTATAAATTCTTGCAAAGATTAATCTGAATCCAAGTACTTCAGAAGAGGGAGAGGAGAACATTGTAGAGTCGAAATCAATGTATAAGTCGCTTGTTGTAGCTAAAAAGATTTGGAATGAAGGAAAATCTACCTAGAAAGAAATTCTTACAGAGCTAGAAGGTGCCTCCTCCTCCGGTTGAACATTCTTCACTTGTATATTCTTTTATTGTTTTAGTTACTTTTCAGTTCTTTTTTTGTACATACAGTTGGACCATTTTTTGGGATAACTCCCTAAGGGGGAGTTAATACATTTCAGTTGCTTTTCTGCACATATACATCAAGTTTAGAGCTTACATGTGTGTTACTGGCACAACCTTTGTCCTTGATGTCAAAGGGGGAGAAGAATTGGGTAGAATTTTTGGTGTTGGAGAAGTTGAAAAAATGCTTTTGGGAGAATTTTGAGATCATGAGATGATGTGTGTTTGAAAGGGGTAGATCATGTAAGTTTGAAGTTTTGAAGACAGATGATGATAGTGTATGTTTTGAGTTTTGGAGATTCACTTTTGGCACATGTTTCCATCAATGAAAAATGGGGAGATTGTTGAAATAATGAAGAAGGAACCCTTTAATGTGTTTTCATTGATGCCAACATTGATTGTTGACAATTTTCTCAAATCCGGTGAACATAATGGAGACATCTTAATCTAGTAATTTGGTTTGGAATTTCTCATGTAATAAGATCAGCTTATGAGGTTATAGTATGTTATTCTTGGCTATTATATGCATTTATGATCAAGATTTCAATGATTTTGGTTGAACAGGATGAAAGTTACAAGTAACAAAATTTTGACATATAGTTTCTGGCTTTAGATAGTGTAAATGGGTAAGTGTAATTTGGTTTGTGTTCCTCTGGTACTTGGAATCAAACGTTACAATTTTGGGAGATTGTTTACAGGTGTCATTACACTATATATTCCAAATGGATCATTTTTATATGATCATATGGTTGATTAGTTTGGCTCATTTTGTGATTAGGTCCAATTCATGGCCGGCCTAATGCTTGATATATGTTGTGGAGCTTAATTAAGTATTGTGGATGTTAAGAGGATCTATTTTAGGTCCATTCAAACCTAAATTAAGTGTTGTAAATTTTCTTTGAGCATGAAGATGTTTTTGAATAAAGTATGGAGTTGACAAGGTAATTTTGGTTTAGCATAGGGCTACAACTAATTAGTCTGACCGAATTGATGTATGCAGATGTAATTGGGTATATATGTAAGACATTTTTGAGTTGTATGAAGATGTTATAGGTAATGAGATGTGTAAGAGATATGATATTGTGTGAAAATGCAAATTTGTATGTGTGAGATCAAAATAAGGGCATAATTATTGTGAATGTTGAGCAACTCTGAGGTAGAGCAGAGTTTTGTATCCAAAACTTCAAAGGAACTAAATTCAGCACAAGGAAGGTGCACTTTGTATCAGTTCACATTTTGGTTGTGTAGCAATTTTTTTTGTTTTGTATCTATTTATGGCTGTGAGCCTTATTGGACAGTGTGTCCTAGTAGTGAACCTCTATAATATCTTACAACCGTTTATAATATATTGTGAGCTAATCCTCGCTACAGCTTTTCCCTTTTGGGTTTTCCATGTAAAAATATTGGTGTTCATGTGTCATGTGATCTTGTGGTTACTTCATTATTGCATTCATTGCAGTTAGATATATCTTGTTAATTGGATGGCTTATGATTAATTGGTTTAATGGAATACTAATTCACCCCCCTCTCAGTTTTCTGGATGTTCAACATATTTCACTCAAATGGTATTCAACATCTCTAATTCTTAGTCCAAGGTGGATTCATCCTCTAAATTTTCATGTATCTCAATTTCATTTTACATACATAGTAAAAATAGTTTTCCATTAATACCTCACTATAGCAAAAAAAACACTAGTATCTACTAAAATTAAGAAATTTTGAAACCAAAATGTTATTTCATTTATATATTTATCAGTTCACTTCCACATATGTGGGGTGTATATATAGATAATGTAAGTTAAATTTGGATTAGATCCACAAAAATGGGTCCATTTCATATACTACAATTGTTTTCACAAAATCAAAAGTAAACTTAAAATTATTTTCCCTAATTTTGCTAGATTATAAACATTTAAAAAAAAATTATCAAAAATGACAAAAACCCTAACTTACCCTTTTTGGGGCATCCCCAATGGTGATAAGTGCTTGTACTTGATCTAGGTGCTAGGAAACATGCCATTTCTAAAGCAGTATAATGGCTCTCTTGGGATCCCATTCACAAGTGTGTTAGTGAAAATGAAATAATATTTTACCTTTTTACTCTTCTATTTTTAAGGGAATTTTCCATTTTTAGTGTTCTTATTTACAATAAAATCCCTTATTTCTTGTGTACAGCAGAAGATGTGTTTTTCATAATGATTTACCTTATTGCCCATGACATCTGAAATTTACACATTTTAGAAATATTCTTCTTGAAATCATTTATTGTCATGATATCTTTATAGGATAGTATTTAGTAATTTATAACAATTTCTTGTGAGTTTGCACTTGGATAGTAAATCAATGGGTTTTGATTGACCTAATATTTTTGAGCCATTTTCATGATGAAATAATTTCTCCTTAAATAAATTTTACATGATTATACATTTTAGCATAGGATATGGATATTGGGTACATATAATTTTCAATGGCTTTACAATTTCAAATTATCATCATTTTAGCGGCTTTATAGTTTGAGATAATCACAATTTTAATAGAATTTATTTTAAGATTATATTTTTTCATATGGATTACAATTTCAATGGATTTACAATGATAATGACCTCTAGTTATACAATAAAAGGGAACCTTTAGTTGATTGGCATATTATATGATCCCTTATCATTATCACATTATTAACTCACCTAGATTCCCTCATTGTCATATTCTTCATTTTAGATTTTCTCATCCATTTGTCTTCACCCTTACATCTTATGGAGTATGGTATCAAATATCATGTTACATGCTTCTATATTGTACATGATACATGTTTGTGCTTATATGTATGCATTTTATAGGACCTTTCTAGGTGCTTACATGATCTATCTATGGATTTTTTCTTTAATAGTCCTCATCATTAGGGGAAAAATTAGGTGCATCTTATATGTTGGAGCAGCCAAAATCAAAATTCAAATTTAAAATATCTTTCGCAAGTGAACAATAAGAACAAAAATACATTTCTATCAAATAAAATGAGCTAAAATGTACATTGAATTACTTGCATATAAAGGAAATATAGATGAGGTAGGAAGGTTGGATTGAACATCTAACTGCCCCACCAAATGTGCAACACATTTAAGCTCATATTACAAGAGTGAGATCACGTGTAAGTTTTTATGATATAGATGTATACTTAAGAAATGTGAATGGGTCAACCTACAAAGTGTGATATATTAACTAGATGTGAAATGGCCCTATTTACACTAGCATGCCCCTTTAAGTTCAACTTAGGGAGGATAAATAAAATTATTGTGGGTCCAAGATACTAGGACATGTTAGGTACCCATGTAAATTTTTCTCATAAATGGGGTAAAGGAGAAAAAATCGTAGGATAAAAATCCCTCTCCAAAAGAGAAATGATACAATGAAAATGTACACGTGAAGAAGATAAAATATAGGAGGACTCATCATGACCCCCCAATGACTAATTATAGCACAATGGACAATAAATATTCCCCCCACAAGAGAGAAAAGAGAGTTCTATTTGACCACCCAAAATATGAGAAGGAGAGAACTCCATGTGAATAAATGATCCCTCCCAAAACTAAGATGCTCGAAGAGAAACCATTTAGCCTTCCCTAAAAATTCCTCCAATAATGTTGGTATATGCTCAATATTTGATGCTAAAAATGATCCATGAATGTTCAACAAGATTTCTCCCCTTAGGAAGAAACAACACCGTAAATGCATACAAAATGAATTTCCATTTTCAATAGGAATATGGAGGAACTAAGATGAATATCTCTAAATTGTACACATGATCCAAAGATGTAGATGATTCCCATGAAGATATCTTTAAATACTACTCAAATGATTCATCTAAAGGTTGATATAGAATAGCATCTAAAGATGTATATGTGATGATAACATAGTTGATGTGGTTGTAATCAAATAAAAATTTAATGTCCTCAATAATTTCATCCAAATCTGTAATGCAAGACTACAAACAAGGATGATATTTCTAGTAGAAATGTATCCCAATATGGTGTATTTGGAAAACTGACATCAATGTCCTAGTTCATAGAATCACTAGAAGGCCTAGAGATATCAACACTAGATTTGAATGTAACAACAAGTGATGTGGGAGATGAGATCTCAGTGCAATCCATGGGGCTACACTATTCATCCCCACATAATTTTTGTGTCTCTACATGTGTTGGAAAAGATGGTCAAGTAAAGTAATAACATGATTGAGAGTAAGTTGTTTCATTTCACTAATTTGATGACAAATACAATCTTTTGTTATATGAATTTTCTTCCCACACTATCCTCACTTGATTTTCTATTTGCTATGAGGATTATTAAAAATAATTAAATGGAAGGGATTTAGTGTGAATGACATGATCACATGAACATAAAAATCAGAAGAAGAAAAACCTAGATTACTCCCCAATTTTATTACAATTGAAATTAGCCCCCCCTCCCCCGGAAAAGATGTGGAAGAAAAATTATGAGTTGATTTATGATTGGATGTTTGAATCGTCTATTTATAACATAGAAAATTAATGATTTTTTTCATTCAATTGGCTATCTAAATCTTAATTTTACATACAAAAATGATTTTTTTTTGTGAAAGTATAATAGGTTACAAAAAAGGTTTGCAAAATTTTGATAATTAGGGTGAAATTTAATGCAAATACATAATTTAGAGGCCAAAAATAGTTTTTAAAAAACCAAAATTAATTTTACCAAAGCATCTGTGATAAAAATAGCTTTTTGTCTACTATTCGACTTTAAAAAAATGCCTCCTCATTTACAAGATATATCAAAAACAAAATGTCCCCCTACACAAGATATTTAAAGGACCTAATTGTTAAGAGGCGGTTAGATGAAACCACTAAGAGGCATTAATTTTAACCCAAAAAAAATTGAAAAAGTTCCACATACATCACTATGGGAATTATGGATTTTATCTTGTTGAAGTCATTTTACTTGACAACAAGGGTCCCTAAGGGGATACAACTATTAATTCCATATTTGTTGGCATAAATTACATCTATCTTCCATTGTATTTAATAATAAATAAATTAAATTATAGTGATCAACTCAGGATCTTGTGTGTTACTAGGAGGTCGTGGTCTTAGAGTCGTGATGTAGAACAAATCTATGAAATAAGATCAAATCATGCAGAGATCATCCATTTCTAAGGTGTTCCACAAGCCTCTAGTGAGAAAAACACATATTTTCATACCACTAGTAGAAGCGCCCAATTTTTCATTTATGTATTATATCAAGCCTAAAATAATTATAGATCGGGACATCGAAATGGTCCCTTTTCTAAGGAAAATTACTGATCCCAAAAAATTTCATTTTCCTTTCCAATAAGATCTATCTCCTTCCTTCTATTTCATGCAACGTTATTTTACTATTACCTTGTATCAGATTCTTATGGAATGCAATTATTTGGAGCTCATAAGTGATCATTTGAATTACTTTTGTGCATGTCAAAAACCTAGAATGCAAAGGTATCAAGCAAGAAACTATTCTCTTCCATAGACCTCCTAGCTACTAAGACCCTGGGTCATGGATCGACTTCCAACAACCAAAACCAATATATGGCAACCCACAAACTATGCTAGGGCTGTGGAAGAAGGGTGACTTCTATGAGGAGTTGTTGTAGGCAATAAGTCACTACAAATAGAAATGGTGGTCATCAAAACACATAAAATCTATAGAAAAACAAAATTTGATGAAAATGGAGTAATTGGAATGGGGGTTTTATCCCTCTACAAGAAAATTACCTTTTTTAATAAAAAGTCCATACATTGGGGATTTGTACAAATTCCATACTATACATCAAGGTACAATGAAAAATTAAATTCAAAATTTTAAGTTACCAATTTTAATGAAATGAAAGTGATGAAGGGTACTCCCCTTATAATGTAAAATTCACAAAAACAACAGATAAAGGCACAAACAAAATGCAAGAAGGAAGAAAATATTTTCTATTATCACTGAAATGAAAAATGAAATTACAACATTATATTTGCCATCACATGGGATTTTTTATTACATAAATCTGCAAATCTGCAAATCAGAACCACCATCTACGCTACTATGGCCTCATTTTTGTAGCCCCCTTTCACATCCTTTATTTGGAAGGTGTAACCGCCCTAGAATCTTCTGGAAAGTGTAACTTCCTCAAGAATATATTTTGAAATTTTATTAATTTTGGTAGTACAACTTCGCGAGGTCATAACTTTTGATCCAACTGTCGGATTTTCTATTATAATACCTTTTTGGAAAACTCTCGAGAAATTTTCTACTAATTTTTAGGCCCCTCCAAAGCCTCTAAGTGCCTCAAAATTGACTTCGAAGATTTTAATAGGATTTTCAGAAATTGAAATTTGAATCTCTCAAATGATAAATGGTATTGAAGCGATTTCTTCGCCATTGGCTTCAATTTACAATTCTAGAGGTCTATGTAAGATTTCATGTCCAACCGTGCATAAATTCAAACTTACTAAAAATAGTAACCCATCCAAATTTAGCCCTTATTGAAAAGAAACAACATATTTTTTGGGGTGATGTAAGATTGCTCTTGCACCCTGGATGCTCCTGCATCAGGCACCCGGGGTAATTTAAAAAGTGACCCTGTCACTTCTAAGGAGATAGAGGGAAACCAAGAAGGTTAACCTCAAACTTAGATAACCATGATGAATCTTCAATAGGCCTTCCTCTCCGTTTCACCAAGTACTCTGTATATTTCTTGTTTCTTGTGCATCTTCCCGCACGACTATCCAAAACCTCTTCTATCTCCTCCTTTTTTGAAGTAGGTATTGGAATATTCCATTATGCTTCTATTGTTTCCTCATCAATTCCTCCTTCATGATATTTTTTTAAATCTAAAATGTTAAGCACAAGTGAAATATGAATTTCATTAGGCAAATCTACCTCATATGTATTTCCTAAATCATGCTTCTTCAGGATCTTGCATGGTCCAAACTTCTTCATCGTTAACTTGTTGTATGTTCCAACTGGAAACCTCTCCTTTCACAAATGAACCATGACTTCATCTTGTACGTGGAACTCCTTATACCTCCTTTTTTTATTTACCTTAGCCTTATATTGTGATTTCATCTTATTGATTTGTTTCTTCACCTCTTCATGAAAATTCTTTAGGTGCTCAACAAAATCTTCAGCCTCAAAACTACTCTTCTCCCCCTTATCCATCTTTCTTAGTTCAGAAGTAGTTCTTGGACTACTCCCATACACAATCTAGAATGGTGATTTACCGGTGCTCCTGTTGAAAGAATTTTTGTAAGAAAATTATACCTAATGGTATAATCAAATCCCATCCCTTGGGATTATCTTCTACTAATCATCTTAGTAGGTTACCCAAACTCCTATTCACCACCTCCATTTTTCCATCAATCTATGGATGGTGTGCAGAAATGAGCTTCAAATTTGTCTTCAACTTCTTCCATAATGTCCTCTAGAAATAACCAACAAATTTGGTATCTCTATTTGAAACTATACTCTTCGATAGACCATATAGTCTCACTACCTCTTTGAAAAACAACTTTGCAACATGAATAGCATCACTGGTCTTATGACATGGAATGCAATGTGCCATCTTTGAAAATTTATCCACTACCACAAATATGGAATCATGCCCTCTTTGTGTCCTTGGCAAACCAAGAACAAAATCCATGCTAATATCCTCCCATGGCCTCTCAGGTACAGGTAATGGTTGATACAGTTCATTATTTTTACTTGTTCCTTTCGCCATCTGACATACTCTACAACTTTGTACAAACTTCTTCATGTCTTGTTGTAACTGTGGCCAATAATAATTCTCACTACCAAGAGCAATGGTCTTGTCTTGAGTTTCACTGAAATGTCTATCCAATCCTCCACTATGCTTCTCCTTGATTAGACTCTCTCTCATAGAACTCCTTGGGATGCACAATTGGCTTCCCCTAAACAACATCCCATCTTGGATTAAGAAATCCAACCATCTTGTCCTATCCAATGTAAGAAAAGTTCCAAACAAGCCTTCCAAGCTTCTGCAAAGTCTAGATCTTTAGGATACAAACTCTTGAGTTCATTGAACCCAACAACCTCTATATTCAACTCTATCAATAAATTTTGCATTCTACTTAAGGCGTTTGTAACTTTGTTTGACCTTCCACTCCTATGCTTCAAAACAAAAGTATAACTTTGCAAAAACTCAACCAATTTTAAGTGCCTTTGATTTAACTTTCCTTGAATATTGAGATATTGCAAAGCCTGGTGATCAATACATAAAACAAATTATTTTGGCAAAAAATAGTGTCTCCATTTCTTCAACACCTGAACTATAGCATAAAACTCTTGATCATAGACAAAATATTTATTTTTAGCATCATTCAACTTCTCACTAAAATAGGCAACAGGCTTACTTTCTTGACTCAAAACAACTCCTATGGCACTGTCACTAGCATCACAATCTACTTGAAAGACCTTATTGAAATTTGGAAGTGCCAAAACAAGTTGCTCTGTGACTTTCTTCTTCAACATATCAAAACTCTTTGTTGCTCCTATAGTCCATTTTAAATCCTTTCTATCCCCTCTTGTTACTTCAGTTAGAGGTGCACAAATACTACTAAAATTCCTAATAAACTTTATGTAAAAGCTATCTAGACCATGAAATGATCCTACCTTTGTAACAATCCTCAGGGTAGTCCATTCAATCATAGCCCCCACCTTCTCTAGATCCATTTTAAGACCCTCTGCTAAGACAACAAATCCCAAATACACCAACTCCCTCTTCACAAAACTACATTTATTCAAATTAATCAATAGCTTCTCCTCCCTTAGCTTCTCAAAAAATCTTTGGATATGCATCAAGTTCTCCTCCAATGTCTTAATGAAAATCAAAATATCATCCAAATAAACAATAACAATTTTTCCTAAAAAATCTTTCAATACCTCATTCACAAGCCGCATAAATGTGCTCGGTGCACTGGTTAGCCCAAAAGGTATGAATAACCACTTGTGCAAGCCCTCCTTGGTTTTGAAGATTATCTTCCATTCATCTCCTTCTCTGATCTGGATTTGATGATATCCACTCTTTAAATATATCTTCATGAAGTACTTAGCTCCACTCAAACAACCCATAATGTCATCCATCCTTGGCAAGGGAAATTTGTACTTGATGATGATCATGTTGATGGCTCTGGAGTCTGTACAAATCCTCCATTCTCCATCCTTCTTTGGTGCTAGTAGTGCAGGTACCACACGTGGGCTCAAACTCTCTCAAATCAATCCCTTCTGCAACAACTCTTGCACTTGTCTATTCAACTCTTCATTCTGCTAGATTCATTCGATGGGCCGCCTTATTTGGAAAACTGGCTCCAAGAATCAGATCCATCTGATGGGTAATCTTCCTTACTAGAGGTAAACCTTTAGGTACGTTATCAGAAATAATTTCCTGAAACTCATTCAACAAATCTGAAACCTCTACTAGTACCTCATTAGTATATTCTTTATCAACTCTAGGGATCAATTGCAAACACATATACTCATGCCTAATGCCTTCTAGGAATTTTCTTCCACCAACCAAACAAATTATTGCATTATTGCATATATTTTCCTCTGCCTCTTTCAAGGGCTTCAACTTATGAAGAACTTTATCCTTTGTCAAAGAATAGGTGTTGGCATGTCCATCATGTATTGCTCGTTGATCAAACTACCACGATCTGACTAATAACATATGACAAACATCCATAGGCATAATATCAAACAATACCTCATCATGGTAATTTCAAATCTTGAACTTTACCAGACATTCTTCATTTACCAAAGCTTTATGGTCCTTCTACAACCAAGCAATTCGGTATGGATTAGATGGCTTCTTCTCTCCAACCACAACTTACTAACCATCTCTTATGAAACAAGGTTATCAGTACTAAATCCATCAATAATAACATTGAAAACTTTACCTTCACACTTACATTTGGTGCAAAACAAATTCTTCCTTTGAGTTGGTTCCTTCTCCTCATTCAACAAGGCTCTTCTAGTAACAAGAACCTCTCTTCTTTCTGCATCCTCAGAATGTGAAGACTCAACATCTTCATCTACATGTGTAGCTCATGCATTACCCTCAGGTCTTCTATTTGTCCTTCCTTGATGTTGAGGACTCTCGTAGGCTCTATGTACTTCTTCTCTACACTGGAAACAAGTTCCATGAAAGCCTCCTCTTCATGTTCCTCGTCTAGATCTTCCTCTTCCTCGTCCAGATCTTCCTCTTCCTCTTTGGTCTCCATTATTATGATCATGAGGATGATAGGTGTTATCTCCTTTCTATTTTTGGTTGCTACTGGATCCTTCACCCTTCTTTTGATCTTCATTTCGACCTCCATATGACCATCCACTAGTCTTTCCACCACAACCCCCACCTCTTTGCTTACTTTCAAATCTTCTATTCAAATTTTCTTCTACCTTCAAAGAAAACTGATATGCATCTTCAATGGTAGTCATTCTTACTAGACCCAACTCTTCTTGAATACTATATTTCAACCCATTTATATAATGGGAAAAATTCTCCTTATTGGCCTCAGAATGGCCTATTCTAATCAAGACATGGTAGAATTATTCTATATACTCCTTGAAGGATTTTCCCGCTTGTTTCAACTCTTGCATCTTCTTCAACAAATCTAGCTCATAATCCACAGGAATAAATTATCTTTTTAATTTGTCCACCATGCAATCCCATCTTGATTTTCTCTTTTCCTCTTCGATTTCTTTCTATTTGTACCTCTTTCCACAAAATATTTGCATGACCATTTAGCTTGGTCTTTTCAAATTTGACCCTCTAGATCTTCCACCTCCTCATACTCAAAGTACTCCATATCGTTGATCCAATCAATCAACTCTTTTGGGTTAATATTTCTAGAAAATCTAGAAACATTGATCTTCAGCCTTTTCCCAATCTTAGAGATGGCCTTAAATAGCCTAACTTGCTCCGGATCTACTACATCTTGTTCTTCTTCAAACTGTTCCTCATTTTCAGCTTCATCTTCACTTTCATCTCCTCTTCTTGGCTCAAAATCTCGACACAACTCCTCTTGCAGTGCTTGAACTTGTCTCTGCAAGGATCTAAAATCCTCTTCTGGTACAATAACATTCCTTCCACCACCACGGTTTCTTCACGGAGGCATTCTGATCACCTTTCTCAGAAACCCACAACCACAAGTCCTAGTGCAAACTACCTCACGTTCGGCGATCTTTTTACACACTCAGGAAAACCTGCTCTAATACCACTTGATGAAGGGTACTCGCCTTGCAATATAAAATTCACAAAAACAACAGATAAAGGCACAAACAATATGCAAGAGGGAAGCAAATATTTTATATTATCACTGAAATGAAAAATGAAATTACAACATTATATTTGCCATCACATGGACTTTTTGATTACATAAATATGAAATATGCAAATTGGAACCACCATCTACGCTGCTCTGGCTTCCTTTCTGTATCCCCCTTTCAGATCCTTTATTTGGAAGGTGTAACCACCCTAGAATCTTCTAGAAAGTGTAACTTCCTCAAGAAGATATTTTGAAATTTTATTAATTTTGGTAGTACAACTTCGCGGGGTCATAACTTTTGATCCGACAGTTGGAGTTTCTATTATAATACCTTTTCGGTAAGCTCTCAAGAAATGTTTCACTAGAAGGTAGGGCCTAAAGGTAGGCTAATTTCATTTTCTGCTAATTTCCAGGCCCATTTGGAGCCTCTAAGTGCCTCAAAATTGACTTCGAAGATTTGAATAGGACTTTTGGAAATTGAAATTTGAATATCTCTCAAATGAAAAATGGTATTGAAGTGATTTATTCGCCATTGGAATCAATTTACCATTCCGAAGGTCTATGTAAGATTTCATTTCCAGCCGTGCATAAATGTAAACTTACTAAAAAATAGTAACCCAACCAAATTTAGCCCTTATTAAAAATAAACAACATATTTTTTTTGGGTGATGCAAAATATATCTTACACCTTGGATGCTCCTGCATCAGAAAGGTAGTTATTTATTTCTCAAGCCTTTAGGATTCAATAGTGATGTTCATTTGGCTCCATTATGCTCCCTCGATAGAGATTAGTGCTAGATTCACCAAAATTTGGGAAGGAACTTTCTATTCATGGCTCTGATACCATGTTGGAGCAACCAAGATCAAAATGCAAATTCAAACATATAAAATGAGTGTAAAATTTACAATGAGTGTCTTACATATAAAGGAAAGATAGAGGTGGTAGGAAGTTAGGATTGAATGGCTAGCTACCCCTCCAAATGTGCAACATATTTAAGCTCATATGAAAAGTGTTAGATCATGTGTAAGTGTACATGAGATAAGTGGCTCAAGAGGTGAGTACATGTGTTTCAACCAAGTTAAGTGAGATAAAAAATAAAAATTCCCTAAGTGGAGACTTAACAAGTTTGGGGTCAACCTAGAAAGGGTGATATGATATCTAAATGTGAAATGGCCCTATTTACACTAAAATTATATCCCTTAGCTCTATATTCTTATAAATTTACATATTTCTATTTTATTGATTGTGTGTCACACAATTATATTTATTTCATCTGTTTATGGTTAATATGCTTTACACAATTCTATTTTTTACTTCATTTTTCTTTCTCAATTCCTTGCATCCCTATCCAACCAATTAGAGGGTGGAATATACTATCACTAACATTCCTTGATATTTATGATTTTATTTATATAATTCATGATATACACAACTTCATTCTCATTTTTAGGATACCTATGACCAAGATTCATACCAATACAAGCTTCATTTCATGTACAACTTAGTTATCTTTTACAAACTTCATGTCATTTTTTCTTGATACTCTTTTATGAGATTCATACCTTTTATAGGATTCATGTCATCCATGATGGCTCCTTCATAAATATCATTTTTTCATTTTTCATTTTTTATTTTTTCATAGAAATTAGCTAAGTGATTATTAATTAAGTAATTGAAAATGCTACATGCTACATGCTAGAACTATTTATTAGTTCTATTTATTTTGAGAACTCATTGTAAGGAGTGTGTGTGGAATGGCCATTCTTATATGTATATTTAGCATGATTGTCTAAATATTTAATTTTATGTTGACTACTTGTTCACTTTGGCATGCATCTTTAGGGTAGATCACATGAAAGTTGAAGTGGGGGAGAATGTAAGGGCAAAAAATGTACACCTAAATATTTTTACCCTTCTTTTGGACCCACTTTGTTTGGCTTATACTTAATACAATGGGTAGTATAAAGTTAAACTAAACCTAAATGTGACTTAAAACTATATCCACACATCCCCAAGGACTAGTCTTGATCATTAGTGTGTCCATTCCTTTAAGGCATAGGAATAACCCCAAAAGAAATAATTCAAATTTAGAAATTGATCAAAGGATATTCTCTTCTTACTAGAAATTTGTTGACTTAATATTCATATTTTATGTGCTAGTGTGTTACATAAAAGGAAAAACCATAATTCATTATTATCATCTAGTTATAAGTTAAAAAGAATTTAGATAATTGTCTTATGACATCAACATCAGCATAGCGTCAACATAAGAGTAGTAGTTACACATGACTACCTATATTGCATGATTGCTTAGAATTTATTTAATATAATTCACACTAATAAATTGAATATAGGGTATGCAAAAATTGAGAATACCCTCACATGGCAAGATCCCAAAGGTTTTTGTCAAAACCAATAGTCTTTATTATTGATCCAAATATTAAAGAAAATAAAAATATGCAAGTACAAAATTTGGTGGATCAAATCTACTAAAGACACTCAAATCTATGTGTGGAAAGATCATCTTGGTGTTTTTATAAATTAAACAAAATAATTCATAATGAAATTTTCTAAGCACTAAAAAAAATGATTAATAGAATAATATCTATCACAATCAAATTAATATCAAATCTAGAGCTATGCACTATGCTTTATTTATTTACTCTCCATGCACATTTATTTATGAATTTATTTATCATAAATTATCAACTCAATAATCTAGGGTTCTTTATTGATTGTCAGATGATTAATTAATTTACTCTAGAATTATTTACATAGGCATGATTTATTCCCTTAAATATCTTATCTCATTTGAAATATAATTTGGATCCTTTCTACATTTTAGAGGAAAAAAAACACCCTATACAAATATCTAGTGTCTATTAAGTAATAAAGAAAATAATGCACTTAAAAACCTAAAATTATCAGAGCTAAGACTTATAATTTATAAAGTAGATGTTAGGATGTTCTTATCTCCTTTAGTGAATAATCTTTCAATGTTGAACATGTAGCTGTGCAATACATTTGATGATTGAATTCAGTAAAGTGCACTATTAATAAAATTGTTACAATTGTGTCACTAACTTGTCCTTAAGATTTCTTCTATGTTTGGATATAAATAAATGTAATTTTATTTGAGGATAATTTGTAAAACCCTAGAGATACTCTCCAAGAGATCATCACCTATCGATATCATTGGTTATCAAATCTTATAATACCTTCAAATATTGTTAATTCACCTTAAATGGATGTGATTTTACAAGCACACGTGTTTATTTATTATATAAAATAAATTGAAGGCACAAAAACAATCTAATGTTAATAAAATAACATAAAAACAATGACTAAGATAAGACATTTACCTTAGATAAAACCTAAAATGGTGAAAGCTCTAGCAAAGCATAGTACTTTCCTCCTCACTCTATTATTAGAATCAAAGTACATCTTTTTATAATGCCTTTAGTGCTTAGGATTCTTGAAAATGTTATATATTTTATCCTCACATTTACAATATATCTCTACAACTCATATTTCATACTCTTACACTTATGGTCTCAAAATAAATGTGAGAATAAAGGAAATAATATTATTGAAACCTTCAAAAAAATTGTTAAACTTTATTACATTATGAAACATAGGAAACTGTGGGAGATGGATAGGAGACCTAAAAATGGGATGAGAGATGAGGGACCTATGCCAAAAGCAAATGGGGGTGTCCACCTAATTAAAAATCCACCTTTTCCATGTTCATTAGGAAGAGGGATAGTGCCACATGTAGGAGTTTATGATGAGATCCTCAAACACTCCAAAATCACCTGCAAGACAAACTAACTTCCACAAGAGAGTAATGGCAGAAATATCATGCTATCATTAAGATTCAAGGATGCCAAACTGAATATGGAAAAGTACATATAAAGCCTTGCTTATATAGGCAAGGTTGAGATGTAGTATGTAATATTTAGTTTGGCATTCTTGCATTGTAATGATAGCATGATATTTTTTCCATTTCTCTGTTGTGGAAGTTATTTTGTCTTGCAGGTGATTTTGGGGTGTTTGAGGAGTTCATAAACTCTTACATGGTATCAAAGTTATATCTCAGCTCCTACATGGTATCAGAGCTTCAGTGTTGCAGACTTCTTCCCATTGAATCTAGAGCGTTAGAGAAATTCAACATCGACTTTCGTTTCGTCAAAATTTGGCATATTTTGTTAAATCTACAAGGGTTTGAAGAAAGTCGTTTTTCATTAGAGTCATTTTGTTTTTTGCTTCAAAAATATAGCTTCCACTCATTTTTTGAAAAAAAATGATTTATGGGTTTTGTAGCCAAGGTCGAAATCTCAACTGGGTATCTTTTAGATTTTGCAGATAGTAATCATGTCTGAAGAAAAATTTTATCCAAAAATCATCACACGTCATTTTTCTACAAGTTGAAGGTCAAAAGAAATTTATTTTTTCATCTGCTTGTTGGATCAAAAAAATATTTTTGGGTTTTGTTCTTTGCATCAAAATATTATCTAGGTATCTATTAATTTGTGCATACAACAAGTAAATTTTCTAGAAATCAAATCAGAATGGTCGTGTAAGCATTGTCGACTAGCACAATTTATCCCTTTCTTCAAAAATTCATAACTTGACCATACGACGTTCATTTTCTGAAAACTTTCTATTGTCAAAAATTTGATTCCATTCTCTACATAGATTTGAGGTTATTTATCATCATGGAGACAGATGTCAACATTCATCAATGCGTGCACTATTTCCTTTTTGTGTGCATTAAGTTTGCATTTTCTCTACACTTCATTTTAGTTTTAGATTATTTCTCAATCGACTGTTGCTTCATAGCTTTTAGAGTTGTGCCAATTTTTGAGTTTTCCAATGTTCCTTCGCATCGGGTCTGTTGTTTCTTTTCATGATTTTGACTTGAGTCCTTGAGTGACTCTAATATGGTATCTAGCAAACATAAGTATCTTTCCTTGCTTGTCAAATTAAGTATTCTAGTGTTACTCCACAGTGTACTTCCAAGGCTTCTCTTACAACAAGTTATCTCATTATGGGGGGGCTGAATGGTCTCTCTTTTCATCCTTTGTGTGGATGGAGATTGATTGGATTTGTGATGGATATCATTATTTTATTTCATCTCTCTTTTGGGGAGGAGTTTTTTCCCACTGGGTTTTCTCTTTTTCTCCATTTGTGAGAGATTTCATTTGCATTTGTACATTGGTACCTAACATGGGCTCGTAGTTGGGAACTGTTGATGGTTTTTTTTGCACAGAAACAACTCAAACATAATATTGAAATCCTATCTCTCTTGAAGAATAAATCTCTATCAGCAAGCCTCAAGAGATAACCCCGAGGTCTCTAATGTCAGGTCTTAACAATGCAAAAACAACTCAGAGATAATGTGAAAATGTTGGTAATCACAAAGGGACCTTACTAAACAAATGTTGGAACTTTCAAACTTATCAAATCTTGCAATGTGATGATACTTGGATTCCTAAATCTAACTCGGATTTTAAATAAAGAACAAAAGATAAAGAGCTCAAAGAGATTTTAAAACTAAACTAACTTCTAAGACCAACAATGTAAATGATTAAACACTCAAAGTGGACCAATCCTTCAAAACCAATTCTTGCTTAACCTAGATTTAATCTGCAATCTCACAGAAATAGTGCAATCTTCTAAGGAATTAAATATTTTCAGATCATGACACATCCACTCAGATCAACCCAATTTTACAATTGAAATGAATAAATACCCACAATTGAACTTAGCACGTAAATATTAGGCACAAGCCAACTTTACACAGCAACTTACAATCAACAAGTTGCTAAAAGTATGGACCAAGGATAGCTCAAAAACTTCAATTATCAAACCATTACTAACTCCTAACTCTAGCTCTTGAAACTATTACTTAGGTTTTTTGTATTTTCCAACCTCTACAAATGAGGCAAAATGCCCAATTTATAGAAATCCCCTACTAAGTCGGCACAATTAGGGTTACAAAAATGAGCTGCCCAAAATAGGCCAGCCTAGAAGCTTCTTTTAATAAAATAACATTTTTTCATTTAATGTTTGAAGCCTCATATAAGTCGGCCTAGATCTTCCAATAGCACTCTTGTACGGCACAAAATTCAAGGTCGTCCATCCTAGTCGGCGGGGTCACATGTTTGGCACAGAAAACTAGGAAACTACCTGTTGATCTTCCTTTTCCTTGTCAGCTTCCAATTTATTGGACATCTCTTTCACCTTTTCCAATATATCTTTCATATCTTCTGGATCTGGTGTTGGAATAAAATTAATTCTTGTTTTATGAATTTTTAATTCATCAACATATTTTGGTATCATTTTATCCCACTCCATTTGTAACTCATGGTACTTATCTAGCTTTGAAATGTATATGGCAGCATCCTCTAAATGATATTTGGAAATAGGTGCACCCTCAAAAGGGGAATAAATCTCATGCCACCACCCCTAAAATCTTCTTATGCTCATGTTTTTTTGGCCGAACTTTCTCCTTCCAGTCATGATTTCCAGAAAAGTAATGCAACTATCATGTATCTCCTTCATCTCACCCTGCAATTTTTTCATCTTCTTCAAGGCCTTAGACAAGAGCTCTTTCCTGTAATTTCTCACCTCAAGCCACTCCTTTATATTGGCCATATCATTTGATGTGAAAATATTCATCCTGGCCAATTCTTCTTTCGGTACCTGGAGGATCTTCTTCAATTCTCCCACAATTGAATCATCAATTTTGCGACGATCTGCAATAAACTGGGAAATATTTTCAATAAATTTAATAGCCTCGGCATGGATTCCAAAAATCTTCTCAATGGTTTCATCCCCTCACCTACGAACTTCCTGTAGCCATTCATGTGTATTGTGTACTAAGGATTTTAAATTTTCTATTTCTGATACAGCCTCCTTAGGCAACAATCCTTCAAGCACAACTCCCATACTACCCATAGACTACAGAGGCCTTATTAAATGATGCACATACTTATATACATCATTCAATTGCTTCTACAATTTCTCTTTTTCCTCTGTTTCTTTTTCCTATCTTCTCAAGATGGCCTGGGAGGACTCCTAGAATTCTTCCTTCTCTTGATCTTTAGTTGTAGGCCCCAGGTTGATCGTTTGCACTTTGTAATCCGAAGACTTGACTTCATCCTTAAACTTATCTGATGGAGGAAATACAACATGAACTACCTTATTATTGATTTCATCCCTGGTAATCCTGGAAACAATTTTAGCTCTTTTCCTCTGCTTGGGTTGCCCAAATTGTTCAAGTAGCTTATCCCAACTCGGGGTTTGCTCATGCACAATAATTGGCTTCTTGCTAATCCTGTTTTCAAGGCAATCTGGAGTTGTGGATGCCTCAGTCATCACCTCCTCTTCAGGACAATCAGCCACATTTACTTCACTATTTTTCTCAACTCCTGGTTGATTTTCAAGTTCTTATGTGTCCTGATTAGGACTATCAACCACATTGTCTTCTATATTATCCTCTTCCTTAGGATTACCCTGTGGATCCTCAACTACCACCTTTATGGGATATTTTACCATCTTTCCTTGTACAACCTCTGATTCTATATTTTTTCTTTCAACTTCAGAAGTTGATTGGCCTATCTCCTACATAAACCTTCTTCATTCTCCATTGTTAGGAGTGGACATGTTATCATCTTCTTCATTTATTTGCTCAAGGTTGTTTGATATGTTGCCTTCCTCTAGAAGTACCTCCTCAAAAACTTATACTTTTTTATATGGTGAAGGCATGGGAGAATTATTTCCTATAGTTGATGTCCTCTCAGCATCATTTGTAGGTGTCTCTTCATCATGCAGCTCTTCTTCCATTATCTTTTTTGTTTCTGGTTGAGCAACCTTTTGTTTGGGAGAACTCCTCACATAGAATTGGGGCTTCTCCACTGAAATTTCTAATTCTATTACTTTTGCAACTAAAGGAGCATCTATGGTGGATTCATTCTTCATGGCTTTTGCAGCTCTTTGCCTTGAAGTAATTATCTTTCTCTTCCTCACTAGTTGTGAGGTCTCTCCTTCTTCAATATATTCTTTAGCCTGAGGAACCCTCTTTGTTTGCATTTGGCTCCTTGTCCTTCTCTTAATTGAAACTGTCTCTTGAATGGCTTCCTCCTCATGGAGTTCAATAGTTTCACCTTTCTTGTTAGCTCCAACTTCTTCTTCATCATGAGACTCCATGTCTCCCATCAAATCATAGGTGAATTTCACACCATCCGCTTCCAATTCCAATACTTTATCTTTAACCCACAACCTAGAGTATTTCTTAACAGGTTCGGTGAGTTGATTCAAGTCAGTTACTTCTTCCTCAGACCAATTAACTTGAGGCAATGGCCTACTTTTGTATGTTTTGTAATCATGATGTTGAAGAAGGAATGCCTCATCATCCTCTACTTGGTCTAGTACTTCCACAACCCTATGTAATCTGATCATCCTCAAAGGCATCCTGGAGAATCTTCTTTTGATGACCTCTCACTCATCTCCATAATTGGCCCAATATTCTTCAATATGATCCTTATGCCTAAGAGCTCTATTTTCTTGATTAACAGCCTTTCCATAAGGATCAAAACTATCTCTGTTGGTGTGGGAGTACAATTCAAATTGTGTCATTTATTTCTCAAAATTTTGGGCACTCTAGATAGAAGGGAAAGCCTCCAGTACTCCTACCCTCAAAGGGAACTCAGATCCCAATCCCTTCTTCTTTATGTTACCTCTTTGCAGGATTTCTTCAAAACCAACCATCTGTCCTATCAATTCCAATAGGATGAGCTTGTTGGTGGGATATTTGGGCAACCTGAGGGGAACATCTGGTGATCACTGCACTCGGATGTATGTAAACCTTTGGAACTGAATGAAACTTTGGCCATATTTCTTTATTAAATCCATTTCATCTATAGAGATCCTTATGTGAAGGGCATCTTGCAACAATCTAGGAATATACATAAATAAATAATCATTAGCTCTCCTATAATTTGATTTTTTGTGTTGCAATTGAGGGTATACCTCGCATATCCTATCCTGTCCCAAGACTCCCTTGCAAGTGAGACCTTTGTACTTGTTTTTGTGGCCAACATATAGACCAAGTATGAAGTCATAGTGAACTTATTAGTCCCATGCACACTTCTCAATTGGGAATCTATATTGTTGTTGATGATCCTTGCCCAATGATAGTGCTTATTGGCAACAATCTAAGTAATGGGGCGGAACATCCATGGTTGGAATATGTGTGCTTCCTCCACTCCCATAACTCTACCGAGGAGAGTTATGAGCTCATTGTACTCCAGCTTAAATTCACGCCTATGCAGCTGCTTGGACAACATTGAATAGTGTGGTTTTGGCTTTAGAATCCAAGCATTATTCATTATCTCCAAGGCCCTATTGGGGTCCTCCTCATAGAATTTAGTGAACTCTCCAATATTTATCTCTTCAATCAACTTGTGATGGGAGTCAATGGTGAAGACCTCTACAATTGATTCCTCTATCAAGTTTTTCATCACTCTTCCTTGAGGACCAATGATGATTCTTGTCCTCAGATCATAGTGCCTTGCACACTCTAAAACTAGCTCTAGGCACCATTGTGTGGGTGGAAATCTTGTTGCTTGTGCTAGTCTTGTGTGGGTGATCTTCTGAGCAAGCTTGGTAGGTGCCCTTCCAAACATCCTCTGATGGAATTCATCATAATCAACGTGGCCCATGTTGGTGTATGTGATCCTTGACCATGCGGAGGAAATATTTGTTTCAAGCCAGATGCCCTTGAAATAATAATTCATTCTCTCTTGCCTCTTTCTAACCTCCTCCTGTGCCTGAACTTCCTTAGTCTTAGTGGTCCTATCTGGACTTTCCTCTACTTGCATCTGTTAACACAAAGCCACAATTACTAGAAGGAAAGTACCAACATAACACCTGTCAATAATAAATGAAACCAATTTAATCATTGAAGTGCATGGAATCAACACCAGTAGTCATCGTGACCAAACATTAATCATTTAGATTGAAATTTGAGTCTAGAGAAAGAAACTCAAAAAATCTGAGCCTGCTCAAATTCATTGAGCGGATTAAGGTTCGGGTAATCCGTCTGAGCTAGGATTAACCGAATTCAGCCCTTCAAAGGTGAAATGACCACATTAGCCAGTGAGTTGAAATCCATGAGATGTAAAACATTAAATCATTGATGCACAAGTTCATTTCAAGCCTTAAAATCAGCATGAAATCCTGATATGAATGTTAGGCATGAAATTAGAGGGAGATCATAAATTCCAGCCACCCTTGAATTCCCCGAGATTCGATAAATCTTAGGTACCTAGAAATTTTGAACTTAGGTTGAAATCACCATTTGTCATTTGCAAGTACGAAACCTTTGACTAATCCGGACCACCTCGGATTATCCAAGCAGATTAAGGCTCGGGTAATCTGAGCTAGCTTGGATCCACCAAGATTTTGTCAGGACGTCAAAAATCGTTGTCTTAAAAAATTTCCTAAGTTAAGCTCATGAAACTCGGCCAATCTTTGAAAAATCACCTACTCAAAAAAATTTCATGCCATCATTATTACAATTGCATATGATGTTCTTAAAGATTTGAATCCTACTATTTATGCTCAACCTCTCGGGCGGGGATTTCTTCCTAGGGTTTAATCCAAATGGGAAAAGAGAGGGATCTACTTGCCTTTACAGGTTCGACACTCAAAGCTCAAAATGCAAAGGGCCCTTAAACATGCATTCCCTATACCATTGAAATGAAAACTCAAACACACCCAACTTCAAAGCCCTAGGAAATGCATAATGCAACAATGGACCAAAACCGTGCCACACAAACCTTAATAAATTCAAGAACAAGACCATTATGACTTTGAAATGCATCAACCTCACTCATTACCCAAGAATCCAAGGATGAAACACAGAATAGAAACAAAGCGAGAGAATGAAATCGAAAACCATACCTTTAAAATGTGAAACCCTAGAGAAGGCGCCAAACAAATCAATGAGAAAGCAATGAAATCTGGTAGTAATCCCAATCCAATTGAGCAATCTTCTCAACAATGCAAAATTTTGAGCGCAATGAAGGATACCTGGTCACTCTCAGACTTCTATCAAATGTAAATGACCAACTGGAGGAAAAAATCTAGATATATTACCGTTTAGGCGCAATAAATAACCCTCATTAATATCTGACAAGACGTCTGAAGATTTTTCGGAAATGCGAAGCAAGAAAGGATTTTGGATAATCTAAGGTACCTCAGATTGTCGAAATGGATTAAGGTTCGGATAATCTGAGCTAGCTCAGATTTTCCAAACTGCCTCCATACTTAGCCAGTTTTTCCAAATTTTCACAATCTTCGACCTAAAGGGCATTCCTAAGGGTTAAGCCATCATTTCTAGCAGCAAGAGGGCATCTCAAATGCAAGTTAATCAATATGCACATGGGTGAACCAAGACTCAGACTGAGGGAATTATCCCTTAAGGGGATGAAGTCAGGACCCTACAAAAAGAATTTGAAAAGAAAAGCAAAGAAAAGAGGGTCCCTACCTCCAGCGGGGCGTGTGTGTAAAAAATGCACAACAGGACCCATTCTTGCATCATTTGCATAAAGCATCTTGTATTTCATCAAGAAATCTTGGAATCTCCTAATGCATTTTGTCATTGCATAATCTCTCAGAGTCCTGGTGTGCATTCTTTATGCTTTTCTAGTTTATATAGCTTTTATTTTCCTTTAGAAAGTTCTTTGGTTATTCAATCTATTTCAGATTTATAACACCACAAATGAGTAGAATATACTTAAAACCTTCAAGGTGAGTCAACCCTAGGTTTGGACACTATGCTGCCTTGACTTCCTTATGATAGAAATGACGGAATAGTAGTTTTGGGAGAAGAATAAAAGTGCTTGAACAATCAAACCTATGAGATCTAACACTTGGAACACAAAGTATTATGATAAAACTTTCAGAAACAACCATTAACCAACAAATATGAGAAGTTTAGTATGGTATGTATAGAACTCCAAAAGTGTTTTTCAGGCTCTATACTAGGACAGGTTCCCCAAGGGAAAATGGGTCCTTGCATCCTCTTTTGGAAAATCAAAAGTTGATCATGTAGCCCTTTGTCTGCACTCTGCTCCTTTACCTTTAAATATTCAATCCCAACTCCAGATCTATAGCCAAAAACTAAAAAAATTGGTGTGTTTGTATGGGTATTTGCCTCAGTTAAACCCCAAATTTGGTAATTAAACCTTGATTGAAAGATAAAAATATAATAAATAGCAATGTGTGTAGGCTCTAACCTTAAGTGAATCTAAGGTGTTTAAGAGCTAAAATGCAAAGAAACCTTATTAAAGTTTGGTAGAATAAGATCCCAAAATGAACATGAAAAATGACAAATACCTAGTTAGGGAGAAGTCAAAACACCCTAATAGATCTGAAATATGATTATACCTTACTTTAGGTAGCTAGTAGAATGAAGATTGAAGATGAGAACACTTAGGAAACAAGTCATTAGGTTAGGTAGAATGGCTAGGTGCATGTCCCAAAACCTAGAATCTATCATGATCCACTATTGGCATCAACCTCCAAATCATGAACAATGCCTGATCTTTCTTGGAAAAATGAGCTAGAAGACCTACACAAGCAAATAAAATGCTACTCCAAGACTTCAACTTTGCTTGCTTGAATGTTCTCTCCTTTCTCTTGAGTGCTAATCTTGTGAATATCTTCTCAATATTTTTTCAACCTAATTTGAAATGGTGAAAAGATTAGGCTTTATAGGCTTCCTCTCTAATTTCTCGATTATTAAATCTCGGTGGCTGACCTTTGCCACTTGAATTTTGAATATTAAAATGGGGCCAAAAACATATTTTAAATTGGGTTTTGGCACCTAAAGTGGACCCATTCACCCAAGGGAAAATGGGTCCTAACCTAAATTGCCAAGACCCATTTATTTTGAGGCCTTTAATTCATTAAAATAATTTGTTCAATGTGTGTTGTGATTTCAGAAAATGATGAAAATATGCCTTGGGATGCATAATAAAGGGAATTAGGGGCCTATTTTGAAGGGTAAAAATGCATAAATGTGAGGTCACTAAAATAGGTCCAAATTAAGTGTGAAATTGTACTTTCACTTAGAAAGGAGTACAATTTTCTACACTACACATTATTTTATCCTCTCGTAGTGTCAAATTAGAAGAATAAATGTCAAAATTATGAATTCAAATGATAAAGACCTTCATAATCTGTTATATTTTCATGATGATAGAAACATAACTTTTGAAAGAGCAATAATAAATGTCTCTATGGTAATGGAAAAATTAGTGTTCTATATAGATCAGTGACTTTTCTAGATTTAAATTTCTACTTTATTTTGAAGCTTGAACTCTTATTTCAATTATGCTCCAAGATGCTCTAGATTATCTTGGATTCTCCTCTAGCAACAACATGTCACTTTCTACTTCATTTCAATTTAATTGCTAATAAACTTTTATTTCCAAATCCCTTGACAACATTATTGATTGAATTCAATCTTCATGATCTCAATGGTCCAACCTTTCAAATCTAATTTTTGGATCATACCTACCCTATTAGGGATATTTTGGTCCACAAAATATTAAGGACTCAAAAAATATGGAAAATTCTTCCCCGCATCATCTTTGGGATATCATTTTTCTTTTCTCCAAGCTTGACCTTTCAACCATGTTGCATGCTCCCACCTCTTATTGTTCTCTTCACCTTATTTTCCAAAACCATTTCACCTTTCATCTCCTAGTGTTCCCTTTGAGCCAATTCAATATATTCTTCTTCATCAAATATATAAGGTTCAAATAATCAAATCTTGTCTACATTGATTAATGATTACATCTTCATGTAAGAAGAAAGTTCTAACCAAATAATATTCTCTCCTACTTTTCTTGATAATATAAAAATGATTATACCTAATTGGATTTCACTTCTTTGTTGGTCCTTTTAGTCTCTCCTTCTCCAAGTAGAAATATTTTCAACCAATCGAAACTTGTAATCCATTTTATGTTGATTGTGAGGTTGTTGTTGAAATAGACCAAGACAATTGAGAGGGGGGAGGTGAATCAGTTGTATCAATTCTTTCCACTTATAAACTTAAGCAATTTCACTTTAACTTCAATCTGTTATTAAGTGTAAACATGAAATGCAAATAACAGAAACACAAAACCAAAGACACCATATTTACATGGAAAACCCAATGAGGGAAAAACCTCGGTGAGGATTAACTCACAATATAGAAGAATGCAAAACTGGATACACAGGCTCACTGCCTGAGGGCTCATTGCCCAGATATGAAGGTTCACTACCCAGATTAAGGGCTCATTTCCTTAGGAATCATTGTCCAGAAAAGGAGGCTCACTTCCTACAAAAAATTACAAAGAAATAGATAAAGATCCACCACTAGGAGTTCCACACACTTCGCAACTTGAATAGAAGAATATAAATACAATTAAGTTATGTTGTTGGACTTCGCTCTTCCACACTCTTCTTTTTGCACTTATTCGCACACTCTTCTCTTGCTTGAATCGAATGATGGATGGATAATCAATTCTCTTCAACTTGATTCGCTTATATACCATCTTTAAACTTAGAGACATTCATAAGGTCAACTATACAATTACAAATTACAAATTCAAACAAGGTCGGCTACTCAACATTCTTGTGGAGGATAAGAATGTGAGAGGACCAATTACATATTTAATTTAGGACCCAAACACCATCTTGGATAACACACATGCTTTCAAAAATTGATGCACAAATATTATGTAACATGTAAACACCAGGTCGGCCAAACCTAATGACAACATCGATGAACTTGAAGTACATGCATCACCAGCAAGATAATCTCATGTGGATGGCCCAACACGCTTCACCAGTCATTTGACCATCTTAGAGAACAACTTAGATACATCTGCAACATCTTCGAAAAACTTTATTCATAGAGAATACTTCACCAGTCCAACCAAAACAACCAATCAAAACTTTGGAGCTCTGGAGCAGGCCTTCCAGAGTGCAAAAACACATACAACTTTTCCAAAATACAGAAAACAAACAATATAGTAATTTCCCAGATCCGCAAGATCTGAAACCAAATACCAGAGGACTGCAAAGCCAAAACATCTCTCCTAGTCAACAACCAGATAACTCTACAAACCCATTTCACACACCGGTGAACATAACTTCTACCCTCCGTCAACCCAAAAGTTGAAACTCAGAATATATAATCTACTTAAGCTTAAGAGCACACCTATTAAACCTCATAGGAAAAAGCTAAACACAAAGGAAGTTCAACCACAATACCAGATTGTGCTCAGAACACATTTCAACACTGGTTTACATCATTTCTCAATTTTCTCAAGAGAACTTGGCAAATACACAACTTGTTCAACCTGTACAGTGTTGACATCAATGACAACACCATCAAAAATCTCCATACTTGAAACATTCTCCCCCTTTGTCATTGATGGAAACACATGATGTGAAAAACCATCAAAGATAGTAAACATGATTCTCAGGAGCGAAAACTTGCCAAGCATAAGGAAGACATGATCTATCTCCCATATCCTACATGATTTTCAAAAGCGACAACCTGTCAAGCATATAATTTTCACATGATCTCTCTCCCCCTTTGACATCAATGGCAAAGGAAATTCTTTCCATATAAATCTCTATTCACTCCCCCCTAAGGAGTACACCCACAACACATACTGCAACAATGCACTTCTCTACTCCCCTAAGGAGTAGACCTCAATCATCAGTCCAGAACAAAGAGATCTATGAATTCGTTGGACTAATGCACCACCAAATGAACTTAGTTCAAAGAGGGAGGGGAAGAAACCCCTAGCTTCCCTCTGAGATACTCAAAAGTATCCTTCAGAAGGGCCTTAGTGAATATGTCTACAACTTGTTCTTTAGTAGGCACATATTCAAGTCTAACTTCATTCTTCAACACCTTCTCCCTCAAAAAGTGATACTTAATAGATATGTTCTTTGTTCTAGAATGAATTACCGGATTCTTTGATATTTTTATAACACTTTTATTGTCACAATATATAGCATTAGGTTCATCACTCATCACACCTATGTCCATCAAAGTTTTCTTCATCCACGGTACCTGTGTATAGCAGGATGCTGATGTAATGTACTTTGCTTTTGTAGTAGATAAATAAATTGAATCTTGTTTCTTGCTCAACCATGCAACTAATCTTCCTCCAAGGAAGAATGCTCCTCCACTTGTACTCTTTCGATCATCTACACATCCATCCCAATCAGCATCAATGTAGGAATTCAATGTAAAATCATTATCCTTCAGATACCATAGCCCAAAATCTGGAGTTCCTTTAAGATATCTTAATATCCTTTTCCAATTGTAACATGTGCTTCATTTGGTTTTACTTGAAATATTACAACTAAACATATTGCATGCATAATATCAGGTCTAGTAGCAGTAAGATACAACAATCCACCAATCATGGATCTGTACATGCTCTGATCAACTTTAGCAGATTCAAAATCCTTAGTCAACTTATAACCAGTTACCATAGGAGTACAAACCAGTTTAGATTCATCCATTCTAAACTTCTTCAACAATTCCTTAACATGTTTAGATTGTGAAATGAATATCCCTTTGTTATTTTGATTAACTTGAAGTCCAAGGAAGAAATTTAGTTCACCAATCATAGACAATTCAAATTATTTTTGCATCTTATCAGCAAACTTCTTACACATACCTTCATTTCCACCAAAAATGATATCATCAAATTACACCACAATTATCAACATCTTACATTTCTCAATTTTAAAGTAAAGATTGATGTCTATGGACCCCTTGTTGAATCCCTATTTTATCAAGTACTTATCCAACCTAGCATACCAAGCTCTGGGAGCTTGCTTTAGACCATATAAAGCTTTCTTCAATTTACAATCCATGCTTGGTTCATCAGACAGTGAAAAAACTTTTGGTTGCTCCATGTATACTTCTTCTTCCAATTCCCCATTCAAGAATGCAGACTTGACATCCATCTAATATACCTTGAAATCTTCATGTGCTAAAAATGCCAAGAACATCTGAATGGCTTCCATTCTTGTTACAGGTGAAAAATTTTCTTCAAAATCTATGCCCTCAACCTGTGAATATCCTTTACATACCAATCTTGCTTTATTCCTGACCATTTCACCATCCTCATTCAATTTGTTTCTGAACACCCATTTCGAACCAATCGCATTCTTGTTTGCAGGTCTAGGGACTAGTTCCCAAGTTTCATTCTTCTCTATCTGCTTGTAATTCCTCTTTCATTTCTTTCATCCAACTTTCAAAATTACATGCTTCATTCATAGTCTTAGGTTCTATCTTAGAAAGTAAACACAATTTTACCTCAACCACTTTGCTTCTTGTCTTCACTCCATTTTTGTCTCAAATTATCTGATCCTCCGGATGATTTTTCTAAACATATTTAGGAGTCTTTGGTGTATTTTTTGGATTCTCTTCTTCTTCTTCACTTTGTTCTTTCGCTTCCTTCTCTTCTTCCTAAATTTTCTCACAGATAGGTTCATCGGGTTCAAATTTAGTTATCTCCACTGGTCTATACATAGCTTCATCAATGTTCACATTATTACTTTCAATGATTTTTCTCAGCCTTTTATTAAAACATATGTAAGCTTTGTTGTTATTAGAATAACCAAGGAATATTCCTTCATCACATCTAGCATCAAACTTTCCAATATTTTCTTCATCTCTTCTAATGTAACATCTACTACCAAATACCTTAAAGTATTTCACAGTAGGGGTCTTACTAGTCTGTAACTCATAAGGAGTCTTAGTGTTGTTACCCCTAATTTGAACTCTGTTAATAATGTAAACAGCAGTATGTATAGCTTCTCTCTAGTACACATCAACAACATTTGATTCTTTCATCATGGTTCTAGCTGCCTCTTGCACAGTCTTATTCCTTCTCTCAGTAACTCCATTCTGCTATGGGGTTCTAGGAGTAGAACAATGTCTTTTCTCTTCACATAATGCATTAAATTCACTGGATATAAACTCTCCACCTCTATTAGATCTTAAACATTTAATTCTCAAATTTTCCTCATTTTCTACTCTTGCCTTAAACACCTTAAATCTATCAAGAGCCTGAGATTTTTATCTAAGAAATTTAACCCATGTCATCCTAGAGTAATCATCAATTAAAAGCATAAAGTACATGTCACCATTCATGCTACCTATTCTTGTAGGACCACAAAGGTCTATATGAATCAATTCAAGCATTATGGTAGAAGATTGATCTTTTCCCTTGAAACTGCTTCTTGTCTGCTTTCCCATCTGACAAATTCTACATATTGAATTAGAAGCCTTTGTGATTCTAGGAAGATCTCACAACTTCTCTAGAACTGATTCTAACCATATTATCAAAATTTGCATGTCCCATTCTCCTGTTCCATAGCCAACTCTCATTAATCTGTGAAACAAAACATTTTCCATCACCTCCTTTAAGTTGATAGATATTTCCATGAGTTCTTCTTCCAGTTGCAACCACAGTTCCAGATCCTTTTCTGATCTCACAAGTTTTATCCTGAAACACAAGCTTAAAACCTTTGTTGCACATATGTCCAAAACTTAAGAGATTATGTCTTAAACCCTTCACATAATAAATATCATCAATATTGTGGTTTCCATCAAAGCTAATCGTTCCTTTACCAACAATATTAGCACTAGAGTGATCTCCAAACATGACTATACCTCCATCATACTTCTCAAGTTTAGTAAACTTACTTTTATCTCCAGTCATATGATTTGAACATCCGTTGTCAATTACCCAAAATTATTCATCCTAACTGGCATGAAAAGCAGTCACTAGAGTACTTATGGTTTCATCTTTCTTGTTCTCCAGACCATATTCCTTTCCACATTTCTTTTCAACGGCTAGAAAAAATACTTCATCCTTATATTCCTCAAGGTCTGATTCATCATCAGAAATACCTGCATCTTCTTTGACATAATACAACTTCTTGAACTTTTTATCCTTCTTATCCTTGTAGTTATTGTTATTACCATCCTTATTCTTCTTTTGTGTAGCTCTATTAGGACATCTTGATGCATAATGACCAATATTTCCACAACTGAAACATTTAAAAAGCAACTTACCTTTGTATTTACTAGTACCTTTCTTCAATCTCCTTGTGAAATTAGCTTCCAAATCTTTTGTATCATCTTCATCATCATCATCATCATCTCCTATCTTCATTGCTTTAAATTTTGTATCAGTCTTCTCCTTTCCTCTTGCAAATTTTCTCATCTCAAATGCAGTCAGGACAGCAAATGGATGTTCCTTTGTAAATGTCTTTGGATCGTACTGTTCTTCAAGAGCAGAAACCTTGTCATTGTAATTTTCTGGTAAGGTCATCAATATCTTCTCAATTATATCCTCATCCTTCATGGTACCACCTTGATTCTTGATTTCGATCGCTATAGTCTCAACTCTCTGATAATAGCTCGCAATGTCTTCTCCATATTCCATTCTTAGATTCTCAATTTTTTGCTTAGAAGTTAGTTTCCTTGACAACTTTACTCTCTCATTTCCTTCATAAATGTCTTTCAATTTTGTCCACATTTCATATGCAGTAGCCAGAGAAATAACTTTTGATCTTTTAGTTTTACATAATGCACTAAAGATAGAAAACCTTTGTTTTTCATTCTCTTTAAAAGTTGCAACCTTGTCAGCAATGGAAGGACCAACTGTTGGAATCACATACTTCACTTCCACATCTTTCCAAGTATTGAAACTAATTGAAATCAGGTAACTTCTCATCTGTTCTTTCTAGTCACTATAATCAGCTCCATCAGACACAGGAAGCTACAACCTTTGTGCCATCTGATCTACCTCAAGTGGTTAAGCTTTTCACCGAGGAACCAGAGCTATGGTACCAATTGTTGAAATGCACACAACACAACTGAGAGTGGGGGGTGAATCAGTTGTATAAATTATTTTCACTTATAAACTTAAAAAATTTCACTTTAACTTCAATCTGTTATTAAGTGTAAACATGAAATGCAAATAATAGAAACACAACACCAGAGACGCCAGATTTACGTGGAAAACCCAATGAGGGAAAAACCAAGGTGGGGATTAACTCACAATATAGAAGAATGCAAAACCGGATACACAGGCTCACTACCTAAGGGCTCACTGGCCATATATGAAGGCTCACTACCCAGATTAAGGGCTCACTACCTTAGAACTCACTGTCCAGAAAAGGAGGCTCACTACCTACAAAAAATTACAAAGAAATAGATAAAGGTCCACTACTAGGAGTTCTACACACTATTAGGTCTCAAAAATGCAGGTTTGAACCACAAGAGGTTATCAATCTCTCACAACGCTTATGGCCAATGTAAAAGGCCAATTGATGCAATTAAACCTTCTTCTCCTTAGGTTCTACTAGACCAAGGTGGGTGAACCTATGTGAATGATGCAGATTTGAAATGTGTTTCCTAATTGAGCAATCTATCCACAGTGGCAAATGGAAGTGGATAAAAAATATCACAACTAATCCTACTACACAAAAGAAAGAATTTGAAAATGTTATTTTATATGAAGTTTGTTCTCTGGGTTTTGATAGATCAATGCCTTCTATCCACATGGGCAATGGATTTAAAATTTAAAATGATATGTGTTTCCCTCTTTGGCTTAACTCTAGTTGTTAGGTAGTTTTAAAATTCTATGACTAACATAAAACTTTACTGAATTTATGACTTGCATAAATTGTGCTAGAATGTTTCTTAACCTGGTTCTTCTTTAACCATCCAAAAGAAATCCTTAAATCACTGTGACTTATTTAAAAGAATTTAATTCTGACTTGTAGACACCAGTTAATTAAATCACACAAAATGGGAATACATTTTGACAAAACAGAAATATACTTGATATATTGATTTAAATGATAAAAGACCTCAAGTTGGAGACAACCAGATAAAAAATATGGATTATTACATCACAACAACTGAACACCAAAAATAATTTCACCAGTTTAAGGCATTTTCTCCATTGTTGTATTTCAAGAAGGTCTATACATTATTTGCATTCCCCCAGTCTAAGAAAATCTAATTGATGTCCTCCAAAAAACTCTTTCTTCACTAACTGATTTCAAAACATTTATACAGAAAATCCCAAGGGTCGTGACCCTTCACTTTCATATTACAACCATTTACATTCATTGACAGAAATTTAAAATATTTAATTGATTTTCCTTATCGAAAAATTAAATATTTTAACTATAGTCATGCTTTCACTATTCTCATTTGCGCGCTACCTCTCTTTATATTTTACTTCCCCGTAGCTTTTATTCCATTTACCGCTCCACCGATGGCTTCACACTGGCTCCCCGCGGTATTGCGGTGATTGGCTCCTCACTATCTGTGTCTCTTCCACCGCTCTACCGCGGTCTTCACTTTGAACGTCTGTGGTATAGCAGTTACTGGCTCCTCATCATTGTCTTCATTGTCTACCGTGCTACTATGGTCTCCCTTTCTACCACTGGCGGTATGGTGGTTTCTAACTTTTACTGTCACATTCCCTGTCAACCACCTTACCATGGTTTGCTCGTTGCCTCCTCATGGTACCACGGTGTTTGACTGTTATGTCTCTTTCAATGCTAATCGCTTTACCATGGTCTGCATGTTGCCTCACCATGGTACCGCGGTGCCTCCTCCTAACCGTTGCATAGCCACTACTTCCTTGTCACCACACTACCTGTAGTCAATGCTCTGACTGCCAGCAGTATAGTGGTAACCGCTTATCGACCACCTAGTTTCTTGCTAACTTTTCACCATGGTCATCGCGGTCTCCTCGTAGACCGGTGGCGGTATCGCGATGACTGCTATCTTCGTCTGTCTTGCCATTTATTGACCCTTCATCGCGACACCACGGTCAACTTTCTGACTATTGCGGTGCAGTAGTAGTCATTTGTTGTTCATCTTTAACCACCACCCTCCACTGCCATGCTCCCGACCAGGCTGACTATTTATCGCGCCACCATGGTCGGTTTGGAGACCGCATGTGGTATAGCAGTAATAGTCATCACGACTATGCTTAACCACTACTACAATACCGTAGGCCACTTTGCATAAGGTCGCGGTATAGTGGTAAAAGGTGTCGGCCTTTAAGGGTTTAAATTTTATGAAGTGGTATAATATATGTCATTTTTTGGCTTTATGGAAGGGGGAATAAATGAATTATTTCATGAAAATGGTAAGAGAATGGATTTTAATGGGGGTAACATAGCCATTCTTAGCATTGTAAAAGGCAGTAAATGATTTTTTATGAGAAATAAAGTGAAAATATTAGGTTCAAAATGGGAAAATCATTTAGGTTTTAATGGAAATTTTGGGTTCTAACAGTAGCTCCTGTTGGGGATGAGTGGTTTTGCAAATCACTGCAAGAATCCAAAGTATCTCTAGGAGAGCAGACCGAGCAAAGGATGGAAAAAATGAAGGCAATGAAAGATGGAGGGCATGAATAGGTGAAGGAGATGGAGAATGGAAGATGACCCTACACTACTGTACATGGAAAGAAAACAATGTTTTCAATAAGGAAATTCTTGAGAATGTCCATGTACTAGCAAACCCAGGCCCAATAGAATTCCTAAAACTACTATGCATGGAAAAGAATGTTTAAAGAGGTATGTTTAAGAATTGTCCATGCACTGGCAATCCTCAATCCTTTGTATCTACTATGGTTTAAAATTCAAACCACAAAGGATGGCCCCAGGCCACCAAAAATAAAAGCCTGTACTTTCCTCTATCATAGATTTTATTCTGATTTGAGCCCATCAGGTTTCTTTTAAAGTTGTCCATTCCATTTGCCTTGCAACATGGATTGTCATTGAAAACCTTCAGGAAATCATTGTATTCAACTTGATTCATGTTCCTTTCACCACTCTGCAGTCCATAATACGATAAATCTTTGTCACCCTCATCACACAAAGTGTATCCACATTCAACAAAACATTCATAGGTTTTCCCATTATCATATATTACTAAATGATCTAGCAGTTGTACTGGGACCTGAAATCTGAATGCTTCACATTGGAATCTACAAATTCTATCTCATTAGCATCTTCTGGAACAATCAAATCATTATTACTTTCCATTTCTTTTCTATCACCAGTTGGCATTGACACATACCTCTGATCCATACAATCCTCTTTATACATACTTGAATAAACAAATATTGAACATTCATCATCAATGATATGCAAACCAATATCCTTCTCTTGTAGGAAAAAATTATTCAAATCACATACCTCTTCTTGGACAGACATGGATCTTTGATCTACTTCAAAGAATTCATCATCACTGTGAGAGATGCACATGGGATCATATGAATTTTTACACATAGTATCTTCACTGTCAAAGCAAATATATGTTGGACCCAAAACTTTAGAACCATCTTTGTGTGCATATTTCTGGTATTCAAGAGTCGGCAAATCTGAAACTTGCTCACTACTGAGTGAACAGGTCTATGCTTCCATATCTTCTACCATGTCTCCAACTTCTTGATCTTCATAAGAACTGCAAAAATCACCCTGTTGTAGATCAACGTCCACAATTTCATCTTCATAATTTGAATCACAATTTGTTATGCAAGAGAGACTCTCCGTATGTTTATTGTTGGATGGCATGATATCTTCTTCTAATTCAACTTCTGAAACATTGATGATATACTCCCCAGATGATGTGTCCCCACCAATATCATTAATGCTGCAATCATCTTCCAAATCTGAAAAATTGTCATTAGAAATCCTAGTAGCACATGCTTCCTTTGTTTGTTGCATTGTTTGAGCATCCATGATATCACTATTAGATTTATTGTTTCCAGTATCCATATACCTTGTCCCAAGTATGGAATCAATAAATTTATTCACCACACCAAAGGCACACTGTTTTAATGACTCTGACCAATAAACTGATTTAGGCTTCGATGCTCTTAGAAATTGTACAACAAATGTGGGTCTTGTAGGCCTATAACAAGGAGTTAATTGCATACAGATGTCTACCATCTTGTTGTACAAAGAACTCATAGATTCTCCCTTATATCTCCTTATGTCAAAAAATGCATCCACAAGATTTTTACCTCTCTCTTGAATTTGAATATACTTATCAAAAGTGCTTTGTTGTGAAAAGAGTACATTACCTTTATTACCAAAGTTCTTTGTTGCATCAGGGAGCACTTGTGATATCCAAGATCTGCTGGCATTTGTGTCTTCATTCTCACTATATGATGGCCTATTTGGTGATGTACTTGGAGCACCCTTGACTCCCAATTGCAGCAATTGCTAGTTCACTTGTAGCATTTTTTGTTTCCATTGTAGTGTTTGCTGCTCCAATTCTTTCAACTCTTTTATTGACTATTGTCTTCTTTCTGCTTCTGACATCTTGAAAAAATGTTACTGTTCCACAACACCCATGCATTATTTATCAAAATGAAACAAAGTCGCCACCTACTTTTCCCAAAAGTAGGAAAATGAAAAGATTTTGATATTGCTTTGGTTTGCCCCAGCGGAATCCCCTATGAACTCAAATGAATGCAAAACTTTGAAACTTTGTTGACTCTATAAATGGAAAGGATGGAACCAAATTTTCTGATGTTTGTTCCCCAGTAGATTCGCCAAACTGTTGGGTCTCAAAAACGTAGGTTTGAACCACGAGAGGTTGCCAAGCTCTCACAACGCTTTTGGCCAATGTACAAGGCCAATTGATGTAATTGAACCTTCTTCTCCTTAGGTTCTACTAGACCAAGGTGGGTGAACTTATGTGAATGATGCAGATTTGAAATGTGTTTCCTGATTGAGCAATCTATCCAAGAAAATGGAATTGGATAAAAAAGATCACTAAAACTACTCCTACTGCACAAAAGAAAGGATTTGAAAATGTTATTTTATATGAAGTCTATTCTCTGGGTTTTGATATATCAGTGCCTTCTATCCACATGGGCAATGTTGTCAAAATTAAAAATGATATGTGTTTCCCTCTTTGGCTTAACTCTAGTTGTTAGGCACTTTTAAAATTCTATGACTAACATAAAACTTTACTGAATTTATGACTTGCATAAATTGTGCTAGAATGTTTCTTAACCTGGTTCTTCTTTAACCATCCAAAAGAAATCCTTAAATCACTGTGAATTATTTAAAAGAATTTAATTCTGACTTGCAGACACCAGTTAATTAAATCACACAAAATGGGAATACATTTTGACAAATCAGAAATATACTTGATATACTGATTTAAATGATAAAAGACCTCAAGTTGGAGACAACCAGATAAAAAATATGGATTATTACATCACAACAACTTAACACCAAAAATAATTTCACCAGTTTTAGATATTTTCTCCATTGTTGTATTTCAAGAAGGTCTGTGCATTATTTGCATTCCCCCAGTCTGAGAAAATCTAACTGATGTCCTCCAAAAAACTCTTTCTTCACCAACTGATTTCAAAACATTTATATAGCAAATCCCAAGGGTTGTGACCCTTCACTTTCCTATTACAACTGTTTACATTCATTGACATAAATTTAAAATATTTAATTGAGTTGCCTTATCGGAAAATTAAACATTTTAACTATAGTCATGCTTTCAATATTCTCATTTGCGCACTGCCTCTCTTTATATTTTACTTCCTCATAGCTTTTATTCCATTTACCACTCCATCGTTGGCTTCACAGTGGCTTCCTGTGGTATTGCGGTGACCGGCTCCTCACTGTCTGTGTCTCTTCCACCACTCTACCGCAGTCTTCTCTTTGACCGTCTGTGGTATAGTGGTGACTGGCTCCTCATCATTGTCTTCATTGTCTACCGCGCTACCGCAATATTCCCTATCAACCGCCTTACCGTGGTCTACTCGTTGCCTCCTCATGGTACTGCGGTGTTTGATTGATTTGTCTCTTTCAATGCTAACCGCTTTACCGCGGTCTGCATGTTGCCTCACCACGGTACCGCGGTGCCTCCTCCTAACCGCTGCTTAGCTACTGCTTCCTTGTCACCACACTACCCATAGTCACTACTCTGACTACCAGTGGTATAGCGGTAACTGCTTACCGACCGCCTAGCTACCTGCTAATTGTTCACCATAGTCACCGTGGTCTCCTCGTAGACTGGTGGCGATACTATGGTGACTGCTATCTCCATCTGTCTCACCGCTTACTAACCCTTCACCACAACACCGCTTTCAACTTTCTAACTGGTTGCGGTGCGGCGGTAGCCGTTTGTTGTCCATCCTTAACCGCCACCCTCCACTGTCGTGCTCCCGACTAGGCTGACTATTTACCGCACCACCATGGTTAGTTTGGAGACCGCATGCGGTATAGTGGTAATAGTCATCATGAATGTGCTTAAACGCTACTGCAATACCGCAGACCACTTTGCAAAAGGCCGCAGTATAGCGGTAAAAGGTGTCGGCCTTTAAGGGTTTAAATTTTATGAAGCAGTATAATATATGTCATTTTTGGCTTTATGGAAGGGGGAATAAATGAATTATTTCATGGAAATGGTAAGAGAATGGATTTTAATGGGGGTAACATAGCCATTCTTAGCATTGTAAAAGGCAGTAAATGATTTTTTATGAGAAAGATAGTGAAAATATTAGGTTCAAAATGGGAAAATCATTTAGGTTTTTGATACAAATTTTGGGTTCTAACACACACTTCGCAACTTGAACAAAAGAATATAAATACAATTAAGTTTTGTTGCTGCACTTCGCTCTTCCACAACTGTTTTTCACACTTATTCGCACACTCTTCTCTTTCTCAAATCGAATGATGGATGGATGATCAATTCGCTTCAACTTGATTCGCTTATATACCATCTTCAACCTTAGAGACATTCATAAGGTCAAATATACAATTATAAATTATAAATTCAAACAAGGTCGGCTACTCAACATTCCCACGGTGGATAAGAATGTGAGAAGACCAATTACATATTTAATTTAGGACCCAAACTCCATCTTGGATCACGCACATGCTTTCACAAATTGATGCACAAACATAATGTAATGTGTAAACACCAAGTCAGCCAAACCTAATGACAACACCAATGAACTTGAAGTACACGCATCACCAGCAAGATAATCTCATGCGGATGGCCCAACACACTTCACCAGTAATTTTACCATCTTAGAGAACAACTTAGATACATCTGCAACATCTTCAACAAACTTTATTCGTAGAGAATACTTCATGAGTCCAACCGGGACAACCAGTCAGAATACCAGAGCTCTGGAGCAGGCCTTCCAGAGTGCAGAAACACATACAACTTTTCCAGACTACAGAAAACAAACCATATAGTAATTTCCCATATCCGCAAGATCTAAAACCAAATACCAGAGGACTGCAGAGCCAAAACATCTCTCCCAGTCAACAACCAAATAACTCTGCAAACCCAGTTCACACATCGGTGAACATAACTTTTACCCGCCATCAACCCAGAAGCTAAAACTCAGAATATATAATCCACTTAAGCTCAAGAACACACCTATAAAATCTCATAGGTGAAATATAAACACAAAGGAAGTGCAGACCACAATACCGGATTGTGCTTAGAACACGCTTCAACAGTGGTTTACATCATTTCTCGATTTTCTCAAGAGAACTTGACAAATACACAACTTGCTCAACCTGTAGAGTGTTGACATCAATGACAACATTAATGACAACACCATCAAACATCTCCATACGTGCAACAGTTGCTTGTACTTAGCTTGTAAATACTTGAGAATTTCTTGTAAAAAATTGTTTATTTTCCTTATATTATCTATGAACTTATTATCCTTTTACACCTTACAATCATTATTTTCCATCTCTTATATTTATTATCCCAAAGAAACATCAAATTTATTAGGGTATAGATACCCAAAACATGTCTAAAATGGACACAACTTTTTAGGAGAGTGAACTACCCTATAATAGGAGTATTGAATGTATGTCAAGTTCTCGTCTTATCCTTTTGGAAACCTTTAACTGTACCTACATAGTAGCTACACCAAAATCATATTCATTGCTTATGTATGTCCATCTCTTTGAGGATGGAATGTGGTGGGAAATTACAATCTTGTGTTTGTATTCTTCAAAGGAACAACTTCATGAACTCCCAATCGAGCTCATAGTGAGCATAGTTTCTCTCTTTGAAAGGTATGCTCAAGATGTTTGCAACCTACTCTAAATTTGGATAGTAGTAAATATCAGTGACTTGCACCTAGATGAGATATGTAATGTATTACATATGGACCTTGATGTGTTGTGTCTTCTAATGTTGGATGGGTTCCTAAAGATGTTAAGATAACTTAAATTATCACAATGGGTGATTGAAGATCAACTAAAAGAAACACCAAACTTTAAAAGCATATATTATATTTGGGTGGTTGTTGTGATGGTATTATAAATATCCCAATTTACTCATACTATATGGAAGATAGAGTAATAACATGATAATTATTGTTCAACCAAAATATGAGGATAAAACCAAGATGGAATAACCTAAAGTTTCCTTGCCATCATCAAAATTAGTATCATACTTTGAATATGTATATCCAAAAATATATATATGAATACTTATTGTGTAGTGGATCCCATACGTATAGGTGCTTTAGGAATAGTATAATATTTTTTTGGAAGATTTTCAATTAATCTCATGTGTTTATTTCTTAAATAAATAAACCATACAACAAACATAAGAAATGTTCAAACCAAAGTGGATTAAGTAGATGAGGTGACCAACAAGTTTTAATATATCATTAACTAATAAATTAGAACACTTATCCTTAAAATTTGACTCTATAAATAAAGAGACTTGATGTAAGCTTGAAATTATTCATGTGAAGTTATGTCAAAATATCTATAGTATACTTAGATTATGCTCTAGACCAATACAGAAATCAACCTAATTGACCTCAATAACAAGAAATTAGTATAGAAGACCCAAGTATGCCAAGATATATACTTTCAAATAGATCTTATACCTAGAGAAGAGCCTATATCTCAAGCACCTTATTGCATGACCACTCAAGAGCTCAGTGAGCTTCAGTTGTAGTTGGAGTTATTGGAGAAGGGACACATTCATCCTAGTTTTTCCACTTGGGGAGCACTAGTCATCTTCGAGAAGAAGAAGGATGGGTCTCTTCACTTGTGTATCAATTACCAAAAGTTGAATAAGGTGACAGTGAGGAACGAGTATCCTTTTCCAAGGATCGATGACTTGTTTGATCATATCATTGGATCCAAGGTTGATCTTAAGTCAGGATACCATCAGCTTCGCATTCATGAGGTTGGCATTCATCAAATGATATTTTATACTTATTATGGATACTATAAGTTCATAATGGTTTTGTTTGGCTTGACGAATTCACCTTTTGTATTCATGATTTTGATGAATTGGGTGTTTCTCACTTATCTTGATCAAATTTTCCTTGTATGCCTTGATGATATTCTAATTTATTCAAGGATAATGGAGGAACGTGAGGTCTAATTGCATCAAGTTTTTAAATATTTGGTCAATGATGCACATTCATTAAAGAAGTAAAGGACTAGGATCTCCACCATCAATATGCCACATCAACATCTTCAAGTAAATTATGTTGATCCTAGATAATAAAAAATTGAATTTGTTAGAGAAATGCCTCTCCATTGTCTAGTGTGAGAGATAGGAAAGTCTCATAGAGAACTTTTTGTTTTTTGGCTATATAAGAAATGTGTTAGTAGGTTCCTAAACCACATGTCATAATGAATATGTTTATATCCAATGACCTATAGAATTTTTTAAGGCTATCTAAGATATTGTCAATTCCAAATCAATTACAACAATTGATTCATTAGAAGGATCTATAGACCAAGGGTTCATGATGTTTTAAAACCTAAGTAACAATAGGGAAAGTGATGGAAACAATATAATCACCTATCTATATCCAATGACCCATAAATATTCATAAAAATAAAAAGTAGGAAGCTACATAATACAATTTTAAAATTAGAAGAATATAAAATAAGAAGAAATGGAGCATGTGAGGTATTCAAGAAGCAAATCACCGTGCTCAATCACCCTTCCACTATAATCATAAATTTAGGAAAATTTGATTTGAGTGGGAGAGTAATTTTAAATGGTGAAATTTAAATTAGGTAGTTTTATTTTGTAGTAATAAAAATTATATACCCTATAACTTATTTTATCATGGTTTGCACTTATTTTAGGTGTTTCCACTTATATGCATTTTGGCACTTATTTCACCTTTTTTCACACCTTGTGTAGCCATGTACGCTCTTGTTTTATTTTTGTTCACACCTAGCTAGCTTTGTTGATCTTTGTTTATCCCTCTATGCTCATGTGTCCCATTTTCTATATGTTTTGACTTGTAATTTTTGTTCATCCTTTCTCATGTGACGCTTATATGTATTCTACCAACCTTTTCCCCTTATTTATCTTATTTCTCATATTTAATAGATCCAATTGATATAAAACTACTTTTAAATGATTTATATGATCCTTATACACCTTCTAGAAAATTTAGGGGCTCTAACATTAAATGACACCCATGCCCTCTTGGAACACTTGCCCCTTAGGGCCCTGGGGGATACACTTTTCAAGAAATGCCTTATCACATGCATAATTTTTTATTTTTTTAATAACCAAAATGTGATCCAATATATCACTTTAGTATTAGGGAAAAAGGATAATTTAATTAATGTGGAAGGGGTATGTATTGATGGTTAAGAAACATGCACAAAAATGGGTGGAGCATTTACAAGTGGTGTTCTAAATCCTCTATAGATCACTTTGTGAAAAAAAATAGAGACTTAAAATATACTTCCCGCACTAATATATAAGAGGAGGTATGTGAAAAAATTAATTTAGATCATATAGTTAAAAGAAAAAATAACATTAAATATATAGCATAACATATAATCGATTTACATGGATAAATTATTTTTAGGAGAAAAACCCCACTCCAAACCAAATAAATTTACTACTAAATAATCAACATAGTTGCAATACACTTACAAAGTATACGCCTTTAAAAGGGTATCACAAGTAAACAGATTTAGAGTAATTTGGGTAGCATACTAATACCTATAAAACTCATTATGAAACCTCCATCTCAAGAACCCAATAAATAAGACAAGAGATAAATTAAATCATCATATGGTATTTATGAATTCATGAGATAAACCACATACAATGTTTCACCAAAATCCCTAGTCAAAATTTAACACCCAAATGAGTCCATGGATTAAAAAAATGCATTCTTGACATTTTTCCTAAGATCATCATAATCCACTCACCAACTTAGGTGATCTACTTTCGTTTGATTATCTCCATCCAAAGCTTTCATATGAAGTGTTATAATATGCATCATAATTTTTTCACCAAATGTAAATCCATCTTACAACTCTCTAATGCATCATAGGTGCTCTTACATTTTCAATGTGGAAGGCCCAACTTGCAAAGGCCATAAATTTTAATTTAGGAAGTTGATTGAGCTTCTTTTTTTTTCAAATTGAAGGTCTCAAATAGATTCATGTTTTAATAACTTGATTACTCTATTTAAGGTCCATTGAACAACATTTTAAGGGATAGCACTAACCTCTAAATCCCTAAAATTACATTTTTTTGTTCTTAACATTACAATACAAGGTTGAGATAATTTTCTTAACATTCTACCACTTTTTAAAAACCTTGAAAGAGAAAAGGGAATACCAATATAGTCAACTATCTATTAGGGGCTGAGAGGTCAATAGACTTACAACACCTCCTAAATTTTTTCACATTGATTGGCTTCATTAATCCATCTAATATATTTTATAAAGTCTCAAATTCCTCCAGAACCACTCTCCCATCCTCTACCATGTCAATAAAAACATGTTACTAGACATCTATGTGCGTGATCCATGCATGAAAGGTTGGGTTATTTTCTAATCATATGGAACTTTGAGTGTTATAAAGAGCTTTTATAGCTCCTTGACTCAACCCTTCATATGCACATAATCTCTTGATCCAAATGGAACATGATAGGAATAAGTAGCTTCCATGTACTTAGTCTATATAGTTGATAAAGGAATCACAATGTGTCACTTACTCATCCAAATAATAACACCACAAAATAAAATAGACACATAATCACTATGGGCCTTCTACTACCAACATCTCTTACCCAATCTAAATTTATGAATCCATAAATATTTATTGAGTGTTGGTCTCCTATAAAATAACCATGATTAAAAATAGAGTACTTAGAGGTACTTCACATATATCTAAAGGCCTTATTAATGACATCTGAATGATCTCATCTAGGATTAGCCCTTAGTTGGCCAAGGAATTTTTCTGCTTGGGTAATTTTTGGTCTTGTATAGACCATATCATACATCAAACTACCAATATAACTAGTATAAGGTACTCAAAATATGTCCTCCATCTCACTAAGTATAGATTGATACTAATTAATACATAATTATCTCTACCAAAATAAGAACATTGTGATGTACAAACTAACATGTTTAATCTTTCAAACATAATGTCACATACTTATTATACCCCAAGAAAATATTATCTTTTCTTTACCTCTTTTAATCGTACCCAAGATATACTTGCCAGCCCACAAGTCTATGTCAAATTATGTTGAAAATGAGACTTCAAATTATAAATCGCAGAGCTATTAGATTTCCACAATCCATAATAATATCAGTAGTTGTTTCTAGATTTGATTGTGTGTAAGCTTTTTTAATCAACGTTTTGGAACACACTTCGTGATCCATCATCAGGATAGAGAGCCCAAGGATATGAAAAAATGGTTTGTTGCAGACCCAACTGGTATAAAAAGAGGTAGAAAGATGGTTAGAGGGAGATGAGGAGGCACACTACCCAAGGAATAACACAACACTCAACAAAAATGAAGAAAAGAAATAAATAATAAAATAATAAAAACATAATAAATTAGAAATAAAACAACAAAAAATAGAAATCAATAAATAGATTTGAAATTTCTGACTTAGCTCATTTAATATATTAATATATTGAAGATATTATAATAATGAAAGTTAAAAGAAAGTTAAGATATTATTATATAATTATTTAATAAGATTTATTTTTTTCCAATATTGTTTCTAAATATTTAAATAAAAAATTAAAATTAATATATTAAATATAAAATAATATCTTGCTAAAATTACTTTCATAATAATTACATTTTTTTTACTTGCATTATCAAAATATCTTCCATACTTTAAAATATTGTTTCAAAATATTCAAATATATTCATAATTAAAATATTTTATTAAAAAAAAATTGTTTCTAAATATATATTAATATATTAAAAAATCATAAGATAGATCCCTATTAAGTTTTGATATGTAATATTTTAGTTTAGTCTATATTAGTATTTATTTCAAAAAGATATTATTATAATGTTTGCTATTCTTTTTTACATTTGAAAAGATATTCTTAATATATTTCATTATTATATCTTTCATTATTCAATATTAGTATCTTCATTTAATATATTAATATATTGAAGATTTTATAATAATGAAAGTTAAAAGAAAGTTAAGATATTATTATATAATTATTTTTAATAAGATATTATTTTGTTTCAATATTGTTTCTAAATATAAAAATTTAAATATATTAAATAAAAAATAATAATATCTTATTAAAATTACTTTCATAACAATTACTTTTTTTTACTTTCGTTATCAAAATATCTTCAATATTTTAATATATTATTTAAAAATATTCAAATATATTTGTAATTAAAAAAAAATTATTTATAATTAAAAAAAATTGTTTCTAATATATATTAATATATTAAAAATCATAAGATAGATTCATATTAAGTTTTGATATTTAAAATTTTAGTTTGATCTATATTAATATTTATTTCAATAAGATATTATTAAAATGTTTGCAACAAATGAGCTAAGTTGGAAATTTCAATATGATATATATTAGAAAATATTTAAATATATTAATATATTTAAAAATATTCCACTATTTTAGTATATTCGATATATTAAAATATTTAAATATTTAAATATATTAGTATATTTAAAATATTTAAATATATTAATATATTAATCTAATCAACTATTCAAATATATTAATATATATAATATATTAATATATACAAATATTTAAATATATTAAAAATATTAATGTATTAATATATATAATATATTCAAACATTTAAATATATTTAATATATTACATTATTTTAGTATATTTTAAAAAATAAGATATATTTAAATATATTAATATATTTAGAAATATAAGATATATTAATATATTTAAAAATAATCTATTTGAACAATTCAAGGAAGGGAAGTAAAAAAGAAAGGAGAGGGGGAGGAACGAAAAACCACAGAAGGGCAAGAGAGAAGGGAGTGGAACAAGGGAAAAAAAAGGGATGAGGAGGAAGGAAGATAAAAAGAGGAACCAAGCACAAGCCCAAGACCACAAAACCCAAAGGGGGAAGGGGAAAAAGGAAAGAAGAGGGGCGGGGGAGAGGGGCCAGCAAAGTGACAGAGCGAAAAAAAAAGGGGGGTCAAGATCGAGGGGGGTGGTGGTTTTTAAGGGAAGACAAAAGAGGCTTCCATGAGAAACTTAAACTCCACCCATCATCGTGATTGAGGTTGTTGGGGTGATTGACGATTTCAATGGCTTCTTTAAGTTTCCTCTTGTGGAAGTTATCTTCAATGAATAAGATTTGAATGTTTTCTAAACAAATATGGTGTTTGGTTGAAAAGGAGTGCTTGGCTAGGGTAGATTTCGAAACACGCTCATGGTTGATGTCAGCATTATGCTCTTTGATTCTTGTGTTGAAAGAGCGACTTGTTTCACCAATATACGAAGTGCCACAAGAACAAACCACTTTGTAGACTCTCAAGTTCAGATAAAAAAAAATCGGGTCTTTGAGGGGCGGGATGTAAATTCTAAGCGAATAGAAGGGCTTGAACACACATCGAAGGCCTTTTTTAAGAAGTATTTTTGGAGATTTTATGGGAGATGCCTTCAACAAAGGGTAAGGAGGAACTGGGGAAAAAGACGGGTTGGGAAGAGGGTTTGGATTTAGAAGGGATAAAAGAGAAGAAACAACGTTTGGAATGGTTGAGGGCTCTAGAGATTTGTTTATTAGTATAACCATTTAGCCTAAAGACCAAGCAAAGATGGTCCAACTCTTGGGTTAAGTTTTCTTCATCATAGATACGATAGGCTCTTGTGGTAAGAGTTTTCAGAATTCCAAATTTTTGGCTAGGATGATGATGGGAAGAGGAGTGGACGTACAAATCAATGTGGGTGGATTTGCAGGCATCTCCCATAAAATCTCCAAAATCCTTCTTAAAAAAGTCCTTCGATGTGTGTTCAAGCCCTTCTCTACGCTTAGAAACCACATCCCTCCGGTCAAAGACTCGAAAAACATTTATCTGAACTCGGGAGTCTACAAAGTGGTTTGTTCTTGTGGCACTCCGTATATTGGTGAAACAGGTCACTCTTTCAACACAAGAATCAAAGAGCATAGTGCTGACATCAACCATGAGCATGTTTCAAAATCTGCCCTAGTCGAGCACTCCTTTTCAACCAAACACCATATTTGTTTAGAAAACAGTCAAATATTATTCATTGAAGATAACTTCCAAAAGAGGAAACTTAAAGAAGCCATTGAAATCATCAATCACCCCAGCAATCTCAATCGCGATGATGGGTGGATTTTAAGTCTCTTGTGGAAGCCTCTTTTGTCTTCCCTTAAAAACCACCATCCCCCTCGATCTTGACCCCCCTTTCTCTGCTATGTCGCTTTGCTGCCCCCTCTCCCCCGCCCCTCTTCTTTCCTTTTTCCCCTTCCCCCTTTGGGTTCAGTGGTCTCGGGCTTGTGCTTAGTTCCTCTTTTTTTCTTCCTTCCTCCTCGTCACTTGTTTTTTCCTTGTTCCCCTCCCTTCTCTCTTGCCCTTTTGTGGTTTTTCGTTCCTCCCCCTCTCCTTTCTTTTTTACTTCCCTTCCTTTAATTGTTCAAATATATTATATTTAAATATATTAATATATCTTATATTTTAAAATATATTAATATATTTAAATATATCTTATATTTTAAAATATATTTATATATTTAAATATATCTTATATTTTAAAATATATTAATATATTTAAATATATCTTATATTTTAAAATATACTAAAATAATATACTACATTAAATATATTAATATATTTAATATATTTAAACATTTGAATATATTAAATATATTAATACATTAATACATTAATATTTTTAATATATTTAAACATTTGAATATATTAAATATATTAATACATTAATATATTTAAATATTTGTATATATTAAAATATTTGAATATATTATATATATTAATATATTTGAATATTTGATTAGATTAATATATTAATATAATTAAATATTTAAATATTTTAAATATACTAATATATTTCAATATTTTAATACTTTAATATATCGAATATACTAAAATAGTGGAATATTTTTAAATATATTAATATATTTAAATATTTACTAATATATATCATATTGAAATTTCCAACTTAGCTTATTTGTTGCAAACATTTTAATAATATCTTATTGAAATAAATACTAATATAGACTAAACTAAAATTTTAAATATCAAAACTTAATACAAATCTATCTTATGATTTTTAATATATTAATATATATTAGAAAAAAAAAAATTAATTATGAATATATTTGAATATTTTGAAACAATTGAAGATATTTTGATAATGAAAGTAAAAAGAAAGTAATTATTATGAAAGTAATTTTAATAAGATATTATATTTTTTATTTTATTTTTATTAAATATATTTAAATTTTTAAAATTTTAATTTTTTATATTTAGAAACAATATTGAAACAAAATAATATCTTACTAAAAATAATTATATAATAATAGCTTAACTTTCTTTTAACTTTCATTATTATAATATCTTCAATATATTAATATATTAAATGAAGATACTAATATTGAATAATGAAAGATAATATGTTTTCAAATGTCAAAAAGAATAGTAAACATTATAATAATATCTTTTTGAAATAAATATTAATATAGGCTAAACTAAAATATTAAATATCAAAACTTAATACGGGCTATCTTATGATTTTTTAATATATTCATATATATTTAGAAACAAAAAAAAATTAATAAAATGTTTTAATTATGAATATATTTGAATATTTTGAAACAATATTTTAAAATATTGAAGATATTTTGATAATGAAAGTAAAAATAATGTAATTATTATGAAAGTAATTTTAATAAGATATTATTTTATTTATTTTATATTTAATATATTAAAAAAATTAATTTTAATTTTTTATTTAAATATTTAGAAACAATATTGGAAAAAAATAATATCTTATTAAATAATTATATAATAATATCTTAACTTTCTTTTAACTTTCATTATTATAATATCTTCAATATATTAATATATTAAATGAGCTAAGCTGGAAATTTCAAATCGATTTATTGGTTTCTATTTTTTGTTGTTTTATTTCTAATTTATTGTGTTTTTATTATTTTATTATTTATTTATTTTCTTCATTTTTGTTGAGTGTTGTGTTATTCCTTGGGTCTTATGCCTCCTCATCTCCCTCTAACCATCTTTCTACCTCTTTTTATACCAGTTGGGTCTACAAGAAACCATTTTTTCATATCCTTGGGCTCTCTATCTTGATGATGGATCACGGAGTGTGATCTGAAACGTTGATTAAAAAAGTTTACACACAATCGAATCCAGAAACAACTACGGATATAAATCACATCCTTACTTCTACCAAAAATAACATATCATCTACATACAATGTGATAAAAAGAAACCAATAATATTCCATTTTATAATAAACATAATGATACAATTTAGATCTTAGAAATTTGAAGCCCAATACAAATGAATCAGATTTTTTGTATGACATCCTAGGAGATTGTTTGAGACCACACAAAAAATTCAATCTAAAATCAGCTTTTCTTTAACTCTCTATGTAGTGCTTAGGCTATATCATGTAGATCTCTTCGCCGTGATTTTTTTCCTCCACATCCATAAGCTATTTCTCTAAATTAAAAGATCCTACTATAGATAAAAAAAATTAATAGATGTTAAGTTGGTAATTGGGGAAAACATTTCACCAAAATATATTCTCTCAACCTAGGAATATTCTTTTGTAACCAATCTTGCCTTGTGATTTTAACAACACCATATAAACTAACTACTATTATTTTTGAATACCCATCTATATCCAATAGGATTTATTTGTTTTATAAATGGTTCCAAGTCCCTTGTGTCAATCTTGATTAACACAACCATCCCCTCATCCATAACCACTCTAAAAGAATCAAAATCACCCATATCCATTTCCTCCTTTAGATTTTTGACCTCATCTATTTTATTAATAAAATAAAAAATGTATCTCCAGTAAGGATGAATCTACTTTTTTGGTTTATATTTCCACTTAGTGGACCTCCTCAATAGTTAAGGTGGAGGTTCTACCTCCTCTTCAAAACTATTTTAGATGTTTTTTTTTGGATCGGTAACTATTTTAGATATTTAATCTCACCTACAATTATAAAAGATACATAGTACCAAAGACTTATAAATTGAAGGGACATTAACAAGATCAAATATATATAAATGAATCAAGTCCAAAACCATAGAATATTTATGAGAACTAGAATAAACTAAATGTGGTTTTATATTCCATATACACAATGTTAAAAAAACTTAAATTTAAAAGTAGAATCACTTATAATCTCATAAATTAGCCTTTAATCATCCATATTTTGTGGTGTTCCTTTGTCTTATCCTCTTGAAGAAAAATCCTTGGCCTTGAAGGTAAGATAAAGCTATAGAATCATGGATCTAAAATTTTGAGACCCAACATAACACATGTAAAATAAAGATTTTGAAAAGTTGAAATTGTTCAAATTCATAAATAAAATTTGAAGAAGCCCTAACTAGGGAATGTACTCAAAATGATAAATGATAAAGGAAACCCTAAATTATTGCATTGAACAAAACCAAGGCCTATAGAAAATAACCATATCATAAATGATTTTATATTTATACAAATAAAAAATACCTCAAACAAGCAATCATAAATTAACCAATAGGTTATATAGAAACCCTACTAGTGCAGACAGGAATTAGGGGTCCTATGGGACTGTCGATTCCAGCAGCAAAAAGAAAAACCAAAGCTCACCAAGAAAGTAATTCAATTTTGAAATTGAAATCAGTTAACAACTACATGAACAAAATTATTGAGCATTCTCCATTTCCAGAAAAAATCAACTATGAACCATACAAAGCACAGGCAAGTGTTCCAAAATTTTCAAATCTAAAATTATTTCTTATTTATCATAATTAATTGTTCAACTCAAAGTCTTCTACTCCCAACAACAATTTATTCATTTGATGTGTTGCTACAAAAATCTCCAACTTTGAAACTTGTTTATTTCATTCATTGTTATCCTCTATTCACCGTATCTTAGTATTTTATTTTTTATTGCAAACTTCCAAGCTAAACTTCTTTCCTCAGGCTAGTCGAAACTTTTTCCAGCACTTCATTCTTCCTTTTATACTTGGGTGCCAACTTTCTCCATGCACAACGATGCCTTATGACGCATCATAGAATCTATCATAAGTCAAACATTCCAAAGTGGGACGCCTATCTCCACTTGGGATGATGATGTGTCATCCAGTCACCTCCAATGGGGATGCCACCTAGCCGGTGGGTCCCAATTTATGACATGACAATATAGGCAATTAAATAATACAAATAAATACAATAATACATTAAATTAAACATGTTAGGACTCTAAGGTTGAGACACCTTAATCCCAGCATTCTCCCACTTTTCGAAGACCTACCAAGAATCATACAGAATCATCTCCTCAAGGTCCCAAGGCACATGAAATTGAAAAACCATCTGAACTTCTTTGTGCTCGTTGGTTTCGTCAATACATCTGAAACATTCACCAAAGTGTCAACCTTTTCCAATTTCACCTTTCCATCTTCTACCATATCATGAACAAAATTATATTGAACATCAATTTTATTTGTTCTGTCATGAAAGGTAGGATTCTTTTCTAAGAAAATGGCACTCTGACTATCGCAAAAAATAATAATATGTATTGCATCTAAACCAATATCAGAACATAATCTCTAAATCCAAATGGATTCTTGACAAGCATGAGTGGTTTCCATGTACTCTATTGTTGTCATGGACAAAGCGACTACAACCTGCCACTTACTCAACCAACTAATAGCACCACCAAACATCATAAACAAATAACCTACACTTGTGGATCTTTTATTGTCAATGTCACTTGCCCAATCTAAATCCATATATCCAAGAATACTCACAGAATGTTGAGGTCCAATAGGATTGTTGAGTCTCAAAAACTTAGGTTTGAACCACGAGAGGTTGCCAAGCTCTCACAATGCTTTTGGCCAACGTACTAGGCGAATTGATGCAATTGAACCTTCTTCTCTTTAGGTTCTGCTAGACCAAGGCGAGTGAACCTATGTGAATGATGTAGATTGAAATGTATTTCCTGTGAAACAATCTACCCACAATGGCAAAGGGAAGTGGACAGATAAAATCACTACAACTACTCCTACTCCTACTGCACAAATGAAAGGTTTTGAATAGGTTGTTTGATATAAAATTAGATCTCTGGGTTGTGGCAGATCAATTCCTTCTATCCACATGGGCAATGGAGTCAAAAATTAAGAATTTTGCGTGTTTCCTTCTCTGGTTTAATTCGAGTTGTTAGGCACTTTGTAAAATAAAATCTTATGACTGGCATATAATTTCATTTATTTATGACTTGCATAAATAAGGTTGGAATGTTTTCTTACCAAATTCTACTTCAACAATCCAAAAGAAATCCTAAGTCACTGTGACTTACTTGAAGGAATTTAATTGTGACTTGTAGACACCAGCAAATAAAAATCACACAAAGTGGAAAAATGCACCTTGATAAATCACACATATGCTTGATACATTGACTTAAATGATTAGAGGACTTCAATTTGGAGAAAACTAGATAATAAATATAAATGATTGTAACACAACAACTGAACACAGTAAAGGTTTCACCGATTCAAAATAATTCATCCATTGCTCTGCTTCAAAAAAGGTATGTCATTATTTACATTCCCAGTTCATTTTCTGGAAAAAATCTAACTCCTACTATCTAACTACTATTATCTTCCTCTTCTCTTAACTGATTTTCTAAAAATATATATTCATTACAATCCAAGGGTCGTGACCGTTCAATATTTCGGGTAGAAACAGTTCACATTCTTTAGCAGAACAAAATATTCAATTAATTGCCTAGTCGGCAAATTAAATACTTTTAGCAAGACTAGTCCTGCATTGATATTTCTTTTAAATACTTTTCCTACCATTTTTTATCTTATCAGTACTTTACACCTTACCTTGCCTTTATTTTTATTTCCCCATGGCTTTTATTTCTTTCATCACAGCTTCCTTTACATTTACCGCTCAACCACAAACTTGACTTTTATCTCTGGCAATTCCGTGGTGGGTTCGTCATAGCCTTCTCCCTTCCTACTGCCTTACTGCGGTCTCAATATTTACTGTCGGCGGTATGGCAGTCTTAATCATCACGGTCTCCCATGTCTTTACTATTTTTACCGCTCAGCTACAGTCAACATTTCGTTTCTCCACGATACTGCGGTGATCTTGACTTTGACCGCTCGACCCGTTTATCTCCTTACCGCCCAACCACCAGCATATTTTTTACACCTCGCAGTATGGCGCTGTTTCTCATTGACTATTCCCTCCTCTATTAACTGCCTTACGACGGTCTATGCATTATCCTTTGGTGGTATTGCGGTAACATTTCTCTAACATTTATTGTTATCTCCATCGTTACCTTGCTACCGCGGTCCCTTCTCTGGCTGATCACAGTGTGGCGATAGCCGCCTTCGCTGCATGCAAACCCTCTACCGTGGTCACCGTGGTCTCCCCATAGACCAGTGGCAGTACTACAATAACCACCTTCTGACTGCTACGTTCACTGTCTTCACTATTTACCGCGATCACTGCGGTCTCCGTGATGACGGCTAGTGGTACCGCAGTATCAACACTAACTGCCACCCTCACCACTCGCCGATTATTTCACCTCCTTCCTTTGCTGCCCTTGCTAACCACTCCCTCCACCAATTGACTCACCATTCACCACACCACCACGGGTTATGTGTTGACCACCTATGGTGCAGTGGTAAGTTTCTTTTGCCTGCTCCACTGACTATTACCGCGCCACCGCGGTTTGTTTGATGACTGTTCATGGTGGATGCTTGATGACCACCAAGCTTATCCTCCACCACACTACCGCAGACCATTTGATAGCTAGTTGCAGTGAAGCGGTAAGAAACAAAAGATGGAAAATTCAAAGGGTATAAGGTAGCGGTATAAAAATAAGATGTTTTAGCAATTTGGGTGACAATGAAGTGAATTTTTGTATGAAAAAGATAGGAAAATGGACATAAATGAATAAAATCACTTAGGTTTTAAAGGAAAGTATGAGGTTTAAATGAAAAAACCCTTAGGATTTCAAATAGAATTTTGGGTTCTAACAAGGATGACCATGAAAACACAAGACATACTTGGAAGTACCCCGTAAATATTTGAACACCCTCTTAACTGCATCCCAATGTATCCATCCATGATTAGCCATAAAATGACTAAGGACTCCCACTACTTGGGCAATCTCTAGTTTTGTACATACCATAGCATACATCAAACTGCCAACAACACTCACATATGATACTCTAGTCAAGTCCTCCATCTCAGTAGGAGATTTTGGACAATCATTCACAGAAATTTTCATCCCCAACATCATAGGAACAACTAATTTTGTGCAATCTTCCATGTTGAATCTCTCCAACACTGAGTTCGCATACTTGCTTTGGCTTAACCAAAGCTTTCTATTAGCTCTATCTCTTATGATCTCCATTCCCAGAATGTACCTAGTTGCACCTAGGTCTTTCATCTCAAATTGTGCTGACAACTGAAACTTCAAATCTGAATCATACTTTTACCATTCTCAATAAACAACATATCATCTACCTACAAAATAACAATGAGAATGCAACCATTATCAAATTTATAATATACACAATGGTCAAATTTATATCTTTGAAATCCCAATGACAACACATAGGTATCAAACTTCCAGTACCACATTCTAGGAGATTGTTTCAAGCCATAAAGAAACTTCTTCAATTTTTAAACCAAATTTTCTTTACCTTTTTCAATGAATGCTTTGGTTGTGACATTTAAATCCCTTCTTCCAAGTCACCATGAAGCAATGTTGTCTTCACGTCCATTTTTTCCACTTTTAAATCATATGTTGGTGCAAGTGATAACAAGAACCAAATAGATGTTAGCTTCACAACAGGAGAGAATATCTCACCATAATCAATTCCCTCCAGATATGAAAAACCCTTAACGACCAACCATGCCTTATGCTTCTCAACACTGCCATTGGGATGACACTTTTTCTTGAACACCCATTTACAACCAATAGGTTTGCATCCAATAGGAAAAGGTACCAAATCCCAAGTCTTGTTTTTGTTTAATGCATCCATCTCCTTGTTCATGGATTTCATCTAGGAATTGGCATCACTCATACCCATAGCCTCTCTAACAAACCTAGGCTCATTAGAGTTAGCAATCAAAGAAAAATGTAACTGGAATCCAATAATGAATAACCAAACCTTTCTAGTTGTTGCCTAAATCGTGTAGACCTCCTCAAAGGCTGAGGTTGAGGCTCTTCTTTTTCTTTGAAACTTTCAGATATTCTTGAGCTCTCCTCATCATCGGGTCCAATAGGAATGCATAGTTCATCTTTCTTCGAAGTAGGTGCAATTTGAACTACCTCCTTCTTCTATTTATCCTCTTTCTCTGGCTACAACTCAACAATGGAAGGTTTCATCTCTCTGAAAATCACACTTCTGTTGTAGAGAACCTTCTAAGCTTTTGGATCCCAAAGATAGTACCCTTAGATAGTACCCTTTCACACCGACACCATAGCCGATAAAGATACACTTAATTTCCTTGTTCTCCAACTTTGAACTCTTCTCAATCAAAACATGAGCATAATATTCACAACAAATACTCTAAGATGTCTCATTGAAGTAAAAAATGCAATAAAAAAAATCATAAAGATTTTTTATCACAAGAAATGATTTCCCTTTCTATCTTTGTGTTTAGAGATGTTGGGGCCAATATTTTCAAAACATATTCCAATCAATCTTTTAGATAGATATTCTCAAATATTGTTAATAGATTTTTCAATGTAGCTTCATCCAAGAATCTTCTTGTCCCTTTTTCTTCTAATAAGAATAAACGAATTCTATTGAGCCACCATTTGAAAATAATTTTTTATTTTATCATTTCGATGAACGATTCTATCCTTATTTTTCTAACAAGCGTTGATGTAGGAGATCTTTTGATCAAATAACATGCAGTGGCTACCGCTTTAGCCAAGAACTTCTACTCAAGGCTAGCACCACTCAATATACTCCTAGCCCTCTCCATCAACGTCCTATTCATCCTCTCTGCAACTCCATTTTGTTGTGGAGTGTATGGATTTGTCTTATGTCTCTCAATATCGTGCTCTTTGTAGAAATTTTCGAACTCTACAAAACAAAACTCACCACCATTTTCAGTCCTCAAACACTTAATCTTTCTGCTAGTCTGATTTTATACCAAGGCCTTAAACTCCTTAAATTGACTAAAGACTTCAGCTTTGCTTCTGAGAAAATAAATGAATGTCCTACTATAATCATCTATGAAAGAAATAAAATATATAGATTTTGATAACAAAGGAACATTCACAGGACCAAAAACATCTGAATGAACATAGTTGAATACCCCATAAAACTTGTGAGAACTAGAGTAAAAAGAAATGTGGTGTTATTTTCCATAAACACGATATTCGCAAAAGTTGAACTCAAGATTACAATCATCAAGGCCTTCAACAAGGCTCTTATTCTTCAGGGTTCTCAGACCCTTCTCATCAATGTGACCAAGTTGTCGGTGCCATAACATTGTCTTCTCTACAAGAAGCTTCATTTCTATGGAATGAGCACCCTTAGGTACCTAAAATGCACGACCATCAGATGTGGCTACAATAGATTTCTCTACATGATCAGATGATGAGGATGAAGAATCCAAAGGTCTCTTCTTTGGAATGTTAGAAGAACTATTACACTGAACTGTGCATGCATCCAACTTGTACAAAGTGCCAACTCAAACACCCTTAGCCGACACCATAGCTCCTCTCATCATCTTGCATCCTCCACCAGAGAAAATAACTTGCACTCCCAAATCATTCAGCTTACTTATAGAAAGTAAGTTTCATGCCAAACCCGAGATATGCAAGACACCATCAATCCCCTTCACTCTTCCATCAAGAAATCTGATTTTGACTCTTCCACAGCCATAAATCTTTAGGTGAGAGTCATCACCTAGGTACACCTTCCCACCATCATGCTCTTCATACTTCAAAAACCAACCTCTATGAGAGGTCATGTAAAAGGATTTAGAATCATGAGTTGCCAAGGCTACAAAAAATGCTTATGCTTTATCTTGAGATGATTTTTTAGATTTAGAATCAAAGAAAGACTTGTTTTCTTCTTCTTCTTGCAATCTTTCCAAAAATGTTCGATTTCACCACAGTTACAACATTTTTCCTTGGAATTCTTACCAAGAGACTTAGATCTCCCCAAAGACTTTGAATTTGATTTCTTGTCCTTCTTTTTACCTTTCTCCTTCGATCTGACATGAATAGAAAGTGTCTCCTTGGCCATCTCAGAAGACTTTATTTGAATCTCTTCAGATAACAATGAAGTTGTTGGATGTTGTGGTTGTGTTGCTGATATATGGTTGTCATTGATTTCAACACTATTAGCATTGATATCTTGAAGGTTGTATATGTCGAGGATATTCAGAAAATTATATTAAATATGTTGAAGACTACCTGTGAAGCTGGGAAGTTCGGTGTGATGAAAATTTCAGTATATTGGTATTCAGAAGTTATGCTTCAAAGGGTTTTTTTTTTAGCCTATCTAGTTTACCCTCTGAAAGTTTCAGAGGTACACATCAAGATTGGAGCAAGTTGTGAGTTTATGTGTTCCTGCAGTTATTTTGTTACTATAGTTGGTGTTTCTAGAAGAAGAGAATGTAATTCTAGTAATTTGAGTTGTTGTGTATGCTCCTGCGATGTTCGTTGATGTTTCTAGATTGTTCTTTATCTTTGTTGCACGTCTGCGTTGATTGGTGTGCTCGTGATCAGAGATTTTTCCTTTGCATGTTCGAGTTTTCATGTTCTTGGCCGACATGGTGGTTGTAGCATGTTGTGGATCCTCATGGATTAATTTTTGAATGTTTGGCATGTTCAAGGATGTTGTTTTAGGTCTTCATTATTTTGTGACTGACTTCGGTTGGTGCGCATTGAGATTTGTTCATGAATTGGGCTGACAGTTTGTATTCATTTATTAATTTATTTTTGGCCAACAAAGTTGTTGATGTAATTCCATGAAGCGGATATATAAGAGCTATTGTCTTCTTCATTTGAGATTTAGGTGTGTGAAGTGGCATGCGAAGTATACAAGTGTTATGTGTGAATAGAGATTAGATCATTCGATTGCAGAGTAGAGTGTGAAGGAGTTTGAGCGAAGTGTGAAGAAGTGTTTTTGTGCCTAACTGAAACTGTCATCAGACTTTTGAAGAAGCTACTTTATCAGTTCAATCTCTTTAGATGGATTTAATCTACAAAAATTATGCAATATAGTGTGTCTTTTATGAGCAATGAGCTCTAGGTAGTGTGTCTGAATGCATGTGCATTCCTTATTCATTTTCCTTATACTTTTAACAAGGTATAACTTGTGGATTAACCTCCATCATGGTTTTTCCCCTAACAGGGTTTCCACACAAAAATCTTGGTGTTATGTGTGCTTCTGATGCGTTGTTGATTCATTCTTTCACTATTATTTATCAAATCTAAGATTAAAGATTAAATAAGGTTAAATAAGTTTTAAATTACGTGACAACTCATTCGCCCCCTCTCAGTTGTCTATCCTTGTTTGCCAACAATTGGTATCAGAGCAGGTTCATCTGAAGAAGTTTAATAGCTTGAGTTGATCTAAGATGGCATCATACAAGAAGGATAGTCCTAGATTCGATGGAACAAACTACTCTTTGTGGAAGGCTAGAATGGAGTGTCATTTGAAGTGCATTGGTGAACCCTTCTAGAAGATTACAAAGAACAAATATGTTATTCCTTGTAATGGTCCCTCTACTCCTGATGAGATCAAAGAAGTTGAAACTAATATCAGGGCTATAGAACCATTGTTGAGTTCTCTGACGGATTTAGAGATGACAAATGTGATGGGTCTAAAAACAACATATGAGATCTGGAAGAAATTGGAAACATTGTGTGAAGGAGATGCACAAGTGAAAGTTATTAAGCTACAAAGTCTGAAAGGAAAGTGGGAAAACTTGAAAATGAGCGAAGATGAAAACATTATTTCTTTCATGCAAAAATTAAATGAACTAGTGATGGGTATTAGACTTGTTGATGGAATCTTCGATGAAGAAGAGATTGTAGCTAAAGTGCTCAAATCATTGCCTACTTCTTACAAAACGAAAGCTCATGCTATTGAAGAGCTCAGAACAGTAACAAATGTGAAGAGATATGCTAATTAGTAAGCTTGTTGCCTTTGAATTAAGTGAATTTGGTGATTCTACCCCTAAGACAAAATTTGCATTTAAAGCTACTATATCCGGAAGAAACCAACAAAGATATGATCTGGGAGAAAGTTCCAGAAAGACATTCAAGTATGAAGATGAGATGAAACAGATTGAAGATGAAGAAAGAGAGTTAGAAGAGTTGGAAGCATTGATTGTGAAAAGAGAAGCCAAAGGACAAGGTAAGTATAAAGGAAAGTTGCCTATTAAATATTTCTCTTGCAATAAGATAGGTCATGTTGCATCAAGGTGTCCTCAAAGAGTTCCTAGGTTCAAACTTGGCAAGCCTAGATTTCAAAAGAAAAGTTATTATGCTGAAGAAGGTGTTACTGATGAAGAATCTGATAAAGAAAATGGAAATGAAGATGGATGGGTATTCATTGCTATCAAGTAAAATGGTTTGGTGTCCATTGAATCTACTAATGATAAGAATGTTGAGAAAGCTCTTGCAGCCAGAATTGAAGAAAATGATGAGTGGGTGATTGACAGTGGATGCTCACATCATATGACTGGTGACAAAAGTAAGTTTATAAGCTTGGAGAAATATGACGGTGGTGTTGTAATATTTGGAGACAACAATGCTAGTGTGATTTGTGGCAGAGGCATTATTTCTCTTGGTGGTAAATATAATACTGATGGTGTCCTTTATGTAGAAGGATTGAAGCATAATTTGTTGAGTGTTGGACAGATGGTCGACAAGGGATACAATCTTTAGTTCAAAGATGGAAAATGTAGGATACTAGGAAGTTCTAGAAATGTAATTGCTTCAGGTACAAAGACAAGAGGTAACATTTTTCACCTGAGTGTTGCTAGTGAAATTTGTTTAATTGGTCAAGTTTATGTAAGTTGGTTATGGAATAGGAGGTTGTGTCATGTGAATTTTGATAAAATTTTCAAAGTAAGCTCCACTCAAGCAGTTAGATATCTTCCTAAGCTAGTGAAGCCTACTAACACCATATGCAAGGAATGTCAGATGGGAAAGCAAACTAGGGTTTCTTTTCAGAGCAAACAACATCATTCTAATAGAGTACTGGAGCTGGTGTGTACTGATCTATGTGGTCCCTCCAGAATTAGAATTCTACAAGGAGAAAGGTACTTTATGTTGCTCATTGATGATTACTCTAGGATGATATGGGTTGCTTTCTTGAGAGAAAAACATGAAGCATTAGAAAGGTTTCAAAGTTTCAAAGCTATGGCTGAAAATGAGACAGGTTTAAAGATTAAATGCTTAAGGTCAAATAGAGGTGGTGAGTTCACTTACCAGGAGTTCAATTCTTTCTATATGAAGAGCATGGAATTAAAAGAAAGTTATCTGCTCCTCAGACTCCTCAATAGAACGAAGTTGTTGAGATAAAGAATAGAACTATGATGTTGGAAGGTAATGTTCTTCATATCTATTGGAGTGAAGCTATAAGCATTGTTGTGTATACTATCAACCCAGTAAATGTCAATGGTAATTCTGGTAAGACTCATTTTGAGCTGTGGTTTGGTTATCAGCCTACTGTTAAAATTTTCAAAATCTTTGGAAGTAGATGTTATATCAAGAGAGATGAAGATATAGGCAAGTTTGATGCTAGAAGTGATGAAGGAATCTTTCTAGGTTACTCTACTAAAAGCAAGGCCTACCGGTGCTATAATAGAAGATTGAGGAAAATGGTTGAAAGTGAAAATGTCAGAGTTGATGAGGACACTGCTAGATCATCTAGATACTGTGGATATGATTCAGATGACCAACATGATAGTACTGATAAAGGAAAGAATTCTCATACACAGAATCAAGTTCAAATTGTTTCGGTGAATCAAGAGAGTCTAGAAGGAGAAGCTAGTGGAAGTGCAAAAGAAAGAATGGAAGAACTAGAAGTTCAAGAGAATCCCAAAGTTCTGAGGTATATAAAGCTAAATCATTCTTAAAATCAGATTATAGGAGATAAGAACAAAGGTGTGCAGACTAGAAGAAGAATTGCAGAAGATTATTGTCTAATTTCCAAAATTGAGCCCAACAATTTCAATGAAGCATGTAAAGATGAATATTGGATAGAAGCAATGAAGGAAGAACTGATGCAGATAGAGAAAAATGATACATGGATTCTTGTTCCCAGACCTCAAGATAAAAATGTGATTGGAACCAAATGGGTCTTTCATAATAAGCTGAATGAACAAGGTGAAGTGGTCAGGAATAAAGCTAGACTGGTATGTAAAGGGTACTCACAGATGGAAGGTATTGATTTTAAAGAAACCTTTGCCCCTATTGCTAGAATTGAAGCTGTAAGATTGTTTCTTGCTTATGCTGCTTTTAAGAACTACAAAGTCTATCAAATGGATGTAAAGTCAGCATTTCTAAATGGTGAACTAGACGAAGAAGTATATGTTGAGCAACCGGATGGTTTTCAACTAACTAATAAGGGAGATATGGTTTTTCGATTGAAGAAAGAACTGTATGGACTCAAGCAAGCCCCTAGAGCCTAGTATGCTAGACTGGATAAATACTTATTGAAGCTTGGATTCAATAAAGATTGGGCAAGTGATGTGGATGATAGGAAAAGTACTAGTGGTGGTGCCTTCTTCTTGGGGAATAAGTTGATGTATTGGTTAAGTAAAAAGCAGAATTTCATTTCCTTATCTATTGTTGAGGCAAAATATATTGTTGCTGCAAAAAATTGTACTCAAGTAATATGAATTAAGCAGATGCTGAGAGATATTAGAATTGAGTATGATGAGCCTATTTCTATATTTTGTGATAACTCAAGTGCCATAAACATTTCCAAGAATCCAGTGTTGCATTCAAAGACAAAACATATATCTATCAAATATCACTTTTTGAGAGACAAAGTGAGTGATAAAGAAAATAGACTAGAGTATGTGCCTACTAAGGAACAGATTGTAGACATCTTTAGTAATCAATTGCCTAAGGATACTTTTAAGTATCTCAGAGGGAAGTTAGGGGTGATTTCCCCTCCTAATTAGAACTAAGATGCATAGTCTTTGCATCAGTCTGTGCATTTAAAGTCATATCTTGTTTCAGATTGATGTTATGGTGGCTACTACTCGGGGGGAGTAGTCAGATGATTCAAATATGTGGTTCAGTTCATGTGTACCTTTTCCATTGATGTCAAAGGGGGAGAAGAGTAATGTGAAAAACTTTGAGGAGAAGAGTAATACTGGAAAAAGGGAGAAGAAAAGTGCAATATCTAAGGGGGAGACTGATGGAGAAGAGCTAGTTGTGTTGATGGTATTTTTCACATCATGTGTTGCCATCAATGCCAAAGGGGGAGATTGTTGGATGATGTGGTTGTGTCACTGATATGTGGTTGTCATTGATGTCAACACTATTAGCATTTATATCTTGAAGCTTGTATATGTCGAGGATATTCAGAAAATTATATTAAATATGTTGAAGACTACCTATGAAGCTGTGAAGTTCAATGTGATGAAAAGTTCAGTATGTTGGTATTTAGAAGTTGCACTTCAAAGGGTTTGTTTCTGAGCCTATCTAGTTTACCCTTTGGGAGTTTCAGAGGTGCGCATCAAGATTGGAGCAAGTTGTGAGTTTTTGTGTTCTTGCAGTTATTTTGTTACTGTAACTGGTGTTTCTGGAAGAAGAGAATATAATTCTGGTAATTTGAGTGGTTGTGTATGCTCCTGTGATGTTTTTTGATTTTTCTAGATCGTGCTCTATCTTTTTTGCACGTCTGTGTTGATTGGTGTGCTCGTGATCAAAGATTTTTCCTTTGCATGTTTAGGTTTTCATGTTCTTGACCGACATGGTGGTTGTAGCGTGTTGTGGATCCTCGTGGATTAATTTTTGAATGTTTGGCATGTTTGAGGATGTATTTTTAAGTCTTCATTATGTTGTGATTGACTTCGGTTAGTGCGCATTGAGATTTGTTCATGAATTGGGCCAACAGTTTGTATTCATTTATTCTTTTATTTTTGGTCGACAAAGTTGTTGATGTAATTCCATGAAGCGGATATTTGAGGGAGATTGTCTTCTTCATTTTAGATGTTGGTTTGTGAAGTGGCATATGAATTATACAGGTGTTATTTGTGAATAGAGATCAGATCATTCGATTGCAGAGCAAAGTGTGAAGGAGTTTGAGCAAAGTGTGAAGAAGTGTTTATGTGCCTAACTAGAACTGTCATCAGGCTTTTGAAGAAGCTACTTTATCAGTTCAATCTCTTCAGATGGATTTAATCTAAAAAACTTATGTAAGACAATGTGTCTTCTCTAAGCAGTGACTTCTAGGCAGTGTGTCTGAATGCATGTGCATTCCTTATTCATTTTCCTTATACTTTTAACAAGGTATAGCTTGTGGATAAACCTCTACCATGTTTTTTCCCCTAACAGAGTTTCCACACAAAAATATTGGTGCTATGTGTTCTTCTGATGTGTTGTTGATTCATGCCTTCACTGTTATTTATCAGATCTGAGATTAAAGGTTAATAAGGTTAAATAAGTTTTAAATTCTATGACAACTGATTCACCCCCCCTCTCAGTTGTCTATCCTTGTTTTGCCAATAGACTCAACCACCTCATCTATTTTGAAATTGGTTGGTGTGCTTCAAATAGCCATCACTAGGTGATCCCATGAGTTTGGCAATGAACACAATAGGAGCATGCAACGGTCTTGTTCATCAATCTTGTATCCAATGGAACCCAGTTGAGCAATCAACATGTTAAAGGCATTTAGGTGTTTTGTCACAAATCCTCTATCTTCCATCTTCAGAGAATACATATTATTTCTCATATATAATTTTTTTACTAGCGATTTAGCCTAATAAACGTCTCCAAGTTTCTTCCAAAGGTCTTTTACAGTCTTCTCTTCATGGAAATTTAGGAGAACAAAATCAGCCAAATAGAGTCTTATCAAACCCTTGGCTTTTCGATCCAACATATCCCAATCTACCTAGGTTGTTGCAGTTGATTTGGTTCCATATATGGCAGCCCAAAGATCTTTGTGTACAAGTATATCCTCCATTTTCATCTTCCAAAGTTCAAAATTTCCACCATTAAACTTCTCCATATCAATCCTTTTGGATGTTCTTTCCATCTTTTTTGTGCAATAAGGTCATGAAATGCACTTCTGCAAAACTCCCATTGAAACAAAGATCATCTCAAAAAACCCTTCTAACCCAAAAAAGGAATCAAGGTTGGCCAAACTCTAATACCAACTGAAAGGAAGTTGGGTGAGCGGAAATAGCTTCCTACACTAATCTAATTAGGGGAGAGTTACAAAAAAATTCTTAACAACACCTTATACAGTTATAGTAATAGAAACACAGAGATAAAGAAGGTAGAACAACAAGAACACATAAAACAATGACACCAAATATACGTGGGGAAAACCCTTTCGGGTAAAAAAACCCACCCTATAAAAGCACAGTACTACTATATTATCTAAAATAAGGATTACAATGCAACACCAAGTACAAATCTTCTTCAACAAGTGTTTCAAAACAAACACTTGTTCTGGAGTGAATCCATCAACACTTTGTTACGTATAATTAAACTATGCATTCTACAATGTAATGCATACAATATAGAGAGAGAGATACAAGCTAGAAGAAGCATCTAAAAGAGAGTGGGCATCCAAATCCACATGGCACAATATCTCACACCATAGACATGCATTTGGAAACTTGTACAATATTCCCTTACACCTCTTACAGCTATCATATAACATACAATGTTCTCTCCTCAATCTTGGGTGCCCAAAATATGCTAATATGGCCTATGATAGATGCCTTATAACTGTAATAAACTCTATCATAAATCTGCCATAAAATCTTCCATAAGATCTTCCATAGAATCTGTCATAGAATCTATCATAACTAACCAAAATACCTGATTCTCTTACAACCTATCACAACCCAACTTGGGGGCCAACTTTCTCCATGCACAAAGATGCCTTATGACACATCATATAATCTATCATAAGTCAAATATTCCAAAGTGGGATGCCTATCTCCACTTGGGATGATGATGTTTCATCCAATCACCTGCAACAGGGATGCCACCTAGTCGATGGGTCCCAATTTATGACATGACAATATAGGAAATTAAATAATACAAATAAATACAATAATTTATTAAATTAAACATGTTAGGACTCTAAGGTTGAGACACCTTAATCCCAACAGTTTCAATAGAACTTAAATGTTCTCCTTTTTTAATTAAATTGAACCCCCTAGCTAAATCATTTGCTAGAAAATATATTCAACATTCTTATGATGACCAATAAACCCACGCCAGCTTTGTCCAATCACTCCTTTTATGAGTCAACCCCCCTTGCAGCTAAACCTTGCACTGGAAATTGTAATTCATTTCACATTTTCATCTTCCAAAATATAAATCAACAACCCTATTGTGGCCCACGTAATGCTAGAGGGAAGTCAATTGTTCAAAACAAGAATGTTAAATGCATCATATCCCAACTGCCCCCATTGTGGATTTTATGCCAAACAAATTACATTCTTGAATGTCAATACGTTGACTCTGTTGAACACCAAATTTATTCCTTTGACCCTATTGCTATAATATTCATCTCAGGAAATTCAAACATTTTATTTTACATAGTACTTTTTAGATAAAATCATGGAAATATAGAGTTATTCCAATGAATGCTTAGAAATAAAATAAAAAAAGTAGTTTCGAACACATTGCCAAGACACAACTGAAACCACAAATGAAAAGCAACCAAAACCAAATTGATCATTTTTGGGTGATGCAAGATTGCACATTCACCCAAGTGCTCCTACATCAAACATGTCGAGTAATAAAAATGCCTTATGAGTGCAGAGCTCATAAGAATTTTAAAAAATCTAGTATTTAAATCCTAAACTTCACCAAGTATGCAGTGTTGACCCATGAAGCCTCATCAACTACTTGATTCTTCCAATAGGCCACATATTCCAAATATTCCTTCCGTCTTGTTTTCTTGGCAATGTAATGCCCCGCCATGCAAACCCCAAAGGACAACAGAAACAAAAAATTGTTGCATAATTTTTTTTTAAAACGAAACATTTCATACAATGAATATGTGCATGCATTACAAGTACAAAAATTATGTATTTACTAAGTCATCCACGTCCTCTGGGGTACACAAAACGATCCTTATGAAACAAAAAAATGTATCATACGAAATTGATTAAACAACCAAGATTACATAATGATATCATATAATCATTCATGAGCCAAAGAGATGAAAATATATACATCATTGATTATATTTCGATTCATAATTCGACATTATAATTGTGGAGCGTATTTCCACAAATAAACACACCAAGGACACAATGGTACATTACATAAAGCTTCCCTTATATCAACGGGAAGAGTTCATCAAGTACAAGAATAATACATCAATGAAGAATAATGTGCAAAGCATGGAATCAATTTCAACCAAGTGAAGCTCTAGAACTCTGTGTCTGCTTTTGTATCATGAACACAACCTAGGAACCCAATGGGGTGCATAGCATGTTCCCAACCATGACCTCTCATGAGGACAAGGTAGTGATCTTTCCAACCACGGCCTTCTCAACCCACCCCTAGTCTACGAAAGCACTAACGGCGTGGACGACATATCTTACTATATTAATTAATGTGTTACTACCCAAAACCCACTAGTTTATTTTATTAGGTTTTCACTTGTTTAACCAACTCTTTCATGGGTTATCCTGACTGCCCCTTTGTGCATCGGCCCCCATGAAGAGCCACCCTCCCCAATAGTTCCAAAACAAAACTCACAACAACAAGGGGTGTACCAAACATAGAAGTCACAACACGAGTGTGCGTGTGAGGCATAAACCATCTCGCTCATAGTCAAACTAAGGCAAAACAAATCGTAAAACAAATTACACCCACAAGAACTTAAAATAGGAATACGATCAATGGAACACAAAGGTTTAATCATGGGAAAATGCAACTGACAACAGGTTTCCCCTTTGCCTCTGGAAGCCTAACAACCTACACTCAAAACTTATCAAAAGGTTTATCAAAAGGAAGTAACTTAAACATTTACGGGTTCCCAAGTCATCCAAAACATGTCTATACATAAAGATCACCTCAATAATGAAATGAAATAAGAGGAAAATATGATCAATCAAGGAACTACTAGCATTCATAAGAAATCAATTCCAAAAAACACTCAGAATATAAACAAAATAACTATCTAAACATGTTCAAAGACAACTATAAATACCCATTCATTTAAACGTGATCATAATCCAATCTTATTAAAGATAATGTAATAAATAATTAAATAATCCACTATAATTAAAAGCATTCCCATCATTATATCTTTTAAATAAATAAGCACTTTGAAAACCTATAGTATGTATACCACCAGATTTCTTTTGATTTTAAAATTCCTAGCCTGTACATTTGTTTACTTCAAAATGATTTAAATTTAAAAATATAACCTATATATATTTGTTACTTTAAAATAATAAATTAAATTTGAATGTAACATGTTTGTTTACTGCAAATAAATTTAATGAAAAATATAACCTTTATGCAAATCACAAATCTAATAGTAAAGGAATTTCGTAAATAAATTTAATTTTGAATGTACTTTGAAAATAAATCTAATTTAAATGTATTAGGAACTAAATCTCATTCTGAAAATAAATTAATTTTTAAATTAAAATATTTAAAAATTCCTAGCCTGTACATTTATTTACTTCAAAATATTATATTCAATCCATTTGCATTATACTTTATTTCCTAAAAGAAACATAATTAGATAACATAATATTTTCTTTAATTATAGAAACATTACCACCACATAATAAACAATAGAAATATATTAAAAAATAACCACTTTAATAATCAATTTTCGTGAATTTCATTTATTTACTCACCCCCATATAATTTCTCCATCTATAATGATACACCAAAATTTATTATCCATACATGACCTCCTATTTAAATTTACTACCTAACTAGTCCAAAATAAAGATTTTATTTTTGGTAATCACCTATCTACCAAAGTAACTAACTCCCCTTAAATGAAAATTTCTTTAACTACCATCATAGTATATAAAAAAATACATATATATACATAACCCAATCAGATAAAAGAAAACACAACATATTTTAATACAGTTAGAGTAGTTTTCAAATGAATACAACTTCAAATTACATTAAAATAGCTATTTATGTGTAACCAATTCAACAATTTCTTTTTATCTAATTTAATTACTCTCTTATTTTCTTTATTTACGTTACAACATTTCACTCATAATAAGATCATTTAAATTTTTAAAGAACTATAGATTACGTTCAATACATATCCGCAGCTTACTAAAATTGGATGCTAATCAGTACTGGGATGGGTGACCTCCCAGGACGGACCAATGCTTCACCTCTGTGGGCATCACCTAGATGCAATGAATGCTAAGTGGACCATTCATTATCATGAGAGATGGATTCTTGTGAACCACTACTCATGAATCACGGGTCAATGAGTTTGACTCGAAAACTACACGGTTGAATCCTGATAGCAATATCATAATTTGACACGCTGTGGAAGAAACCTCCTACTTATCAATTGATGAGCTAAAGAGGCTCTATAATGAATGGTTCATAAGGCATAACACTTGCTGAAGGTTTTGCAAATGGGGTAGCAAGCTAAGTGGGCTTAACCTTGGGGGAAACTCCGTGGTTAAGCGCGCTTGAGCTGGAGCAGTACTGGGATGGGTGACCTCCCGGACGGACCAATGCTTCACCTCTGTGAGCATCACCTAGATGCAATGAGTGCTAAGTGGACCATTCATTATCATGAGAGATGGGTTCTTGTGAACCACTACTCATGAATCATGGGTCAATGAGTTTGACTCGAAAACTACACAGTTGAATCTTGATAGCAATATCATAATTTGACATAAAAAAACTCCTACTTATCAATGGATGCTAATCAATTTATAACAAAGCCAAAATGCCGAGCTTTAAATTTCAAACGCAAAGTTACTAAAACTGTCCATATTCTCCGGCAAATTCACAACCAGAGAATAATCATCTACTACAATAGCTTGCAAATAATTATATCAGCCCTATATACAAATATATATGTATAAATATTCCTACGTACAAAATATATATATTATTACTTTAACTTATAACAATCTACTGTGAGATTAAAAAACCTCATTAATAAAGAGGCAGCAGATTTAAATGTTGGAAAGGCTGAAAAAAACAAAAAAACTTCCAAACGCATGGACTGGCTGTGCGCATCATAAAAGAGAAAAATGGGAGTTTTGGTGATGCTAAATAATACAATCTGAAAAAAAGAGACTTGCTATCAAAAGACATGCACCAACTTGAATATACATTAGAAGGTACCCATGCAGCTAATACAATTTCCAGTGGGACGAACCAGATTGAAGAAAGCACGGGTTGTGCTCATAAATGACAGGTAATGGGATATGAAATTCCCTGTTCAAATAAATAAAATGGAGAGTATGGAATATAAAAGGGAGACACAAGAGCAAGAGGTGCAGCCTCCAACCTAACAGGGAAAGCACAAAATGCAACTTGGAGTCTATGATAAGTAGTGAAGATGGACGCTAGTCAAAACAGGGAGAACACTCTAAACTCCAAAGTGCTACCAGAAGAAAGTGACTGCCAGGTATACCGTTTAAAACATGACAAGGAAGATTTAGATACAGATTAATGAGATATATAAGAGTAAACTTAAATCAAGTTGGATACTCCAATAAGGTGCTGAAAAAAATATAGTATATAAAACCCAAGTATAAATTACCAAGGATTTACCTATAGATCAAACTAACCAGAAGAGGAAAACAGTGTACAAGAAAATTGAAAATCAAAGATTCTATGAACAGCATTGAAGCTTTGAAATATATATTCATTTGCAACCAACTATTGAAACGGAAGTAATATGACGCCAATAACACATAAAGAATTCAATGACTGGCTTACCCAATAGAAAAGTTCAAATTTAATACAACCTTAATGCCCATACCTGAAATTTGCAGCCGAAGATGAAGATGATAAGCAGCAAATCTCCAAATTCTCATTTTCTTTCCAGAGTCCTCTCGGCTGCAAAGTTTTTCTTTTTTTCACCGGAGCAAATTTCTTGTTTTTATCGTGCCTCTCCCATCTCCCTTCCTCCCATTTTATTAAAAAAGCTTAATCATAAACGGGACAATTTTTTTAATCATAAACGGGACAAGTGGCTAATTACCCACTTTTGTTTTCACCAACCAGCACCTTATATTTAACCTACTTAACACTTGGAAGAATTTAGCAAATTAAGAATTCTACCCCACTAACCTTGACTGTCGTAAGGGGGAAAGAATTTCAATGTTATTTTCATTATTTTAATTGTATCATGCTTAATCAAATCTGGGTGGGTAAAAACTTTTAAAATATATATATATATATATATATACACATAATTGTTATTTATTATTTTATTTTATTTTTAAAACTTTACTTTAGGGGGTAATATTTTATTACATCCCTCTATCAAATAATTTAAAATTTAAATTTAAAATTTATCAAATAATCTAAATTTAAACTTTAAACTTTGTGGATTATCAATCCACTTTATTTTAAATTAAAATAACCATCATTTATAAAAGCAAATTTGTGTTTCATTTGCATTTCATTATAATTATAATTATAATCTGTACATTAATTTAATAATTTAATTATTAAGATTCCCTTAAAACATTAATAATTTAATTTCTTACTATGATTAAATCCAATTATCAATAATGATACGCATTCAAATAAAATGATAAACACATCAAGATTTACGACTTGAAATGACCAACATGAAACAACCCAATACCATAACAGGACTGAATACTGACGGACGACGCCGTCAAACATTAACGGGACGACAGACATAGATAGGGACACTTTCTTGTCAAATCCATTTTCAACTTCATACCCATTGGAAATTTATGAGGCTCTCCTTGTCCTTCTAGTGCAGGTGGAATCGAGGCTTGGGTACCTGCAATCCTACATAAAAACACAAGTGTCGAAATATTATATTTATATATGTTTGATGCCATACACACCGTGAGAGAGAATTGCAGTGTGACAGGGTGCTCACGGATGAGCGATGGAACACCATCCCTCTCACCTGAACCTCAAGAAATAGAACAGTCATCATAATCATCATGAAACGGGTATTAAACAATTTACATAACCACAAAAATTGCAAAATCAAGTAAAGACGAACACCATGCATCATTATATCATCAACATCATAAAACAGTATCATGTGCATCCAAGCAAAACACATAAGTCAAATAGGTGACACAATCAGCAACGTAATCATGAATATGAAACAAACATAACAATATCCACACAGTATCATAATATAACAATATCACAAGAGGCCCTACAGGCAACACGTGAATCAATGATTTGATCTATCTCTTCAAGTTTCTTCACAAGAAACTATTGAACCCATTCATAAACATCTTGCAAATTTGAATTTGTATTCCCATGTCCACTTGTCTCTCCTTCATAGTATTTATACAAATAACAACATTAAATATTGGAGAAATATCAATACCTGTTGGAAGTTCCAATTCATATGCATTTGATGATTTTTTTTGCAAAATCTTACATGGGCCTATATTCTTCCATTTCAACTTGTTATAAGTTCCTTGTGGGAACCTCTCCTCCCTTGAGTGCACCATCACCAACTCTCCAATATGAAATTCTTTCTCTCTATGATACATATCAGCATACTCCTTGTATTTGGTGACACTCTTCTCCAAATCTTCCTTCACTTCCTTGTGCAAATCATGTATATACTCAACAAATTCTTTTGCTACAACACTCTTTTTCATCAAATTTGCACTATCCCTCAATTCATCCACACCCCTAGGGTTGTACCCATACATAATTTGAAATGGACTCTTTCCCACAATTTGATTTACTAAGTTATTATAATAAAAAAAATTCTTGTGATAATGTTAAATCCCATTGATTTGGTTTGTCACCTATCAAACATCTCAATAAATTTCCCAAGATTCTATTTGTTGGTGTGAATGGGGTTATTTCCTAACTAGTTATCAGTGAGGACCTATTCACATTATTATAAGTTTACTTACGAATTAAGTTTCCTAGGTGTCATTTCTAGAAGTTAGTTATAATGCAGCCATGTCTCATTATTTACTTTTAGTTATCTAGGCATTTTATAATTCTCACATGCATTTAATATTTTTCATTGAGAATTTAATTTGTGTATCCAAGGTAGTTATCCTACCTCCTCTCACCTTGCCTATATAAACAAGGTGCTCGTACATTTGTAAATCATCTCATGATATTCTAGAGATTCTAGATCAATTCATCATAGATCATCATTTGATCAAACTATTTTTTTTCTCATGTTGCAACACTTTCTTATTCATGTAATGCCCCACCATGAGACCCTAAAGGAAGTTGCATCACAACGCAAAAGCGTACAATTTTTTTTCTTAAAAGTGCATTAATATCAAAGAAGATGCACAATACTTCGCAACAACCTCTAAGGAAACATGACAAGATTACATCTATAGCCAAAACATACACACTACTAGCACATAAAGCATTTACTAAAATATTAACCATACATTTAATAGCACATACTCTCAAAGCAATAAAGATATTAACACTAAGAATAGAATAAGCTTCAGATTACATTAACATAAAAGTAGATTACAATACTCATTCCCGGAATGAGGTAGATCAAACCTAACTATAACAATTACAAGTTTCCTCCTCGAAAACAAATGAGGGGAATAATAATTACAAGAGTTAATCTGAACTAACTAGAAAGCTTGAACTAAATAATGAAACCACTGCAAGCTCTCCACTGGAAAACCTCGTAACACAATCTGCAAATCAAAAGGGGACCCAACGGCGTAGGGCGCATGTTCCTCCCAACCGAGTGGTATTCGAAGGCCCACCCCCCGTGCTAGGAGACAGTAACATTGATACAAGGACAATCCCTACAACCTCTAGTCACAGACTGACTCAACACTAAACTAAACCACCACAAGAACAACACTAACTCAAGAATACATTGCTACCCGAGTTTAACAATATGACTCACCAGTAACCTAAACATACTATTAACCTAGGAGAAAACCACTCAAGATACATGAGTTACCCGTCAGATCATTCCAAATCTCGGCCCCCATTGAGCTTCACCCTCCTACGGTTATCATGTGATTCATCACCACTCCAAACTAAGGAGGTAAAAAATATTCAACAAACCATTCAAAGAAGATCAAACCAATCCTCGTTTGTGTAAAACGGGTGACTTACTGAAAAAAAAACAATGCCTACTACCATCAAGAACTACTAAAAAACAAGACCATAAAATAACAACTCTCAAAGTTAACATACCCACTAGGAAGACATTTAACCTCGTCTAATACCTCTATTCAATTTTCTCCAAAAAGCCACAAAGAGAACTCAAGCATATCATAAAGGCACAATAGTATAATATCCACCGTATTTTAATTAAATACCAATTTCCTTACAAACAATAAAACAATTTCTATACAATTGCATTCCCCAAATATCTCAATTTAACTTAGCCAACTATAAGAGCAACATTCCATTTATAATTCCAATTCCTTAATTTTAAACTAATAAAATATATATTTCCTCAAACGGATTACATCATATAAATAAATTATAATTTTCTCTTTTCCAAAAACACACTATTTTAATTTCACCTAATACATGCATTTACATGCATCTAATCCAATGACTATTTAGACGAAACAATTTCCTCACTACAAGAATTCTTCATTTTAGAATCAACTCAACTTGTACACGAACATGCACCTATTTAACAAAAGCAACTAATCTAATTATCTAATCTTCAGTTCCATGAAAATATTTATAACTAATGTATACTTATTTCCTCTATTTGAATAAATGTGCGTGCAACCTTTTCTTTTAAATTACATTTGAAAAAAATATACATACGTAAAATATATATATTTATAGTATATACATTAAATATATATAAAAAATAATTTTCCATTAACAATAATTTTCTCATCATTTAAAACTATACCATAATATATATTTAACAAATATATTATATGCGTCTTTTTCGAAATGGAGTTTAATTTGTTTTTTTTAATTAAATTCGTTTTTGTATTTCGAATCTGATTTGTTATTAAATGTAAAATATACGGTTAAAAATAATGTATATAATATATATATATTCGTTTTTGTATTTCGAATTTGATTTGTTATTAAATGTAAAATATACGGTTAAAAATAATGTATATAATATATATATATATATATTTTACATTTAATAACAAATCAAATTCGAAATACAAAAACGAATTTAATTAAAAAAAACAAATTAAACTCCATTCGAAAAAAGATGCAGGTTTAAAGGGTAAAATAATGCATTTTATTTTTACAAAAGGGAGGGGGAAAGGTGTCGGTTGGCTTCTTAAAAGGTAAGCCCATATACTATGAAGAGGGGCGGTTGTGTACTACACAGTCGAACCTCCCCATAGTACTATGGATTTGGTTGTACATGGAGTGGGGAGGGGCAGCGCTGCCCTTGGCAGCGCTTCCTCCACACTTGTGTGGAGGGCGTTGCCAATGGCAGCGATGCCTCTCACACCTTATATAAATCAAAGCACAACTACTTTCAAACAAAACTTGCCCCTCTTCATCTGCTCGTCGTACAGTGATTTTAATTGCATAAATATTTTTAAAAAAACATTTCAACCATAAATAAATATATATATTTTATATATGTGAGGATATATATATATATATATATGAATAATACATATATATTTTTTCATATATATATTGTATATATATTTATTGAATTTCGTTAACAAAATTAATTGGGGAAAAGTTTTTGAAGAAAGCCATCTACAGGCAAATGTTTAATTAGGCAACCAATTTTTTCTCAAGGAAATTTTCACAATAACAATAACCGTTTTCTCACAGGCAATTTTAAATAAATTCCCAGAAGATTACTAAAATCACTTCCCTCTAAATTTACACAGAGGCTTCCAAAACTAAAATAAATTCCTAATTCACAAATTGTTTTCCTCTAAGTTTTTCCATAGCAATTCTCCAATATAGAAGCCTTACAATTTTTCAAAAACAATTTAAAGCTTTCTACAAACAAAACACAAAAACTTCTTGCATGGGCAATCTTTCAATCTCATTTAAACCATTTTAAGCAAAGCTTCTACAGAATTGAATTTTGTACAGACACTCTTTCTCAAACAACAAAATAAATAAAATAAAACTTAAAAGAACCTGTTTTCTTGAAGCTTGAAGAAAATTGAAGGTTGGAGCAGAGCTTCCCCTTCAAAGATCAATTTCCAAAGCTTTTCCCAAAATCACCACTTCGAGGAAGATGTAAAAATACACAAACCCCCAAAATTCTTGAGAAACCCTTTTTTTTTTATCAATTTTCAACCAAAACCTCTCTCCAAAAATAATATCTTCCTCTCCAAAAATCTCCCGTGAAGAAACTTCTTTCCTCTCTCAATTAAATTCCCTCCAAATAATTTCTCAACAAAGAGTAATTAATTAATTCTTCTCACACACATGTCAAATTAAAAATATCTTTTCAACAACCATAGATATTTTCTCGAATCCTTTTTGCATTTTAAAATAATTTCAAATCACAATTTAATTCCAAATTGAAATTAATTAACACTAATTGAAATTTACAATTTAAAATTAAATTAATTTCCCCTTTTCTTTTTAATTTTCTCAACAATTATTTAATAAATAAATTCAACCCATTGGATTAAATTTAATTAATTAACTTAAATAAAAACTTCTATCCACAATGAATAATTTTAATTTAAATAAAAATCAACATTATTTAAAGCAATAATTCTAAGTATTAATTTCCATACTCAAGAGCCCTTCAGAATTAAATAATATTAAAACAAGCACACAAAGACACAATAGACTCGACTGACGACCCACTAAGGCTAGGGTGTAGACTTGACACAGATAACCTAGCTACTATCTCCCAATCATCATACTATTGGGTCGACACGCTTGAACCTGTGAAGCCAGGTGGAGTCGATGTCATGTACTTGCAAACCTGTATCCAAGGCATCAATAGCACATGTATATAAAATCATTATAAAATACATCGTGAAGAGGAAATCACAGAATCGCAAGGTGCTCGCAAGCGAGTGATGCAATTATGTCCCCTTCACCAATATAATATCACCAAACTGACACTTCCATCATTAATAAAACTTATAAGCAATAGTCATGTCATAATAAACCAACATTATTTTTAATCAAAGCATGTCAGGTATAACATCAAGGAAAGTACATCTCATAACACACATAGTTCGTATCGCTCTATAAGAAATGATAAAATAATAAAGCATCTTAATCTAACATAAGAGAAAAACAGAGGGGTGTTACAATTCATGTGGATGGTGTATTTCTTGGTTTGATCCTTTGAAGTGTGCACAACTTCATTTGAGTTATTGTTCATTCATATTTCCAACACTATTCACAACTCTGATTTGAGCATCAATTTGTGGATGGTAGGCTGAAATAAAACCCAATTGTGTCCCCATTTTCTTCCCTAAGGTGTGCCAAAAATGACCAACAAACTTGGTATCTCGGTCTTAAATAATACTCTTCGGAAAGCCATGTAATCTAACCATTTCCTTGAAAATAAAGAGCTATGTGGGAAGCATCATTGCACTTTTGACATGATATGAAATGAGCTATTTTAGAAAATCTATCCACCATAACAAAAATAGAATCATTACCTCTTTGTGCTCATAGTAATCCAGAAACTAAATCATGCTTATATATTCCCATGGTCTTTTTGTATTGGCAATGTCTGATACAACCCCGTATTATGCCTCACTCCTTTAGCATATTGACACACCCGACAACCTTACACCATCTTCTTTACATCTGCACTCATACCTAGTAAATGATAACTCTCACTCAATTGTGCTAAAGCTTTATCCAGTCCAAAATGACCACTCAAACCTCCACTATGTTTCTCCCTTATTATATTTTCCCTCATTGAACCATGAGGTATACACAATCTCTTCCCCTTGAACAACAAACCTTCTTGCATAAAATACTCCAACCATGAAGTTTTATCCCTCTCCATGGGATTATTACACAATGTCCAAGCCTCTTTAAAATCAACATCCTCATCATACAAATCCCATATAGAATCAAAACCAACAACATTCACTCTCATTTCAGTCAACAACAAATGCCTCGAACTTAATGCATCAACTACTCTATTGGATTTTCCACTTCTATGTTTCAATACAAAATAATAACTTTGAATAAATTCAACCCACTTCACATGTTTTTGATTAAGCTTACCTTGGTTGTTTATGAATTGGAATGCATGAAGGTCGATATACAAAACAAACTCCTTTGGTAGCAAGTAGTGTCACCACTTCTTAAGAGCTTGCACAATGGCATAAAACCCTTGTTCATACACAAAATATTTTCTTCTTGCTTCATTCAACTTCTCTCTAAAATATGCTCAGCAAAAACACTTGACTCAAAACTCCTCCAATCACTATCCCACTTGCATCACAATCAACTTGGAACACTTTACCAAAATCGAGGGGGTGCTAACACAAGTTGCTTCGTTACCCTAGATTTCAAAAGTTTGAAACTTTTCTCAGCTATTGTTGTCCACACAAATTATTTTCTATTAACCTACATGGTTTTCATAATAGGAGCAAAAATCCCACTAAAATTCGATATGAACTTCCTATAGAAGCTCACTAAGCCATGGAAGCTTCTTCCTTCAAACATACTCCTTGGTGAAGGAAAATCTACAACTGCTTTTACTTTTTTTGAATCCATTTTTAGACCACTATCGAAAACAACAAAACCCAAATACACTAGCTCCTCTTTCATGAAGCTGCACTTTTTCACATTCACTAAAAACTTCTCTTCTTTGAGTCTTTGCAAAATTTCCCTAACATGCAGCAAATGCTCTTCTTTTGTTTTTCTAAAAATCCAAATATCATCCAAATATACTATGAAAAAATTACCAAGGTATGGTTTCAACACTTCATTCATCAACCTCATGAAGGTACTTGGCACATTTATCAAACAAAATGGAATCATCATCCATTCATAGAATCTATCCTTTGTTTTCAAAGCATTCTTACATTCATCCCCTTCTTTTATGTGAATTTGATGGTACCCACTCTTCAAATCAATTTTGGTGAAATACTTAGCCCAACTCAAACAATCCATCATATCATCCATTCATGGCAAGGGAAACCAATATTTGATAGTTATCTTGTTTATGGCTCTTGATTCCATACACATCTGCCACCCACCATCCTTCTTTGATAGAAATACCGTTGGAATAGAACATGGACTTAAACTCTCTCTAATCAGCCATTTCTCTAACAACTCTTGCAATTGCCTATTTATTTCTACATTCTCCATAGGCGTCATTCTATATGGTGCTTTGTTTTGAAAACTTGCACTAGGAATCAAATCCATATAATTTCATATACTCCTCATTAGTGGCAATCCATCAGACAATTCCTTCATCATTATGTCTCCATATTCTTCCAAAATTTTATGAATTTTCATTAGTATTTCTTTATTTTATTTTGTTGTCCCAACTGTTGCATTCTTTAAAATAATGGAAAAACTTCTTCTCCCTTCCTTCAAGTCTTTCGGAAAAAAATTACCAGAAATAAAACAAACCTTGGAGCTTCCCTCCACTTCTTCTTCCCTTTCTTGAATTGGTGTTAATGTATATTCTTTGTCATCTTTCTTGATTCAGTATGTGTTTGTCCACCCATCATAAAAATCTCTTCAATCAAATTTCCAAGGCCTCCCTAAAAGTAGATGGCATGCATCCATTGGCATCAAATCACACATTACTTCATCCACATATTTTCCAATTTTTAAACTCACAAGACATTGTTCATGTACCGTCAAACTATGATCTTTTTGCAACCACGAAACTCGATATAGGTTAGGATGTTTCAAGCTTTTCAAATTCAATTTTTTCACCATCTATTCAGATACAATATAATTCATGCTACCGTTGTCCACTATGACTTTGCAACACTTGTCACCCACTTTGCATCTTGTCCTAAAAAAAATCCTTCTTTGTATTGGCTCCAACTTCTCCTTCTTGGGATTTATCAAAGCTCTTTGTAGCATGAGAGACTCTTCATGTTTAGGCCCTCTATGAATTGGTGTAGCCACACATTATTTTTCAGCCTGTGCTACATGAATTTTATCTTCTTTCCCTTTGCCATTATTTTTTTATATTTGTGGGCATTCAAATATCCTATGCCCCGACTCTCTACATTGAAAGCATGTACCTCCAAACCCTCTTCATCTACCTCTACCAAAGTATCCTCTACCACAAAAATAATCTTCTCTTCGCCTGGAAGATTCTCCTCTTCCTTTATTGTCTTGTAAACCTGCGTGAGATGTACTTGCCTCATTTTGTTTAGTTTAGTAACCTCTACCACTGTTGTTTTTCCCTCTTCCTCTTGAAAATCTACCTCTACCACGAGAATTTTGTTGTTGTTTTCTTGCAAGTTTCTCTTTTTCCTTCAAGGCATATTGATATGCCTCTTCTACACTAGTCCCCTGAAGCATACTTATTTCATCTTGAATGGAATTATGAAGGCCTTTTATATATCTTGATTCATTTTTCTACATCATCATCCACATGTCCAGCTCGGATGCTCAACTAATAGAACTCCTCAGTGTACTCCTGTACATTCTTCTCTCTTTGCTTCAAATTTTGTAGCCTCTTAAAAAAATCAAGTTGGTAATTTATAGGCAAAAAAAATTCCTTCAATTTCATCACCATCCTCTCTCATGTTTTAATTTTCTCTTTACCTCTTTGTCGCCTTTCAAACTACACGTGCGTCCACCACATGGAAGTGTGTCCTTTCAGCTTTGTGCCTACGTATTTCACCCATTTTGGATCCTCAATTGACTCCACATCAAAATATTTTTTCATTTATGATATCTAGTCCAACAACTCTTTCAGATTCAAGGTACCATTGAAACTTGGGGGGGTCCAACCTAGGCTTGTTACAAATCCTAGCCATTGCTTTCAAAAATCTACCTTCTCCCTCATCTCTATGCTCATCTTCTACATTGTTTTTTGGTGCTTCCTCTTCAACTTCATCCTTGTTGACATTCACCACCGAGATTCCTCTTTGCTACATCAATTCTATTGCCTCCAATTGTGCTCCTATCCAGCTTCAAGGCCTCTTATCATTTATCTAAAGACCTCACGGTATGCATTTTGTGGTCCTCTTCGCCCATGCCCTCTTTGCACCATATTCATAACCCTCTGCAATTGTTGGTCTCACTATCCTCTCACACACTCACAACAATCTCCTTAGGTTTCTTCTCCCAACACAACACTATACCTTCTCTAATACCAATTTGGTGTAGAAATGAATTAGGGGTCCTATGGGACTACCAATTCCAACAGCAAATAGAAAAACCAAAGCTCACCAAGCAATTAATTCAATTTTCAAATTGAAATCGGTTAACAACTATAGGAAAAAAATTACTGAGCATTCTCCATTCCAAGAAAAATTCAACTATGAACCATACAAAGAACAAGCAAGTGTTTCAACATTTTTAAATCCAAACTTGTTTCTTATTTTCCACGATTAATTGTTCAACTCAGAGGCTTCTACTCCCAACAACAATGTATTCATCTAATGTGTTGCTACAATAATCTCCAAATTTGAAACTCTTTTATTTCATGCCCTACTATTATGTGTTCACCATATCTTGGTATTTTATTTTTTATTACAAACTTCTAGGCTAAACTTATTTCTTTCCTTAGGCTGGTCGAACCTTTTCTAGCCCTCCATTCTTCCTTTTATACTGTTTCAGTTTTAATAGAATTTGAATGGTCCCCTTTTTCAATTGAATTGACCCCCTCAGCCAAATCATTTGCTGGAAAATATATTCAAGATACTTATGATGGCCAATAATACCACACCAACTTTTTCTAATTGCTCCTTTTATGAGTCGAGCCCCCTTCAGCTAAACCTTGTGCTAGAAATTGTAATTTATTTCACATTTTTATCTTCCAAAATGAAAATCAACAACCCTGTTGTGGCCCACACAATGCTAGAGGGAATTCAACTGCTCCAAACAAGAATATTAAATGCCTCATATCCCATATGCCCCCATCATGGATTTTATGCCAAAAAAATTGCATTCTTGAATGCCAATACATTGACTCTATTGAACACCAAATTTATTCCTTTGATCCTGTTGTTATAATGTTCATCTTAGGAAATGCAAACATCAAAATAAGGCATTGTATTTTACATAGGAAGATTAAATAAGTGTATTTTTTTAAATGAAATTTAGATATGGAGAAATCACAGAAATATTGAGTTATTCCAAAGAATGCTTAGTAATAAAATAATATTCATCGACACATTGCCAAGAGACAATCAAAACCACACAATAAAAAAAAACCAAATTGATCATTTTTTGGTGATGTAGGATTGCACATTCACCCAAATGCTCTTGCATCACCTACCTAAAGAAGTGGAAGCCAAGAAATCTCAAATTCATGCAAGTTCAAATCTTAGTACATCACCAAAATACCCACATCTAAAAAATCACATGATCACAAATAAATGTATATCAGTTCTAATTGAATGAGTGTGAGTCACAGTGGTGGGATATAGCTTCAATACACAAGGAGCTATAAAAAGTAAATATAAAAAGGTGAATTTTGAAGAGTCGGTAATAATTTTTAATTAACAAAACAATACAAAACTAAGCCATAAATACAAATCTGAGGTAGGTTAGGCTTCATAGAAAAGGTATAAAAAATGTTAAGGAATAAACTTTTTGTATATCTTGTAAAATAATATGTTTGGTAGATAAGCATGTCAAACCCCAAACTGCACATTGAATGCTACATCTTAGAATACTTGGAATTTGACTACTTTAATGACTAATTGAAAAAATAAACAAAAAATCAATACAACAATAAAAATGAAAAAGCTCATAGAGAATTTCTTATAGTCATATTAACAGACCCTAAGAAAGACCAAAATACTCAAAATTAACACAAAATCTAGAATATTCAAGATAACACTCAAACAAAAAATACCTAATATAAAAAAAGGAAATCCTTCCTTGAATTAAAAAAACATTGAAATATGAGAAGCCAAGATCACTCCCTAATATAAGCCAAAAAGCAAAGAACGCTAAGTAGGAAGACCAAGCAAGCAATAGGGTTCCTCAATTTGCTAAGGAAAAATGGAGCATGCACGTAGGGCACAACAAAATCAAGTATATTAAATGCCTCATTGCTCATTTTTTTAATTATGTGCTACTATATATAATTGTGAGTTATCCTTAAGTTAAAATAGCCTTTTATACGGTATATTTATAGCACTTCCCACTTTTCCTTTATTTATTACTATTGTTTCATTCATAAAATGGGAAAATGAGGATATAATTAATGATATATATGATTATCATAATGTATTTTATAAATCAAATCCATTTTGAGAATTCACTACATTGAAAGAGATTCCACATTTGGTATTCAAATAATTCTTGCAACACAATCACATTATCTTACCTCTTGTTAAAATAATGAATAATATTAAACTTGTACCACATATGGGTAATTACTTTAGTTTATATAATCTCATGCATGGGTATTCAATAGATAGATGTGTCACATACATAAATAAAATTAAAGATCTTATAGATAAAGGAAAGAGAAATATTGAGCATAATAATAATCCCATAAATCATATAAAATAAAATGATATGTTTCGAGAGATTGGTCATGTTCACCATAACATATAGATAATGTTAATATTATAAATGAAATATAAGAGAACTGATCTAATGTACAACTAATTACTAAAGTGTTTATAAAAGATTGTAAAAAAGAGACATGTGATTAAAGAAGCAAAAAGAACAAAATATGAGAATGAATGTAGATTATGATAATATAATTTGGATGAGAATGATGGTGATCCTCATAATTTTTTTAATGTATGCATGAGCTTCCTTATAGTTCAAATACCTATATAGTTACATTTCTAATTTTCATTTATCTTTTTTTATTGTTGATTTTTAGTTTTGATCTTCTTTTTATAATTCCTTCCCTCACTTGGGGGAAATTTTCCTTGTTTCTTATTTGATGTGTTTTGTTTACACCCTCGTTTCTCATTGATATGTTCTTGCATGTCTTACTATGATATTATATTCCCTCATGCAACCACATTGGTTTTTCATTTTCCCTTGTTTTTGTCTACTTTATATGTGTCCTTATGTATGGGCTTATGATGCCCTGTGTTTTCTATTTCTTCCCATGATTATCTACCTATGATCCTATCTTCCACAACTTATTATCATCCCTACATGCTCATCATACTTATCCAAATTTGGTCACACATTTATTCTCTTAGTTATGTGCCTTATCATGCTATTATTTTCATACCTATATTGATCCTATGCTTATTGATTATATCATATATTACCATTACATTTACTTACATTAATTTAGATATCACACTTCTAAATATATCATTAGATTTGGAGGAGCTTTTTTATTTTCATTCATTATTATGTTACCATTGTCTCATCACAAATTATCCTTTTAAATTGGGATCCATCATGCTTTTGATACAATATTATGCTCACATACTTGATCATGTATTTTGAGAGTTATGTAACCACTAGGGACATAATCTCTTTTCTATGCCATTATGCGCTCATGGTCTTGTAACCACATTGGGGGCATATGATCTTTTTAGTGTTGTATGTACTTTCATGATAGTTCCTATTCGTTAGGGCCACCTCATTCTTTTTATTTTTTATACTAGGGTGGAATCACTTGTATTCATGATTATCTCCAACCTATGTTCTTATCATACTTATCCTTTGAGATATGTTAATTTCTTGTCACATAGTGCAACCATGACACTCATTTACTTTACATGAAACTTCTTGTGTATATTTCTTTCACATTTATATTTTATGTATTATTTTCCATCTCTTCTAATTCCTTGTATTTGGTGGATGCAACAATTGCAAGGGGAATATCATGTCATTAACATTGCTTTGTTGAGCTTACATAAAGTTATGTGTACTAATACAAAGGTGTTGAACACCCAAAATACTGAGAGGGGGGTGAATCAGTATTCTCTTAAACCATTCAAACATTAAACATCCAATCACTAATGCATATTCAACTAAAGTAAGGAAATAAATCATGAAACATCTACAATATCACATGATACAAGAACACCAAGATTTTTACATGGAAAACCCAAAATGGGAAAAACCACGGTTAGGGTTAGCTCACTATATATTATAACTGATTATAGTATATTACAAAAATGCTCACTACAAATGGACTCACTGTCCACAAAGAAAAAGATAGAATAAATAAGGTGGATCACAACCTATTTTAAACTGTTACAGTTGCATCTACAATATGCAAGAATACAGTTCCAGTGAAGCACAATAACAATCTTTGCACTGATTTCGATTCAACTCTCTGCAAATGCTCTTCATCCGCACAACTTAGATCCTCTGAAACACAACTCACACTGCTCTACTCAAATTTGTATCACACACAATACATTTCGTATCTATATCTTCAAAATATTGAAAGTAATCCAGCATATATATCGGCATCAAGTGTAACATCAATTTGGTTGGCCTAATTAAATGTAACACCAAAAATATAACTTTTCGGCTCAAAAATTATCATCCATAACACAAGCCACAATTAAAATCTTAAAATATCTTAAGATAAGTCAGCATGGACCTATAATATATCCCACATAAGTTAAAACTATGTATTGCACAACATCAAACATGTTAGGTCAGCTCCAAATAGGAGCTAAATACAAAAACCTACATCTATGTATCCACATCTTGACACGTGGACCTCAAAACTTGATACCATTTGGAATTCATGCTCAATTGACATCTATAAACTTATCTTCAACACCAAAAATCCAAAAACTCATTTGTGGAGGAGTGCAGAATCTCCCACAAAAAACATATTGTAGAAAAAATGATTGTAATATGCTAGGCCGAACTTTGTTACTCTTATCTCTTAACTATATGCCCAATCAAGATGAAATATTGGATTTAGATGCATCTAACATCCACCAAATTAATTTTAGAATCATAGAGTGATATCTTCATTTGCGAAGTGGTGGGGACCCAAAAATTGACGGACTTAACACTAAACTAGCATATTTGACACTTAGTCAAATTTCTATGTAACTGAACTTTCTAGACCAAATCAACTTGCACAAATTTCTTCCACAACATCTCAAAAATATGTTAGGATTAATCAGAATAGTCCATAAAAATGTTGACATCAATGACAATATTGTAATACACTGTTATGTGCAATCCATGCTCATGTTACCAAACAACATCATCAATGGCAATCTCCTCGAACTTTTAACAATATCCCCCTTTTTCATTGATGGAAACATGCCAAAAATACTCTCCCCCTTTGACATCAAGGGAAAAGGGCACCTGTACAAAATTGTTTTGACTCTTATTGGAACTCCCCTGAGAAATATAAGCATGTGTACAAACTAAATAGACTCCCCCTGAGTCAGTTACCAGAGCAAAAACTCAAAATTTTACTGAAAAAATTTCTATATGGTCTGCATATTTACAAAGAATCTTAACATAAATGAAAATATAGAGAAATGTGTCAACTAGAGATGGTTGATGCCTACAACTTCTTCAACTGATCTTCCTATGCTTCCTTTCCTTGTTCCCATTCTTGCTTGGCCTTTGCAAGCAGTTTTATCTGCATTTCAAATTCCAATAGAAGTTATTCTCCTTCTTCCAATGTAGCAGGTATCATATTCATCTTCTTTTCCTTGTCAGAACTGAGAAGAGCTCAGGAAATAATTTTAAGTTTTGGATTAACTGGATCCCTTACCTCTCCAAACTAAAAAATTATGTGCTCTTTTTGTGCCTACAAGTAGAAGAACTTCTTGTGAGGATCTTCAATGGCATTCCTTGTCACACAAGTGAGGTCAACTACTGGGTCATATGCATTGGAGGTTGCATTGATTTGAGACTCAATAGAGTCCATCTCCTTTCTTATACTTAGTGTGGCTTTGGGCCACTTCATGCCATACTGCAATAATGCCTTGGTCTCACCCATGCATTCTTATGCATCCTTCAATTATTTTAAAAATTTATTATGTGCAATAGCACATTTCTCTGTGATCTCCAGCATTCTTTTGTCACTTAACCTCTTCTTGACCTCTTTCTTTGCCTCTACCTTCAATTTGAATGCATATGTTTTGAAGAAATCAATCAATAATTTGAGATTATCCATACCAGAGAGATGTGTCGACATTTGATCCAAGTATGATCTCAAGCAAAGCCTTAACTCCCTCATCCATTGATTCTCCGCTCTTTTGATGTGAATCAATTATCTCTTTTTTGGCTGATGTATGGAACAAGTCTCTAAGTTGAAGCTTTTTGATAGGAGAAATCTTGTTCAAGTCCACATTTCCTTGATTCATTGGTAGTTACAACAATTGTGAGGACACAAATGGTTGAAAACTAGGATGTACACTCAATATATTTCTTAGAGAATCTTTGGAGGAGTCGGAAGATTCACTAGGAGTCTTTGTAACTTTTGTAGCCTTTCCCTTATCATTTGTAGTACCAGAGTCAACTGATTTTTCTTTCTCTGCATCTCTGGATGAATCCTTGTCTTTGTTTTCATCTTCTTCTTCTTTTTCTTCATCAAATTTCTCTTCTACATGCTCTGCATCATCAGTTTTATCATCAATATTGTTTGTGTTTTCTTCCTCTACAATATTTTATGTGTTTTCCAAAGGAATAACTTCAAAAAAATTTACTAGAGGAGTGATGACATTTTCCTTTGCAATGTCTTCTTTGACCATTTCCTCTTCATCATTTTCTTTTCACATATCCTCCACTTTCAGAGGGCTATTATCTATTACAGCTTCTTCATTGGCATCATGCTCATGTAGAGAATCATCGATATTTACTTCTTCTTCTGCATTGAGTTTAGGAGCACTAACTTCAACATTTACTTCTACTTCAGCTACTGGAGTCAGTCCTAACTTATGCATAATTTCCTCTTCTTTATCATTGATTTCTTTTTGGACTCTCCAGATCACCTTTGTCTCTTCCCATAATAATTTTGACTCTTTATTTGGTTCTCATCTCCTTACTATATACAATGACTAATGTGGCCCTATTATCTTTGAAAATTGGAGCACCAACTCTTTCCAAGGCTTCATCTTTCATCCTTTCATTCTCTTGTATTGCCTCTTGTCTCCTTTTTAACAAGGTATTCCATAGCTCATCATTAGGAATATCCTTTTTGATATTCCATATCTCAACTTCAAGCACAACAATATACTTGATTATGGATTCTATGACAGTAGCTTTGTCTACCTCATCTGCATCCTTGTATAATGTTGCGGTCTCTGCCAACATTTCATTTTGCAAAATTCTATTGAAAAGTGCCTCAAGTTTCATTAGGGAGTGAGGCCTTACCGGTTCAGCTTGTTTCTTCTCCTTGCTCTTTCCCAGAGTCTTCTTTACTTTTGTAGTCTTTTTCTTCTTTGGTGAAGCCTTCTTGGCTTCCTTCTTCTTCTTCATGATATGAATTTTAAATGATTTTTTTCCTTTTCTATTTCTTCTTCACTTTCAGTATCTACTATTTCAACCCTTCTCCTTTTTGCACTAGCTTCACCTTGTGAAGCATCACTCCTTTTCTAGACCAATTGTGGTCCTTCTTCTTCTAGTTCTTCCTCTTCATCAACAATATTTATTCCAATATATATCTCTCTTATGGCCTTTTGTTTCAATCTTCTTTTGGTTGGGGCAGCAGGAGGTGCAGCAGTGGTGGTCCTCTTCTTCTCTACCCTTGTGTCATGCACAACCAAAGGGGATTTCTCCCTTACCGGAGGACTAGTGGTAGTTTTTCTCTTCTCTCCTGCAATAGGTAAATCCCTAGAGGACTTTTCTATAGAGGGAGGTCTAGTACAGTAGTTCTACCTAATCTTCTTGAACTCCTAGAAGCTTCTCTAGCACCCATATCTGCTCTTGCTCTTTCGCTAGCATACCACACCTTTTCCTTTGAAATTTCACATTATTGTGCCTATATGTCAACCATGGAATCAAAAAAATTCTCAATATGTGGTTCCTTTTATTTCATATGGACTTCCATGGATTTTTCTTCAAAAGTCCCATACCTAAGCTTTGTCCGATCCTTTAGACTCTTCTATAGAATTTGTGCATAGCCATTAAGATCAACCTTTGTCACCTCATAACCCAATTTTAGAACCCAAATTGATCTTGGTTCCACTACCTCCATAATGCAATGATCTGTGGAAACCAAGAATGTGATATCACTTTTATATTTTTCCATAATTGACCTAGGAATCCTCTCTCTCTCATGCATTCTTCTCTGAAATACTGTAAAGAAAGCAATAAGGGAATCATCATGTGTATTGGTGTCTCTAAGGCTCCTCATGTAATCTACAATTTGATGTGTAATGGGCCTTCCACTTACCCAGTTAACCTTTCCAATTATAGGAACCTCCTTCAAAAATTAGAAGAGTAAGCACGTTACCAAAGTGTCATACTTAAACATATATTTCTTCGTTTTGACCTCCTTTAGATTTTCCATCAATTGTTTCCTAAGAAACTCACACAAATCATAATCTACGCCATTCTCTACCATATCATGTGCCACATGGATTGTGGTGGCAAAAATAGAGTTATCTTTGTTTGTGAAGTAAATCTTGTAACCAATGATTATGGCAGCATACCTAACAACAGGATTTCTGATATGATTTACAATAAGGGCTCTTTGATCGAATGAAGCACCGGCTTTCTCGACATCTTTATTTTTAATAGATTTCAAAATCGGAACCGGTTTGGTGGAGCATAAACTGGTGATCTCTCTTATCACCGCTTTTGTAATCATGTGTGGCATATTAGTCCAGACAAATTGATCATGTATTCTTCTCAAATCCATTATAATCGACTTGATATCATAAATGAAATTTGGGAACCACTACCACACATCTAGTTTCTTCTCACCTAGGGTTTTGTATTCTGGCTTTAGGGTGAATTCTTCACCAATTAATTCATTTGTCCATACATCAATTAACTTGCTAGGAGAATTCTCATCCATATTTCCATGAATGTACTCCCTAATATCCTTAGTTGGTAAGACCCCATACAAAATGTGTGAGAAAGTTCCTAAAGGGTCATCTTCTATGGATTTCGTAGGGTATCTCATAAATTTTGGTTGGGGTTTCTCTGTAACCTCTATAAATTTTGGTGTGGCAATTTCAATATGAATTCAACCTGCTTTTAAACAGGAACTTTTACAAACTAGGGCACGCAAGATTCACTAAATACCTTTTCACTTTGTTCACCGAATTAGGGTTTCGATGCACAGAACCTTGAATCACTTTGAATATCTTGAATTCTCTTCATGTTTCTCTAATCCTCTTCGAATTCCTTTGGTGAAATGAATTTTCCTTACCAAGTTTTCTTTTAACCCTTCAATTTGACCTAATTCTACAATAAGTGCTTCAATTCATAAAGCTGGCAACCCTGAAATTGTATGCACAGTCAACTTCTAAAGCTCCACAATCTTTTGCAATACCATATTTTCTTCCGCAATTTTCACCAGTAGATCAAACATGTTGGTCTTCATCTCATATCTTCGTGTTGCAGCCTCAACACCTCTTTTCTGGTAGGGGACAAAAGATATTCATTAAATTTCCCCCGAATCCATAGCTCTTGGCTTAGTTTTCAAAGAAAACATCTGCACAGAATGGTGGTACAGATTCTCCCTTTTCTTTTGTCTCTTCCTTCTTTCTCCAAATCTTTTCCATTTCCTTTACTTCAATCGGATCAATCTTTATGACCAGCTCATTCCTCTTTACTAGATTATTCTTGTATTTATGCTTATGCAAAACTTAGCAATATGTCTAGGTCTACTGCAATTGTGACATGCAACATTCTTTTGAATGTATTCCTTCCATTCATTCTAGATTGCAATGATTAGCCTTGTTTCCAAATCCATAGCATGTATAACAGTAACCATTGAAAGTTTGAATCATTTTACCATTGTTATATGCACTCATCATTTGACTTATGCATTCATTTGCTTTATGTCCAAATATTTTGCATGTAAAACATTGACCAATAAAGGATGGAACATTATGATTCATTTTTCTTCTACATTCCATTGCTCTATGTCCAAATTTATTACAAGAATAACAAAAACCATTGAAAGATGGGTACCTTTGAGCATTTGTTTGTCTAATTGGGGGTCTTCTAGCTTCATTTCTTTGATTTTGGATTTTTCCATTGTTCTTCTTGTATTCAGTATTCTTTGGTTCATTGATCTTCTTTTATGCATTAGGTGTTTGATTTGATTTTGAGCTTTCACCTTTTTCAAATCCTAAACCATCTTTGTTTTTGGATGCTTCTTGACCTACAATCAACTTATCAAGCATTGTAGAACTTGTCTTGAATTTATCTTCATGAATTCTTGCTTTCTCTAGATCTGATCTTAGATTTACCACTTCTTGTTCAAGCCTCATGCATTCATCAGATTTGATTTTCACCATTGCATTCAGACATTACTCAACTCTTTTCTTTTCTTCAACTTGCACTTTTAGTCCAGTGATGTTTTCATTTGCTTGTTTCAACTATTCACTGAATTACTTATTCCTTTCTCTAAACTTCTTGATTTTCTCTCTCAATTTTCTGATTCATTCATTTGCTTCTTTAACATTTTCCTTCATATCTCTATTTTCACCTTCAATTTTGTTAAGATATTCAAGACGAACTTTGAGTTCTCCATCTTTTTCAAGCATGCAATCTTCTTCTATAAATCCAACGGTAGGGATCTCTTCCAAATGAATAGAAAATATTCTATCAACCATGTGTTCAATCTCCCAAACCTTCCCAAAGCAGTTAAGCTCCTTCCAAGGAACCAGGCTCTAATACCAATTGTTGAACACCCAAAATACTTAGAGGGGGGCGAATCAATATTCTCTTAAACAATTCAAACATTAAACATCCAATCACTAAAGCATATTCAACTGTAGTAAGGAAAGAAAGCATGAAACATCCACAATATCACATGACACATGAACACTGAGATTTTTACATGGAAAACCCAAAATGGGAAAAACCACGGTGAGGGTTAGCTCACAATATATTATAACTAGTTATAGTATATTATAGAAATGCTCAGTGCAGATGGATTCACTGTCCAAGTGGACTCATTATCCACGGAGAAAAAATAGAATAAAGAAGGTGGCTCACAACCTATTTTGAACTATTACAATTGCATCTACAATATGCAAGAATATAGTTCTAGTGAAGAATAATAACAATCTTTGCACTGATTTTGATTCAAATCTCTGCAATACTCTTCATTCCCACAACTTAGATCCTCTACAACACAATTCGCACTACTTTTCTCAAATCCGCATCACACACAAAACATGTCACATCTATATCTTCAAAATATTGAAAACAAATCAACATATATATCGGCATCAAGTCTAACATCAATTAGGTCAGCTTAATTAGATGTAACACCAAAAAATATAACTTGGCTCAAACTTATTATCCATAACACACACCACAATTCAAATCTCAAAATACCTTAAGATAGGTCGGCATGCACCTATAATAGATCCCGCATAAGATAAAATTACTTATTCATTATTTGCACAACATCAAATGTGTTAGGTTGACTCCAAATAAGACCTAAATATAAAAACCTACATTGTGTATCCACATCTTGACACATGGACCTCAAAACTCGATACCATATATAATTCATGCTCAACTTACATCTGGCAACTTATCTTCAGCACCGCAAAGCCAAAAACTCATTCACAGAGGAGTGTGGAATCTCCCACAAAAACACATTGTACAAAAAATGACTGTAATATGCCAAGCCAAACTTTGTTACTCTTATCTCTCAACTTGTATGTCCAATAAAGATGAAATATTGGATTTAGATGCATCTAACATCCACCAAATTAATGTTATAATCACAGAATGACATCTTCATTTGTGGAGTGGTGTGGACCCAAAAATTGACACACTATAACATTGAACTGTCAAATTTGATACTTAGTCAAATTTCTATGTAACTGAACTTTTCAGACCAAATAAACTTGCACAAATATCTTCCATAACATCTCAAAAATATGTTAGGATTAATATGAATAGTCCACAACAATGTTGACATCAATTATGACATTGTAATACACTGTTATGTACAGTCCATGCTCATGTTGCCAAATAGCATCATCAATGGCAATCTCCTCAAACTTCCAACAAAAGATTCATTACCATTTTTAGATGAATCATTTTTACATGATAATGACAACACTGATATGCTATTACTATTTTTCATAAAGGATTGTTTTAACCTATTGTCTCCCTCTCCCTCTCTCTCATGACTAGATATTAAATTGATCTTGTAGTTGTTTTTATCTTTACTTGAGTAATAAAAGCTACTCATAGCATATATTTTATCTATTTTGTAAGTTCCCATTGAGCACACATACCAAAGGATGGAAGAGTATAAAAAGATATCTAGTTGGGTGCATTACTTTACATGGACTCCAATATCTTATTTATATTTAAATGTTTACTTCACATGCATGTTTTCTAGTGCTCATTTACTTCAATATACGTGTTAATTTAGGATTCACATGCACCTCAAATTGGAGACAAAATATTCTATTTAGTTTTGGGCCTATTTTGATGGAATGACAATACAATTACATATCAACAACTAGTGCACTCTTGTGTAAGGTTGGACTCATTCCTCAATCCTTGACCCATGCCTACCAACATATATTCTCGCATATTCAACCTCATCTTATCCACATTTTTACACATTCCATATATCTTTCTTTTGTAATGCCTCTTATTGTCCCTATGTCCAAACATTCATTCTCCACATTAATATTTTTATGGCTCAATTAACCCAACATTCATAAATTTAAATTTTAAATATTTGTTGACTCCCACCTATTCTATCATTTGTTATGAGTTAGCTTGGTACATGTTTGCATAATTAATTGATGACTTGCTATTTACAAGATTCAATGTGCATTACTTTTTTTTTAGACTGCGGGAATCAAGTAACCCTCCTATAAACTGCAATGCACTTGATAAAAAAATTTCACGTGATCGGTGACGTTGGCATGACACGCCCTCTAGTACTATGGGGATGGAGGGGAGACTATCAATGTGCATTACTTTAGAATCAAAGCAATTTATAATTTAAAATCCTATGAATTGACAAGATAATTATTCTAGAACACTTCACTTTGAAAGATTAAAAGGAACCTAGGTTTGCATCAAATCATTCTAGAACATTTGCATGACTATAAATTTGATCAAATGTAGGGTTCAACCTAGGAGAACTTGCCACTTGCCATTTGATAATTTATCCAAGGTATGTTTTAATACTATCAATCCTTATACTAGAGTAGACATTAAAGTTATGGGTGACATAGATCGTAGGCATCATACGTTAGATTTATGTGAAAGGTAAAATCTACAACATTAAGGATTGATATTATGACATGCAAGATCAATTTTATACATTGCGAGAGCAAACTATTTTAGATTTCATCATTTTACTTCTAATGCATATAAGAAAATGCAATTGTAAATTACAATTCAAAATTCTAATCAAAACAATAGACAACAATTTATGAATCACAAAAATAAATTAAATACATTTATGTTTATTATTTTCATATTTCAAACCCAATTCTAAATCCAATTACTTAATTATCACATTATAACTAATTTTATTAAAATAATCCATTTTTCACTAAATTCTAAATTAACAATATATAATATCTTTAACTTTGACTAACAATATAAATAATAATATATTCCATTAAAAAACATTACTGGATACCTATCTTCATTATATATTCATATTCCCATTCTAGATGTAAACCTTTAGTTTTCCCCTAAAATCCATCATTGTCTTTGGGATTCTAGTTTGACAATCAGTTCCCAAAACAATTGTTTTCTCTTTCTAAGAATGTGATGTAATTTTTATTGAGGATATTCTTTCTACTTTAAATATCTTATCCACGCCTTTAATATGAATCTATTTTCTATTTATTTTTATTTTATTTTCTATCTTTGATTTCTAACACTTGTTTTCTAGTGAATAAAAGTAGTGCTTACTTTTGACTCATACCATATATAAATAACATTATAGTACAAAGAAAGAGAAAATGTTACATTCATCTCTTTGAAATACATGCATTCTAGAAGAAAACTCCTCTTAGTTTTGGGGGGATTTAAGTTTGACTATGAGTTTGTTGTGCATTCTTAGTACAATTCATGTGCTATGCATTGAACATAGGAAAGTGGTTGGCATGTTGTTGAGCATCTCCACATTTAAAAATCCAAATCCCACACGTGCCAAGTGAAGGAAAGGTTGAGGTGTCAAATACAATATTCTCAAACAAATAATTTCCACATGACATCATGTCCCCAAAATTAGCTACATATCACCTAAATCCAAGAAAGCACCAAAAATGAGTTATGCCACTCCAAACATGTTTTCTTTGTTGAAATAAGCAAAATGAAAATGGATGAGTTTCTATTGGTTTTCTTCTATCCAAATTATTTCATTGGAGTTGTTTGTATTTTTAGCTGATAGGTTATATATAGTGTGAGATTTGAGCCGAAACAAGTTTTGTGCTTTCAAATTACTATTGAGTCATCAGAAAACAAGTTTTAGGTGTTGTTTAATGGTAAACCGGTGGTTGTTAAATGGTAAAAGCCTCCAAAATATCAAGTAAAGTCTCCAAAATTTCACGTATCACATAAAAGCCAGAAAAATATTGATTTGACAACCGAATGGGAACATTCTATTTCCATTTGCAGTGTTTTTTGTCAATTTGATGGAAACTTTCTTTTTCATTTGCATTGCTTTATGTTTTAAATCTATATGAGAATATTTTATAATAGATAATACTAATTTTTTTTAAGAAAAAATTCTAGATTTGTCCAAGTTTATTTCATTCCATTGTTTAGCATTTATTATTAATTGTTTAGTCCAGACACATGCAACTAGAATTTATATGCACAAACACACACTCTCTAACATATTAACATACGTATAGTTTTATAGTTTTCTATCGACGTAATCCTTGAACTTCCATTAGATGCAAGTACTAATATTTAATAATTCTATTTGTAATATCAAATAGAATCAATGTTTATGTGATTATTGTTATGGTATGTTTTGATTTCAAATTTATTATAATTTTAATGATTTTTTACAAGTAGAAATAATATTACACTATAACCCTCATACCCATGTGCATGATCAAACTTAGTGATTCAATAAATCCTTCTCCACCAAAATCGCGTGTTGAGATAAGCATTAAATAATCTAATTTGTAATTTGGTAACATTTATGTCAAAAGTAAAGAGAGCCATAAAGTACAAAAAATATTTTTTAAGTGATAATAGTATTCGAAAGGATGAAATGCTAACACATCAGCATAAAAACTTTCACCCTAAATTCAGGTTTTAAATAAGCACATTTAATATTTTATTGACTTTAATGGAGGTGGAGCGAATATTATATTTAATGTATTATTACAAAGGTAAATAAGTACACTAGTTATTTTTTAAGACATAGGTAGTATCAAAAAGAAGTTGTATGGCATTAAGGGAAAGGGGTCTATAGTGGGTAGGGATTCAATGGTGGGTATAGAAGTGGGTCTAAGTAGGCCCCATAGTTGGTAGGCTTAATATCCAATAAACTTATACTTAATATCCAATTGCAAAACACGTTTATTCATAAAGTACACAAACTGACAAATCATGTGATGCCACATCAACGCACCATTAATACATGACTTAGTGACCCACTATTGATCTCACCTTTTTTTTGGACCTTTTTAATAACCTTGACAAAAAGCATGTTGATGTGGCATTGTATTTGATGATGTGGCTTTGAAACCAATTTTTATAAGCAAGGGACTTGCCAAATAAGTTGTACAAATTTGGGAGTGATTTGATAATAAAAAATTCACATAGGACTTTGAGAAGCGTGAAGTTATGTGACCCATTATAAGCCCCTCTCCCTTATAGAATATAAAAGTGTGCACTATTTTAAATTATTTAAGAATGTGCGTTTTTATTTTTGTAATGTGATTATTTTATTTAATAATTATTTTATTTTATATTTTATGTCAAGACAAATAAAACATTACAATTGGGAATCAAAATAAAACTATAAGGAAAGAGAATAGAGATAGGTGTGTGTTTGTATGATTTGGTGATGCTCTTGTGACATTAGAAGATAGAAGAAGATTAGAGGTGTTTCCAAGAAGTGTTATAGAGTTGCATAGGAGTCTTGGGAACCATGACAAATGGACACAATTTGGAAAACACGCTAGTGACTAAAGGGCACACTAGTGACCCTTCAAGAATGCTAATGACCCAAGGTGTGTCTATTTGCATCATTTATTTTTCTTGTGTGACTATAACTTTAGAAACTACTAACCAAAAAGCTTGTTCCCTTATGTTACTTGCAAAATATAAACAATGTGTTGGAAAGGATGAGGAAAAATCTATCATAGTCACGGGGAAGAAAAAGTGGGTGCCAAGGTTGGCAATCTACCTCAATTGGGCCCCTAGTTGGCATATTTCAACTTAAAGTGTGTGAAACATATGGGGTGCACATGTGGAAATGTTGTAGGCAAAAAAGCCTAGATCCTTTCTAGGGTTATAATGGTGTGTGTAGTGTCATGAAGGGAGGATATGGATGATGGAAGCTCAAGCTTTGCATGTGAAGGTTCTTGTTAATAAAGGGAGAATTTCAAAAAGCTTAGTAGTAATGGAGTAATTGTGTTCAACAAGAAACATTTAAAGTGTAGAAATTATAGAGTGTGTATTGTGTGTGTAAGTGTGTGTGAGAGAGAGAGAAGTAGTTGAAATGAGTCATAATTGTGTCTAGGGGTGACATACACTAAAATGAGCTCAAAACACAAAGGGAAAAGCACAAATTAAGTACTTTTTGGATCTACATTTTATCTCCACTTTAGTGGGCTTGCAAACTACAATCAATCAAATTTAATAAAGTAAATAATATTAATTTTAGAATACTTGATAAAAGAATACTAAGGAGTTTTTCTATTTTTTTAATTTTCCTTTTACTCAAGCATCCTTTCCAAACCTACAACATACACACACAAAAGAAAGAAAGATTTTTTGTTACAAATAAATTTGTTAAAAAATATCACATGTTGTAAAATATTATCTACTTTTATTGAACCCAATAAGAGAAATAATGAGGGATCACTATAAGATCATTTTTTATTGGAAAGGATCTTAGGAGATTACTAATGGCTTTTAAGGAGCCACCTCAATATAGAGTTGGTTAGGAAGGAGCCACTTGAATATAAAATTGGTTGTGAAGGAAACACCTTGATCAAAGTGTTTTGGTTATGATGAAACTACTAAAAATAAAATGGTATTATTGTGATGGAGCCACAAAAAATTAAAAATTTATGGTTGTGATAGAGCCACCAAAAATTTAAAAATGAGCATTACAGTTTTTACAAAGCCACTAAAAATAAAATGTTATGGTTGTGCGTAAAGTGAAAATAGCCTAATAATTAATCAAATATTAATTAATTATTAACTAATTATTGATTACTGGAACACCCCCCCTTGAGTGTAACTTACGGAGTAGCTAAAATTTATGAAAGTGAGTGCATAAAAAGAAAATAATGTATGAATGGATCCCGACAACAAGGCCTAATAAGGTACCCATGCACAATCAAATATAGCTCTCATAATTGGACAAAAGGAGAAAAACTTATGGGAAAAATCCTCTCCAAAAAAGAGATGAAAGAAAGCATGTTTTAAAACATGAAGAAAGGAAAGCCTCATGAAGAACCCACAAGGACAACTTCCTTCACCCCAAGCATCAATTGTAACTAGAGGTAACAAGGTGGTGCTAAAGGTTTCGTGAATATTTCTACAACTTGCTCCTTTGTAGGCATGTACTCCAAGGTGAGAAACCATCTTGAATCAACTGTCGAATGAAGTGCATGTATATCTCTATGTGTTTAGTATGCTAATGCTCCACTAGATTATGAGAAATGTGAATGGAACTTTGATTGTCATGCCAAAGAATAGTGGGACTATCAAGAGGAAAATTGAACTCAGTCAATGACTAAGGAAGCCATAAAACTCTCTAGCTGGAAAATTTTGTTGCATGAAACTTAACCTCTGTAGATGATAATGCAATAGAAAATTGCTTGCTACAAGACCATGTAATGGGGCAATAACCAAGGCAAAAAATATCCAAAAGTGGACTTCTTATCATTAACAACACCAACCCAATTTGAGTCAATGAAGCTAACTATTTGAGAATCTATTGGAATATAGTGAATACCATAATGTGAGGAATATATCTTAGAATACATTTGGTAGCTTTCCAATGACTCTCATGTGAATCGTGACAGAACCAAGAGACAAGAGCAATCACAAAAGAAAGATCAAGATGTGAATGTGTCAGGAATATAAGAGATTGCCAACCAACTGGCTATATAAGATAGCATCTATTGAAGGAGTAGAACAAGTGGAAGACAATACAAAACCTAACTAAAATGGTGTGGGGGCAGGCTTACAATCAAGCATGTCAAATCTCTAAAGCATGTAAAGAGCATACTTTTGTTGAAAAATAGAAATCCCATCCAAATAATGAATAAACTATAAACCAAGAAAGTAGTGCAGAAGGATGAGATTTCTCATCTCAAAATGCTCCATCAAAGCTTGCTAAACACTCTGGATCATGGAGGATAAACCACTTATAAAAATAAAATCATCTACATAGAGCACAAGGATCAAAAGATCACCCTCTTGTCTTTGAATGTACACTATGGGATCAAAATGACATTGTGTGAAGCTAGAAGAAAGAAAAAAAGTGTGCATCTTCTCATACCAAGCCCTAGGGGCTTATTTGAGACCATATAATAAATGCCAAATCTTGCAAACAAGTGAATAGTCATGAATAAAACTATGTAGTTTCTCCATAGTATTGGTGTAAATAGGTGTTTTACCTATCTAGGTCCTATTTTATAGGATTTTTTGGTGAACTTCTCAAGGATCATTTGCAAGACAAAAATAACTTTCACAAGAGAGAAATGGTAGAAATTCTTAGTATTATGTAATCAAACTGTAGAGAAGGAGGATTCGCTACTCATGAGTTCTCTTCGCTCAGAGAGCCTCATGGGGCGAACTACCCTAAACTACCTCAAGTAACAGCGGCGAGAGTTCTAGAATCCGAAAGAGTGGGTCACGAAGATTCTCTGGACAAATTGACAAGCTCTCAACCAAAGGACGGCATCACAAAATACAAATGACAGTGCGGCGCGTTGGTGTCCCTGAGGCGCGTTGGCATCCCGTACGGACCAGAGAACAAGAATGTCACAGAAAATGACAAAGTGACTGCTAGCAATCTAATTGCTAAGAACTTCTAGAATGTAGGAGAATAACAAAATGTGATAACTGAAATGAAGTAAAGTAAAGTATAAATGATAAAGATAAGAGAGAAAAGAAAGAAGATGGTTACAACCAAGCAAGTGATGAAGCCTCCAGCATGTGAATGTCTTCAATACTTGCACACAAGAGAGAGAGAGAGAGAGAGAGATTGTTGGGGTTGTATAGGGGTTTGCCTCAGTCAAACCCCCGTTTTGGTGTTCCCACCTCCACGAACAGCCATATAGATAGAGAGAAGTATGATAAAGTAGGAAATGAAGTAAAGAGCACTAAAGCACTACAAAACAATGTTATGCTACTCAACCAAATAATAGAGGAGAGGAGTGGAAAGCTTACCAGCTCCACCCAAAGCGCTCAAGGCTAGTGGGGGGGAAAATGAGAGGAACTCAAGCCTCTGTTGCAATGTTGTTTGTTCCACACTTGCTCTACTGAATTGATAGAGTGTTGATATTATTGTTGTGAAGTGTAAAGTGTTGCTTGAGAGTGATGGATTGAATGCTTAGAGATTGTCAGGAAGTTGTAGAAGTTGTAGAAGAGATTGTGAAGAGGAGCTAATGAAGAGATAAGAGAGGGCTCAGAGAGAGCTAGAGAGTGAAAATGGATCTAGAAGAGGTGAATTTAAAGGAGATGAAGGAAACGGCCATATTCGGTTCGGTCGGTCGAAGAGGGCGTTACAAATCAACCCCCAAAGGGAAGTGTAATGCATCTGCAGGCTCCAGATGCAAGAATTTGTAGGGACATAAGCGTGTCGTGCAGACGTCTGTGCGCCGCGCGGGCATCCCCGACAGTTATTCCTCTGCTGACGCACAAAACAAGCGCCAAGTGGAACAAAGGCAATAGGCTTAGTTGGAATTTCTCCTTTGAGTTTGGTTTTCTAAAGTGAGAAAGGGTAAAAGGGGAATTTGCCTAAGGGGTGAAAATTCACTCCTATACACAAACTTCTTATATAATTTGTGATGATCATAAAAATAGAAAGTAAAAATGAATAAATTTTACTTGTGGGTTTTAAGATAGGGCAATATGCTACCTTTGCATGAGGGATAAATTCACCATTAATGTTAAAGAATGGGTGAATTAATAGTTTCGGGGATGGTGAATAATCACACCATGATGTGTCTCTCTTTTCTAGATTAGATTCAATAAACTTTCAAAGATTATTTAATATTAAATTTAATGGTCTAGATATATTTTATTGAAGGTGAATTGTGTTGAATCTTAATTTTAATTCCATGATTACTTGACATGTGCATAAATTTGAGAAAATAGAGAATTTTATATGTAGGTATTAGCAAGAATAAAGAGAGGGAGATTCATCATTGTAAGAAGTGACATGAAATTCATGGCTTAATTAGGATTTTATTATTTTGAGCATTTGACATTTGTGTGATGTAGGCTTAAGTGAAAATAATGTCAGGGATGACAATAATCTCAGGGGGAAGGACGTCACATCTCATATGTTTTATCTATTAATCTCTAGAATTGATAACATGTTTGAATGAGATTTCTATGAATGATAGTATTATCAAATTGAGCATTATACCTACAATGCGATTTAATGTAAAACTCAAGTATTATACATGATTAACTACTACCTAACATCTTAAAATGGATGCAGGATGATTATTTTAACCCTCACAATTTTTAGAGGAAGAGCATCATATGTGAGAGGGATTTAGATCATGATAGTATGTGGAGGTTTGAATCTATTGAGAACCATCACACACATATACTAAGTCTACATGCTGTATGTTTTGATGAGTCTATTGAATTGATAATTGTATTTAAGTGCATTTCCAAGTGTAGCCAATAGAAGATTAATTAATTAATCATGATAATTAATAGTGGTTAGTAATTAAATAATTAATAAGATAATTATTTAATTATGAAGTCATTTGGAAATTTTATATAGTTTATTGTCAAATTAAAATGATTTTTGATAATTGCTTTATGAAATAATTAAAAATAAATTATTTCTAAATTTGTTGATAAGAGTGAAAATCATATTAAAAAAGATTAGGGCTTAGGGGGGATAGGATGTGTGTCTTTGAATGGTTAGATTTATTGGAGTGTTTAAAGTTGATTATATCAATTAAAAAATAAAATCTATGTTGGGAGATAATGATTTTGTCATGTGGAGTTAGTGCATGCAAACCTTTTCTATATTTTTGATATCTTGTTTGGGTTGGTGATTAAGTTTTTGAGAGAGCTATTTTTTTATGGATTTAACTATGTGGGTTTGTTCTCCTTCAACTCTCTTTTTCATCCTGATGATGGATCACAGAGTGTGAACCGAAACATTGATGCAAATAAACCCACACAGTTAAATCTAAAAAAAATAGCTCTCTCATCAATATGGACTCTCGAAATCTAATGCTACTAATTGATTAAGCTTTTTTTCAAACCCTATATATATACTTGATTTTTTAAGAGGTGACTCACATTTTGATATGAAAAATTCACCTAATATTTGAAGACTTATTTTTTATTGCTTTATCTCTTATCATATTGGATTCACCCTTCCTTCAAAATCCACTACAGAAGGGTTGATCTCGAGTGAAGATCACAAAATTTTTAGGGTCTTTCTTCGTTGGTGGTCCATGTGATGTTCTTGGGTCCCATAATCTTTTGTGACCACGTAGACGTTATTAAAATATTTCATTTTATTTATCCTCTTTTATAAACTACAGTCATTGAATTTTATAATATTCTTCCTCCAATCTCTGCCCATTTTTCCTCATCAACATCATTGACAACACAACATAATTTATATAGAATCTTGAGATCCCACACTCCCTATCTTGGCATCCAGTGCAAGTTGTGTAAAATGGTAAAGAGTTTAATATCAATAGTGGATGGTGTTCAATCCAATGCATGGAATCAGTGTGGAGAAAGAATGGTAGGAGGGTCCTTCCATGACTACATTCACATCTTTGATACTCATTCTGACTTTTCTTGTACTCTATCAAGTGGAAGGCAAATGTTGTTGAGAAGGCAGTGACAATGGATATTTAACGCAATTGTTAAGATTAGTGGACACATGTGCAGTTTGTTTTTCTTTTTTGATATTACCACAAAGTCCTCCACTAAAAGCTTTAGAACAACAATGGCAACTGAAAATCTAAACTCGTTCAAGCATTATTATAAAAAATATTGTGAGCATCTCAACCAATTGAATGATAAGAAAGAGAGGCTTATGAAGGTGAGTTGCGATGTTACATAGAATAGCAAGAAAGTTTCTTTTAGGTTCACAGGAAGGCCCATAGAGGAAGTTCATCTATGTAGAGATGGTAAGAATAATACACATTGGGTTATTTTCTATTGCTTTCAATTTTTATGTTTAAGAGTTACCTGTAATCAAATGGATTTTGACAGTTCACTAAGTTAAGCAAGTATTCAAGGAGATAAGATATAAGTATTTCAATGAGATAGAAATATGTGAGTATCAAACATATAATAACAAATTTTAAATTCTTTAATCTTTTTTTTTTTTTTTAATCAAATTTATGGGTTTTTAGAGAGTAAAAGAAATTACTCTCGAATCTTTTGAACTAATTTTTGTAAGTATTTTTGAGACCACTTACTTCTTGTTAGAGTCGGCATAATATATTATCTATTTAGTTGGGAATGATTTTCTACATTCCCTCAAGATCAATTCTAATAGCATAATTGCTTGAGGTTGTTGTCTCATATCTAATGGAGTTATTGTATAGCAAAGTCAAACATAAGATAGTTAATGATATACGATAATATCATTTATACTTGTGGTGACCTTGGAATTACAATTAGTGAGGAATTCATCCTAATCATTTGTAGTTATTACTAGCTATTGGATTAGTTACACTTTTATGATTGTATGTGTGTCAAAAGTCACAAAGTAGATAGAGAGGATGTCTAGAGTCTACACAACTGACTACATGCAATAAAAGATGTGTTAAATTCATATGACCTTCTATGATGGTTCTGATATGGTTTTGATATTCCTCATCGATCATTATCTACCACCCTCATTAAGGATAGGGCCACTCCCAATTTGGGACAAGTGTAAAGGACCACTAAGTTTGTGATTGGAGAAAAAAATGTCCACATGATGCTCTCTCTCTCGCCTTATAGTTGAGCATTCCAATATGATTACTCAAGTAATGTAAACATGTTGATTTAATTTATAATGAGTTAATTAATAAATTGTAATTATTTGAAGTGATTTATATTGAATGGTATATTCATAAAGACAAATGAATAGGAAATTATTCTCAAAATGATTTTAATATTTTTGTGTTGTAGTTGATGAAAATGGAACATGTTTTATAAGGATTTGAAAATACTAATGATTGAAACCATGCACGTTTTTAATATTGTGTATGATATTTGGAACTATTGTGATTACATCAATGTATCCTTCTTAAAACAAATTAGGAATATACATTCAAGTAGTTACAATATAAAATAGAATTGAGCTGAAGGATTTAAAATTAAGAGGTTTGGATATTTATATTTTAAAACATTTGAAAATACTAATGATTGAAACCACACATGTTTTAAATATTGTGAATGGCATTTATAACTATTGTGATTACATCAATGTATCCTTGTTAAAATAAATTAGGAATATCCATTCAAATAGTTACAATATAAAATAGAATTGAGTTGAAGGATTTAAAATTAAGAGGTTTGGATATTTATATTTTAAAACATTTGAAAATACTAATGATTGAAACCACCCATATTTGAAATATTGTGAATGGCATTTGGAACTATTGTGATTACATTAATGTATCTTTGTTAAAATAAATTAGGAATATCCACTCAAGTAGTTACAATATAAAATAGAATTGAGTTGAAGAATTTAAAATTAAGAAGTTTGGATATTTATATTTTAAGATATTTTAAAAAATTCAACAAAAATCTAGAAAGAATCTTACACAAAAACCTTAAAACTTAGTATAGAATCATATTTAAGCTTACTTTTTCCACATTTCACTCTTAAAGACATCATTATGAAAACCTTATTTCCTCTCTCCACCTCCAAAAGACAAAATTACAAGTACATCATCAACACAAGAAGGCAACAAAATAAAGATTAAAGATCTAAAGTTATGGAATCTCCTTTAAGCATTTGAACCATGTCATCCTTGTAATTTTCCATTTATATTTCTATTGCCACATCTCATTCCCTATATTTCCTTCACATATAAAGAATTAGAAACCCTTGTGTTCATTCTCAAATGTACAATCTTACCACTATTACCCTACAAAATTTGAAATCCTTGAACTCTCGTGTTTGTCTCTTTGTGACAATATTTCTCATCTCCTTTTGTCCTCCAATACAATCACACAATATTTATCACATAAAAATTAAACATGTATACTAAAATAACTCTATAAAAATTGTTGATAAACTATCTAAAATCTCTCTTTCTATACAATCATCTTAAAATTTTAATTATATTTTTTTGAAAATACATAAATACAACTATATAACCCAAATGGGGCTGCAAGCTAAGTGGGCTTAACCTCGGGGAAAACTCTATAGTTAAGCATGCTTGAGCTAGAGTAGTACTGGAATGATTGACCTCTCGAGAAGGCCCAATACTTCACCTCTGTGAGCATCACCTAGATGCAATGAGTGTTAAGTGGACCATTCACTATCATGAGAGATGGGTTCTTGTGAACCACTACTCATGAAACATAAGTCAATGAGTTTGACTCGTAAAACTACACAGTTGAATTTGATAGCAATATCATAATTTGACACCCGTAGAAAATACCTCCTACTTAACGATATAACCATCAAATTGCAAGGATGGAACGGTTCTTGTGAACCACTACTGATGAAACATGGATCAATAAGTTTGACTTGTAAAACTACACGGTTGAATCGTGATAGCAATATCATAATCCGACACGCTCTGGAAAATACCTCCTACTTAACTATATAACCATCAAATTGCAAGAATAAAAAGGAAATGTTTCATGAGTGAATCCAAAGCAAAGCAAGCCAAATAGGCTGTAGTTGAGGAAGGAAGGGGACAAAAGAGTACGAGTACCCCCACTTGATGGTCATGGGAGGAAATAAAGAGACAAGGCACTACATACCTTGTAAGGAATTTCCAACTCCCTTGTCAAACTAATTCCTTAATAATGTATTGACGTGAACCCTCCCCTAACCTTTTCTGCCATTGCCTTAAACCATACATACATTGACCCATACCTATGCCCATGCCCTTGCTCTTCGTACACCATGGAGGGCCCACAATATTCCACCATCCGCACGCCACGTGTATGTCGAGTCCAGCCAGGACACGTACCACGAGGCGCCGATGTGACCTGCAGGCACCGGTCACATCAGACCCTCAGAGACCAGCCGATTTCACGTCACTGTCACATGTGCTATTTGTGCGTGGGGTACGTCTTTTAACAGAAATACCGCCGCCCAACACACCTGTACGTACAAAATCCGCTCGCCCTGCATAGTAAAAGTAATCATTTCTTTCTTTTGCCTTGACGGCGTCCGAACTCGAACGTGTGACCTCTCGCTTCTGCCTCTGCTTTATTCTTTCACGTATGGGGAGAAGTAGAGTACGAGGAGAAGTAATTTATTTTTTAACTATTTTATTCAGCAAGGAAATATTTTAAAATATTAAAGAAAGCCATCAAATATTTTTTGCTTTTTCTTTAAAAGGATAGCTTTGAGATGAGGTATTATAACAAATTCTAGATAGCTAAATAGTAACTAATTTTTTCTAATTATAGGAGTTTATTTGAAGTTTTTTATTGGACAAAACAAAAGTTATACAAATTCTAGATGATTAAAATAGTAACTAATTTTTTAATTATAAGAGTTTATTTGATTTGTTTTATTGAACAAAACAAAGAGTAGAAAGAATAAGCTACCTACCTACCATTTAAAAGTAGCTGAAAGAAGATAAGGTTTATTAGTTTATTTGATATTTTAATGAATTGTTTTTATACTTTGACAATTAGTTTTATTGAATTATTATGATGTGTTATTAATATTAATCAATTTTTTTATGTTTGAAATTGTAATACGCTATGGAAAATACCTCTTATTTATTAGTGGATATTATATATTTATTTGTTAAGATTTACATAAGTTTGGAGAGAATCTTGCAAAAGGCCACCTAAATTCTTATATTAAATTTAATGCTAAAGTAAAGAGAATGAATATCATATATAAGATTTGAAAAAATTAATCAATATTTTGATCTTCAAATATATTTGAGTATCACATTTTTTGTATTTTAGTTTAACTAGCTTATCTATCTTAATATATATATATATATATATTATACATTGAGAGATATCATTTTTCAGGCGTATTTTTCTTTCTTTTTTCTTTTTTGAATTTAAAAAATACGCCTTGAAAATGATATCTCTCATCGTATATATATATTAAGATAGATAAGCTAGTAGCAGTCGTGGCGTGCGTAACACATTGAATAAATTAATATATATAGGGTTATGATTAGAGTTAGCATTTAGGATTAGGGTTTATATCATGGTTAGGTTTATAATTAGGGTTAGGATTTCGTTTAGATTTATTATTATGATTAGGGTTAGGGTTTAGTGTTAAGGTTGGGTTTATGGTCATAGTTAGTGTGAGAATTATGTTAGGGTTAGGGGTAGAATTAGGGTTAGGTAGGGTTCACCCTAATCCTAACACAAACCCCAACTCTAATCCCAATTATATCTCTAACCCTAACCCTAATCCTAACACTATCTCTAAATCTATTCTTGTCTCTAATCCTAACCAAGCTATTCCTAACACCAACTCGAACCCTAATTCTAACCCTAATCATAATTTTCTCTAATCACAACCTTAACCCTATGCAGGTAACCCTAATCATAATATAAACCTAACCATAATCCTAATTCTATCTCTAACCCTAACCCTAACCTTAATTCTAACCCTATCTTTAACCCTAATTCCTATTGCAAACCCCATCCCTAAGCCTAAGTTTAAACCTAATCATATCATAAACCCTAACCCTAATCCTAATTTTATCTCTATCCCTAATCTTGACCCTATCTATAATCCTAACCATATCCCTAACCTTGATCCTAACACTAACCCCAACCCCAAACCTAATCTTAATTCTATTTCTAACCCAAATCCTAATTTGATTCCTAATTATCTTTATCCTTAACCCTAACCCTAAACCTAACCCTAATCTTAATCCTAATCCTAACCCTAACCTTAACACCAATCATTATCCTAACTTGATTCCTAATTTTTATCTCTAACCCTAAACCTAACACTAATTGTAACCCTATTTCTAACCCTAACACTAATCATAACCCTATTTTTGATCTTAACCTATTCCTAACATAAATCTAAACACTTATCCTAGTTTTATCTCTAGTTCCCTAAGTATAACTCTAATCCTAATCCTAACACCATTTGTAGCCCTAACCCTAATTCTAACACTATCTCTAACCATAACCATAACCATAACCATAACCATAACCTTAATTGTAACCTATCTCTAACCCTAACCCTAAGCTTAACCCTAATCCTAATACAAACTCTAACTCTAATCCTAATTTTATCTCTAACCCTAACCCTAATCGTAACACTATCTCTAACCCTAACCCTAATCATAATTTTATCTCTAATCATAACCCTAATCGTAATCATGATGCTATCTATAATCCTAACCCTGACCCTAACCCCATCTCTAACCCTAACTCCAATCCTAACCATAATCCTAACCCTAATACTAACCCTAATCCTAACTCTAACCCTAACATTAATTTAAATAATTAACTTATATTCATTAACTCTAACCCTATCTTTAACCCTAACCCTAAGATTAACCTTAATCCTAACACAAACCCCAACTCTAATCCTAATTATATCTCTAACCCTAACCCTGATCCTAACATTATCTCCAAATCTATTCTTGTCTCTAATCCTAACCCTAATCCTAACACCAATCCCGACCCTAATTCTAACCCTAATCATAATTTTCTCTAGCCACAACCTTAACCCTAACCAAGTAACCCTAATCATAATGCAAACCTAACCATAATCCTAATTCTATCTCTAACCCTAACCCTAACCTTAATTCTAACCCTATCTTTAACCCTAATCCTATCGCAAGCCGCATGCCTAAGCCTAAGTATAAGCCTAATCCTATCACAAACCCTAACCCTAATCCTAATTTTATCTTTAACCCTAATCTTGACCCTATCTTTAATCCTAACCATATCCCTAACCCTAATCCTAACACTAACCCTGACCCAACCCCAATCTTAATTCTATTTCTAACCCTAATCCTAATTCAATTCTTAATTATCTCCAACCTTGACCTTAACCCTAAACCTAACCCTAATCTCAATCCTAATCCTAACCCTAACCCTAACACTAACACTAATCATTATCCTAACCTGATTCCTAATTTTTATCTCTAATCCTAACCCTAACACTAATTGTAACCCTATTTCTAACCCTAACACTAATCATAACTCTATTCTTGATCTTAAGCCTATTCCTAACATAAATCCCAACACTTATCCTAATTCTATCTCTAGTTCCCTAAACTTAACTCTAATCCTAATCCTAACACCATCTCTAACCCTAACCCTAATTCTAACACTATCTCTAACCCTAACCCTAACCCTAACCTTAATTGTAACCTATCTCTAACCCTAACCCCAAGCTTAACCCTAATCCTAATTTTATCTCTAACCCTAACCCTAATCGTAACACTATCTCTTATGCTAACACGAATCTTAATCATAATTATATCTCTAATCTTAACCCTAATCCTCATTCTATCTCTAATCCTAACCCTAACCATAATCATGATGTTATCTCTAACCCTAACCCTAACCCTAACCCTAACCCTAACCCTAACTCTAATCCTAATTTCATGTCTAACCCTGCAAAAATCTTATTGAATCATAACCCTAATTGATCCCTAACCCAAATTGAATACTAACTGAACGGTAAACCTAAGTGAATAGTAACCTTAATTTAACTCTAAGCATAACCTTAATTAAACCCTAAGCATATTTAAAACTTAACCCTAACCATAATTAAAACTTAATGCTAACTTTAACCCTAACCCTAATTTAACTATATCCCTAATTGAACCCTAACCCTGACCCTAATGTTGATGATTTTCGGTTGATCATTTGTCATGTGGAGCTTAATCCTAACTTAAGTGAACTCTTATTCTAATCATAACTCTAACATTAATTAAACTCTAATCCAAACCCTATCTCTAATAAAACCCTAATCCTAATTGATTGCTACTTGAACCCTAACCTTAATTAAATTTTAATATTAATTGAACCCTATCCCTAATTTAACCCTAACCCTAATTTAAGCCTACCCCTAATTTAATCCTTATTTAACCCTAACCCTAATTAAATCTTAATGTTATTAAACCCTAACCCTAATTATATCATACCGTAGATGACCCTAAGTTGACCCTAAGCCTAAAATAACAATAGCCCTTACCCTAATTTAACCCTAACTCCAACCCTAACCATAATTTAACCCTAACCCTACAAAACTCTTCTTGAATCATAATCGTAATTGATCCCTAACCCAAATTGAATACTAACTGAACCATAATCCTAAGTGAATAGTAACCTTAATTGAACTCTAAGCATAACCTTAATTAAACCCCAACCATAATTAAATCTTAACCCTAACCATAATTAAAACTTAATCCTAACTTTAACCCTAACCCTAACCCTAATTCAAGCCTAATTTTATTTGAATTGTAACCCTAGATAAATTGAATCCCTAACAATAATCATAACCCTAATTGAAATGTAATTGTAATTAAACCCCGACCCAAATCTAACCAAACTCTAATTCAAAACCTAATTGTAAATCTGATTTAACTCTTATCCTAACCCTAAGTCTGATTTATCCATAACCCTAGTTGAATGCTAATTGAACCCTAACCTTAACCCTAATTAATTATTAATCCTAATTGAATCTTGATTGACCCTAACCCTAGTTGTGCCATAACCCTAACTCTAATTGAACTATAATCCTAACTTTGAATGAAAGTGCTTCCCTCGCCTTAGGTGAGAGGAGATTGCTTTCTATCCATTACTTTTTTATTCATTTTTTCTTATTTTCTTTCTTGGTGTTATTTTTATGGTGATATTACATCCTCCACTTTAATTAAGTTGAAAGTTAATTTATTGTGAACAAAATTTAATGTTTGTGTTAGCATTTTGAATGAGATAATAACAATACCTTAAATTCTAAAATATGTAAGATGCATTACTCATTCTAGGGATTTTAGGGTGCATTTAAAAAATAGCTTGAAGTGCATACACCATCCTATGTGAAAGGTATGATTTTTTGGACACAACCGAACAAATATACATTTAAAATATTAATATTATTTTAAATTTATCATTTGAAATATTTTTCAAATTTACCTATGTTGATATATGAGAGATATAGCAAATCCAAACTCTATACTATTTGTAGTTAATTTAAATTATATTTTATTAAATTGTTTAAAAAATTAAGTTGTTTATAAATATTTTCAATTTTTCATAATTAACTTGGCATTGAGTAAAAAGGATTTAAATTATTTATAAAAAAAATTATAGATAATTTAATTTAAGATGTGGATTGAATCAAATTAGAACTAATCAATGGATTAAATGTCATTTTCTCATCACCAAGATTAGTAATGTGCAAGGTGAGAGCATACGATGATTCTTTGATCTAATTTGGAAGTATATCATGCAAATCTATCAAATTACTACTTTCAACAAAACAAATATTCTTTTATATCATTTATGACTTGTAATCAAGATAACATGAAGATAAACTCATTTATAATATTAGTATTTTCTAATTTAACACAAAAGTAATTTATTTTATCTAAGAAAAAATAATTTAACTATTTATGCAATATTCTTAGAATAGAATATAAACTTGTACTTAAATCAATAGAAAATCTCTTTATAAGGAAATAAATAAAGATTTTAAATCAAGTATCTCACCTATCAAGTTTAAAATTTAGAAACTTCTTTGTATGTCTAATTTAACAACTACTTTTATATGAAATAATAATTTTAGAATATTTCTTTTGCACTTTTTAAAATTTAGAAACTTCTTTTTTATGTCTAATTTTAAAACTACTTTTATATGAAATAGTAAATTTAGAATAGATTTTTTGCACATAATTTCCTAAAATTTAGAAACAATTTTTTATGTCTCATTTAAAAACTATTTTTATATGAAATAGTAAATTTAAAATATTTCTTTTGCACTTAATTTTTGAGAAACTCTTTTTTATGTATAATTTAAAAACTACTTTGCATTTAATTTTCGTAGAAACTTATTTTTAAGAATCAAGAGAAAAGGTTTTCCAACGGTTACAAAATCTAATGCAAACATTATAGACACCTTATTTAGAAATATAGCTTTGTGCGCATGCATGCAAAATACAAACGTTTACAAAATGTAATGCAAACATTATAGACACCTTATTTTTTTTATTAGAAATATAGCTATGTGTGCATACATGTAGAATACAAACGGTTTCTTTTTTCTTACACTGTTACTTCTACTAGCCTCCTATAGAGGTTGTGCTGTCATTGTAGGCTTACGCCTCTCAGCGTAACTATGTTATGGAAAAAGTTAAAAAGATAGATTCCTAGTTGTTAGGTTGTTAGTCTAAATTACAAGTTGTCGATTTGTTTTGATTTTGGTTCTCATACGAGTTTTTCATTCAACCAACATGATATTTTGAGGATTTTCAAAATCTTGTAATTTAGGCATATTTATCTATGTATAGTCCTTGTATATTTTCAAGAATATTCATCAATTTTATAACATTTTTTGCAAAAATGTTTCCTATCACACATTTTGTATAGACCTCTTAGTGATATGTTACTTGGTTACATATCACTTAGCATTAGAGCTTCTTTCTAATCCACTAGATTAGGGTTTCTAGAGCTATTTACAACCTTCTACTAGACGCACCATGGATAAAATTTGACACCAGTATCACATTCAAAGTAGATGAGAAAATTGGATATATGAAAGATAGGTTATTAAGGTTTGCATTTTTACTAGGTTTTTTTGTCACATAGTTTTTTAAGGCTAATTGATAAGGCCATACAACCATCCATCACTATAAAATTTGAAGCCACTCTCACTCAAGGGTGATCACCACCAATGATCTACCAAAATGTGTTAATCAATTATCCATCAATTTTTGACATAGTACTAGCAACATTACAAAAGTAAAAATACAATGACAACAAAATTGCTAGTTAAACTCTATTAAGATTAATTATCAAGAAACAATAATTAAAGATCACCTACAAGGATATGCATTTTCAAATTTTATACAAGACTTATACCCTCTAATAGTAGAATCTACTATATTGTCATAATATCCTCTTTCAAAAGGTTGCACAATAATCTACCATTTGGAATATTCCCAACCACCAAAATACTCTATAATCAACCATATCTACCACATCGACACCATGCAAACACAATGTTAGTGCTACATTAACTTTGCATCATTAGCCATGCGTATGTTATGTTAGCAAAATACAAGCACCATATTAGATATTAACCAAATCATCTTGTTGGCATTGTCAAGTGCTTGGCGAAATCCTTTCCTATGGGGTTTCACATTTTTATTTCAACCTTCAACTTAGATAGATCATTTTTAACTCATCTAATGAATTTTTAGTCCACTTATGTTGACACATTGGTGTCTCTATTTTTCATAATTATGCTTCCTATACCTGATATTTATAGTTTTCTTTATGACATCTTATCATTTTCATATTTTTGGAATTTCTAGGTAGCCTTTCTCATGCATGTGAAATCATTTTTTTGGAAGTGCATATTTTTCTTCAAAGAAATCATGTAAATACTCATATTTAAATTAATTTAAAACAAAATTAAACTTTTATTAGTTACATTTTTGGAGGAGACATTTATCTATAGTTGGAGTTGATAATTAACCTCACATATCCTAGAAATCACTTGCAACCAAAACACCTATCACCAAGAGAGATCAAATCAACTGATTTGTTATACAGCCGTGAGAGAAGATGTGATCCAATGAAGCATTTGATATGCCTTTTGTATTGAATAATGAAAACCTAGATGAATTGCTATATATATTTGAACACTTATAAATCAAAAGACAACAAACTAGATGAGGATTTGACTAGATTGTGACAAGTGTCATTATCATGTGTAATGAGATAACATGATCTAAATATAGCTCAATCGAATAATTAAAAACACTCCTAAGTTTATCTTAAGTGTAATAAAGTAAAATGGGCCTAATAATTATTTGATGATTAATTAATTATTAGCTTATTTTCTTATTTACTCCAACACCCTTTAAGATCAACTTAAAGAGAAGCTAAAAACCTAATGATGAATGCAATAGTGGATACATGGATTGGTCCAAGTTGTAAGCCCTAATGAGGTACCCATGTACAAACAAAATAAATCTCTCATAAATATAGAAAAGGAGAAAGCCACATGGGAAAGGACTCCTCCCCAAGAGAGAGAAAATGAAATAATTATACTAGTGAAAGAAGGATAGAATGACTCAATGTGACCCTATAAAGAATACTTATGTCATAGAAGTACAATAGATGTCCCCTTGATATGAGAGATAAAATGAGGATAGGAATCTCCCCATAAAGAAAGAGCTCATGTGCTAATTGTGTGTGTAAATATGTGGAAACAACAAATGAGTTAAACAACACACCAATGAAACATTATATCAAAGAATCTAATTTAAAACTAAATAAACTTCAAACCCAGCAGATTCTTCAAAACCGTTCCATTGTCCTCTATCTTCAAGCATTCGTTTTAAGCGCTTGCTCTTAGATTGTATAGGTAGAAGCTCAATAGAATTACAACCTAGAGAATGAGATGATATGCAAAATGCATTCTTATGCTAAATGATGTGAGATAATGAAACTAAGAATAGATTATGCAAGCTATTCTACCATGATTATTTATGCTAAGATGATGAAAGCTAAGATGCTATGCTAAGATTATGAAATCTAAGATATTAAGATGCTAAATGTTTGATTATTCAACTATAAAGCTCATGCTATGCAAATAGTTCCAAGATTTTCAAAGAGCCAAGAGGTCTTATTTATAGATTTTTGGAGACAAAAGCTTAGTTGGCAAAGATCAATGGTTGAGATTTAGTTTGGTAAGATGAACGGTGAGAGATGGAGAAGTTGGAGAAAAAGATGGAGGCTAGAGAGAAAGAAGGAAGATGTTTCCAACCCACAAAACCTTTCCACTCAAAAATGAAAGCAACTTGCCATTTGTCATGTTTAGTTATGAGTTAGTTTTGGTAGTTGAAGATAATTCATCAATTAAATAATAAAATTATTTAATTTCATGTGACATGTGGATTTGGAAGCTTCTAATTAAATATTAAAAATATTTAATTATTTGAGGAATGTGGATAAGAAGTTTCTAATTAAATATTAAAAATATTTAATTATATGAGGAATGTGGATAGGAAGTTTCTAATTAAATATTAAAATATTTAATTAAATGTGAGATGGCTTTTTAGAAGATTTAAAGATGAATTTATGATTTGGAAAAAGAAGAATATTTAGAATGATTTAAGAGTGATTTTATGATTTGGAAAAAGAAGAATATTTACTTTATTCAAAATAAACCAATGTGATAATTAAATTAAATAAATTATAAAATCTATTTAATTAATTAAGAAGAAATGGAAAAGTGATAATAATTAAATAAACTTATTTATTTAATTAGAATAGAAGAATTAGAAAATAAACAAATATAAATAAATAATTAAATTCATTTATATGTAGATTGAATTAGAAATTTAATTAAATAACTTGTATTTAATTAATTACCAAACTTATTATAATGTGACCATTTTTAGGTGTATACACTAATGATGAACGCTTTAAAACATAACATGATCCACTACATGCAAACAAAATTTCTACCCTTAGAAAGATCCACAAATGATTGGAGAAGTTGTCCCCATAAGCTAGAAGAATAGGGAATCCAAATCCAAATGATGTGTTCCTATGAAAACTGCTCAAATGTCCACATGTCAGAATGAGATGATGTCAATCCAAGATCCTGTGAAGATTGATGTAGAACAAGATGCAAAGATTGTGATGATGGTGGGCTAATAATGATGACGTGGCTTTCATGAAAGAGGATATGAATATCCTTAAAATAATCCTTCAAATATGTAATATGAGACTCTACAAACAAACATGATATGTCTACAAGATACAAATCCCAAGTATTTGTGTCTGAAAAAAGATGAATATTTTGTTACGCTGAATAATAGGGGCCAAGGATGTGATGATGTCAATGTAATCAAGAACAACATAAGATGGAGATGTTGGTGTAAATAGGTGTTTTACTATCTTGGTCCTATTTACATGTTAACTCCACTTAGGTCCTAGGAGGGAATCTTTCTAGATAGTTTTACTTATCACTAGATCTTATCTTATCTTTTGGTATTTAATGCTTGTGTCCTAAGTCATTTAATATTTGTTGAGGTAGTTGGCTCATTATACAGGATTAAGACACATGTCAAGATCTTGTCTAATCCTATCTCTCACTTTGCCTTTATAAGAAAGACATTATATGTACATCACATATTCAATATGGTAATCTTGCATCCATAATTAGAGCATGATATTTCTATCATTTTTTCTCTTGTGGAAGTTATTGTTGTCTTGCAAGTGATCCTAGGGTGTTGAGGAGTTCAACATTAAATCCTACGTGGTATCAAAGCTTCAAAGTTGTAGACTTCTTCCCAAATATAAGGGACCAACCTTGGTTTGAATTTTTTTTGGGTGTGATTGGAGGTTTCAAGGATCTCACCATTGAATCCAAGGCATCAGAGAAATTCAAGCTTTCCTTTTGTTTCATCAAATTTTATTATATTTACACTAATCTCATAGGGTTTCAAGTTGAGGGTTATAGTTGTTAGATCTTGGATGTAGCTGAATTTTTAGAGCACTTTGGGCCAAATATGACCCTTCCATTGCATCTAGAAGGCTAAAAAACATAAGGATCAACAATTGATTCATCAAATTTTGATATTTTTCTCGAGGGCATCAAGAAATTTTTTCATCTAGTCATCATTTTTGTATGATCGTACGGATTTGTATGTTAGATGCATAGGACAACTGATGGGGGGGTGAATCAGCTATACACTAAAACATTTAATCCCTCATTAACTTTTAAACCATTATCAAACTTTAAACCCTTATTAAGCATTGGCAGAATGTAAACATGTGAAATAGCAATGCAAACACAACCATACACAAGAGAACACCAAATTTACGTGGAAAACCCTAAGTAGGGAAAAACCACATTGAGGATTAGCTCACATATATATGAATAACAACACCAAATACAATTAGGCTCATTTCCTAGAAAAGAAGAAAGGCTCACTACCAAGAAGAAAGAAGAATAAAATAAATTATTATAGAGAGATTCACTATCTTAGAGCAATAAGAAATTCCACCACTGCAACTCTATGCCATCTACAACCTTTGGCTCACTACCTTCAGCAATTTCAAGTACACTAAAATTATAGACACCTTCTGCTCACTGCATCTAAAGTCATAAGCATTAAAGATCGCACTCATATTACCACACTTGATCACATTCGAATCATTCACACTTGCCACACACATATCCAACAACTCACCTTGCATTTATATCATCCATGACCTAAACAATCTCAATTAGGTCGGCCTTAATGAAACATATGCACTTCAAATGTGCAACACCAAAATAAATCAGCACCAGACACTTCCATAGTGGAAAGAAGTGAAGGAAGACCATTCCAAGGGTTAACTAGGACCCAAATCTATATCACCACACTACTCAACACATCCACAATCCATGAGGTACCTCCACAAATAGCGCTAGCAATCCAAGTCGGCCAAACCTAAACTAACACTACAAGCAACCACATACACGCTTCTCTAGGTCTGAAAACAAAATACAAACGACAAAGAAACACTTCATGGCATCCACACAACATCCCAAAAATATTCCAACATCATCACAATATTCTGCAACACTCCCACAACCACTTGAAACAAAGAATACTTTCATCCTACGCACGAGGATGCACTACCATTGAACTCCAACACAAGAACTAAACTTACGAAGAAACTCAACACCCAAAACTCCATGGGAAGATAAATACAAATAATACATTTATGCTCCCAAATCCATAAGACAAGAAACCTCACTTTAGGGAAATGTAGAGCAATCTCATTTCTTGTAGACAACCTTCTACACAAACATGCAAACTGTCAAACATAACTTCCATAGCAAAATGATCCATAATTTAAAACTCTGGATAAATGACCTCTGAACACCTCCGGTCATCACATCCAAACTGCACAAGCATATCTTCAACCATGAAGAAATACAAAGCACAAAATTGAACACACCTCTATCACACTACAAACTCTTTTATGTTAGAATTGATTGATTTAATCCATAGCTCCCATGAAACGCTTGCAAGCAATTACCTATCACAATAGGGAAGATCAAAAGCGAGATTGTGCTCAGTAACCTAAAAATTATTATTGATGCAAATAACATGGATAGATATTACAAATGAGTGTGCAAGCTTTATAAAAGCATTGCACAAGCAAACCCTACATGTGGATTTGATAAGATAGAGACAAGTGTTGTAATCTCATGCAATGAGACAACTTGTCCTAACTTTATTCCAAAATAATAGAAGAATCAAACTAAAGATTAAAAATTGACTCTTAAGTTTATCTTAAGTGAACTAAAGTAAAAAAGCCTCTAATAATTAATTGATGATTAATTAATTATCAAATAATGAATTATTTACTCCAATATTTTATTCAAATTTTCTCAAAAGCACTTGGAAACCAAGTGAACTTACTACAACTACAACACTCATCCATCACAACCATACAAGACATCAATGACAACATTGATGATAGCACTAGAACACCTTATCAAACCACAACACATCCATACTAGCACCAACACTTGACAACACCAACATTCTCCATACTGTTGACATCAATGGTCGATATCCTTCAATGCTTGCTTCATCCAAAACACCTATGTACAACATGATGTTGTTGTAATATGCTATACTTCTACATTAGATAATGACACTGAATCCTGCTTCTTACTCAACCAAGAAACCAATATGCTTTCAAGAAAGAAAGCACCTCCACTTGTACTTATTCTATCATCTATACAAATTTCCCAATCTGTATTTGTATATGCACTCAAGGAGAAATCAATATCCCTAGGATACCATGAACCAAAGTCTGGAGTTCCCTTCAAGTATCTAAATATCCTCTTTACTGCTACAATATGTGATTCTCTGAGATCTTTTTGAAATCTTGATACAAGACATATTGCATGCATGATATCTATTCTAGTGGCAGTTAGGTATAGCAGTCCACCAATCATTGATCTATACTTGCTCTGATCAGCCTTAGGAGATTCGTCATTTTTCTTGGCTTACAACCAATAACCATAGAACTACACACTAGTTTAGAATCCTACATTTCAAACTTCTTCAACATTTCCTTAACATATTTTGACTGTGAAATAAAAATACCCTTTTATGATTGACTGATTTTTAATCCAAGGAATAAATTCATCTCCCCACACATTGACATCATAAACTCTTTTTGCATCTCATCTGAAAACCTCTTACACATACCTTCATTTCCTCCAAATATAATGTCATCCACATACACTATCACAATCAATATTTTTTCTCCCTCAACTTGAAGTAAAGGTTGTTATCTGTAGTACCTTTTTTGAATCCTTGTTGTAACAAATACGTATCCAACCATGAATACCTAGCTTTTGGAGCTTGTTTGAGTCCATACAATTCCTTCTTCAACCTGCATACCATATCAACATCTTATGATAACTGAAATCCTTTTAGTTGTTCAATGTATGTACCTCCTTTTCTAACTCACCATTCAAGAATGCAGACTTTACATCCATTTGATAAACCTTGAAGTCTTTATGTGTTGCAAAATCCAACAAAATCCTAATAGCTTTCATTCTTGCCACTAGAGAAAAAGTCTCTTCAAAATCTATTCATTCCACTTTTAAGTAGCCCTTACACACAAGTCTGGCCTTATTTCTAACAACTTTTCCATCCTCATTCAAGTTGTTCCTGAAAACCCATTTAGTTCCTATCACATTCTTATTTCCAGGTCTTAGGACTAGTTCCCAAGTCTGATTCTTCTCAGTCTATTACAACTCTTCTTTCATAGCTTTGATCCAATTCTCATTGTTGCATGCCTCAGTCATTATTTTAGGTTCTACCTCTAAAAGTAAACAAAATTTTACCTGTTCCTCTATCATAGAAACTTTTCTTCTTGTCAACACACCTTTGCTTCTATCTCCAAGGATTTGGTCTTCAGAATAATTCTTCTGCACATACTGAGGAGTCTTAGGGATATTTTTTGAAGCTTCTTCCTCTTCAACTGTCATCTCTTTTTCTTTCTCTTCTTTTTCTTCTTCACTGCAAGGGGATTCATCATATTCATATCCTTTTATCAACACAGAACTGTAATGTGATTCTTCATCCACTTTGACACTTTCACTTTCAACAATATTTTTCAACCTTTTATTATAGCACCGGTATGCTTTTCTCTTTGTAAAGTATCCAAGGAAGATTCCTTCATCAAATCTTGCATCAAAATTTCCCGATTTTTCTTCATCTTTTCTGATATAGAATTTACTTCCAAAAGCTTTGAAATATTTCATAATAGGAGCTTTTCCATACCATAACTCATAGCGAGTCTTTGAACTGTTCACTCTTGCTTGACCTCTATTAAAAATGTACACAACAATATGAATAGATTCTCTCCAATAGACATCTAATAGATTTTCTTCCTTCAACATAGTCCTTGCTACTTCTTGAACTATTCTATTATTTCTCTCCACAACTCCATTCTATTGGGGACTTCTAGGAGTTGACAAATGCCTCTTAATCCCATGATATTCACAAAAACGGTTAAACTCATTGGAGGTGAACTCACCACCTCTACCAGACCTTAAGCACTTTATTTTCACATCCATTTCATTCTCATCCATAGACTTAAATACTTTAAACTTATCTACAGTTTCTAATTTTTCTTTGAAAAATGTCACCCAAGTCAATCTAGAACAATCATCAATCAACAACATAAAATACATGTCACCTTGAGAGCTTCTTATTCTGGTAGGTCCACATATGTCTATATGCACCAACTCCAAAGAACCTATAGTAGAATATTCTTTAGTCTTGAACCTCTTCTTTGCTTGCTTTCTGAACTGGCATTCCTTGCACATTGCATTGATAGGCTTTGTAATCTTTGGAAGATCTCTCACAACATCAGTAGAACTGATCTTTTCTAGGCCATAAAAATTGATGTGACCCATTCTTTTATTCCATAGCCAACTTTCATTTATTTGAGACATAAAGCATTTAGCACCACTACCTTTAAGTTGATAAACATTACCTTTTGTCCTTGTCCCTACAGCCACCAAAGTTTCAAATCTTCCTTTTCTGATTTCACAACCATCATTTTGAAATACCAAGTTGTATCCTCTGCTACACATTTTTCCTACACTAAGAAGATTATGTTGGAGACCCTTGGCATAAATAACATCATATGTTTTATGCTTGTCATCAAAATTAATTAGATAAATTCCATAGATCTTAGTAGATGTATCATCACCAAACTTAACAAGACAACCATCATACTTTTGAAGTTTAATAAATTTACTCCTATCACCTATCATATCATTTGAGCATCCACTATCAATTATCCAGTAATTCCTCTCTTCTCTTACATTAAAATCAGCCACTATAGTTCCTTCAAAGTTGTGACCTATTACTGCAGCACTTTTCGTCACACATATTTTAGAATTAGTAGAATTAGTTCCAACACAAGAAATGAACTTGCGGAGAAAGTCAACACCAAAAACTCCAATGGAAGATAAATACAAAAAAATATAAGTATGTTCCCAAATCACAAGACAAGAAACCTCACCGCATAGAAATGCAGAGCAATCTCAATTATCCCAGACAACCTTCTACACAGATAGGCAAACTATCAAACACAATGTCAATAGGAGAATGATCCATAACCTGAAACTTTGGATATATGACCTATGAGCACCTTTGATCATCACATCCAAACCATGCAAGCATATCTTCAACCATGAATAAATGTGGAGCACAACACTGAACACACCTCTATCACATTGCACACTCTTTTATTCAAATTCTCTCAAAAGCACTTCGAAACCAAGTGAATTTACTGCAACTGCAACACTTATCCATCACAACCATATAAGACATCAATTACAACACTAATGATAGCACCACAACACCTTCTTATCAAATGACAACACATCCATACTAGCACCAGCACTTGACAACACCAACAATCTCCACACTGTTGACATCAATGACCAATTGTTGACATCAATGATAGCACTAGCTACATACTTGCAGCATCATACCTAGTCATACCATATGACGGTGACATTTGAAGATAGTGTGTCAGTCAACAAGAAATATTCTAAGGTTTTCCATATTTTCTAACTTGTCATATTGTGTTGGTATCTACATCGACATATGGTACATCACTAGTTTGTTGGTACGAAAATCATTGTTTAATATTTTAAAAAAATGTTTTTAAAGTGTATTTCCTATTGGCTTTATCATCTATTCAAGGTGTTATTAAACTTGCAGTTCCACCAAGCAACGAGGAGCGGGGGGCTAAGCCCCGAGCAGCTCAGCTTAGGCCCATTGTCCTATCCCCATCGGGTCACCTCCCATCCACTGCTCCGTTGGCGGTGACACGACGACACTTTTTTAAACATTTTTTTGCAAAAAGGTCATATGGGTGCCTTGGGGCCCAAATTTTCCCCCTAATGCTCATATCGGGCATTTTTTTCAAAATGTTATAACTTGCAATCTTGGAGGCTTTTTTGGAAAACGAGATATTGTCTGAAAGCTAGCTTCGTGAATTTTACAATGGTGCAGGTTATTTTCCAAAAAATGGTGGCATTATTTCTAATTGAAGTCAAATCTCCATTTTTGGCTCTCGAGCTCATAACGTTTTGCCATGATCTTTGATTTACACGATTCTTGTGACATTGGAAAGGTATTAAGGAGCTCTATCATACCATCCATGCAAATTTTTAGGTTCGGCCTTAGGTATCTTTTATTTAGAATTGTGTGAGTTTGCATTCTAGTTGATCACTTGGACATACTATCTCTTGGGAAGGTGCAATTTTGATCTTTGCACTTCATTTTAGTTATAGAACGATGTTTTTTGCTTCATTTATATTCTAGTGTTGCTCCATATCGAGAGTTTTCCAGTGTTCCTTGGCATTGGAACTATTATTTCTTTATCATGATTCTAAGATTTCTCCAAAGAGATTCTAGGGTTTCAAACATCAAACTCATATGTCCTTTATTGCTTGGATTAAGGTTCCAGTATTACTTCACTAGTGTGCTTCTAGTGGTTATTTGTAGCAAGTTATCTCATTGGGGGGCTTGAATGGTCTCTCTTTATCTCTCTTATGGGGGGGGGTCTTTTTCCTTGCATGGGCTTTCGCCCTCTCATTCTTCATGGAGAGCATTATTGTATCTTTTCTCTCTTTTGGGGAGGATTTTCATCCCATTTGGTTTTCTCCTTTTCTCTGTTTGTGAGAGATTGTATTGCATATGTACATTGGTACCTAACATGGCCTTGTAGTCAGGACCCATCTTTGTGTCATTTGTATAATAATACTCCCTAATTTGTACTTAAGGGGGTGTTGGTGTAAATAGGTGTTTTACCTATCTAGGTCCTATTTACATGTTAAGTCCACTTAGGTCCTGAGAGGGAATATTTCTAGATAGTGTTAGTTGTCACTAGATCTTATCTTATCTTTTGAAATTTAATTCTTGTATCCTAAGTCATTTAATTTGTTGAGGTAGTTGTCTCATCATACAGGATTAAGACACATGTCAAGATCTTGTATAATATGATCTCACACTTTTCCTTTATAAGAAAGGCATCATATGTACATAACATATTCAATTTGGAAATCTTGCATCTATAATCATAGCATAGTATTTTTGTCATTTCTCTCTTGTGCAAGTTATTCTTGTCTTGCAAGTTATCTTGGGATGTTGAGGAGTTCACCATTAACTCCTATAGGAGATTGGATCTCAATCTAAAGAGTGGGAACATGAAGGCAAGTCTCTGAACCATCAAAACATGTAAGACCTATGATATAATCAAGCTCCTCTAAAGTATCACCATCAAAGGGTATGCAATTTATATCTGCAAGGGGAATGAGATAATTTGAAGTAGGATCTTGTGGGAATGGAGAGATATGAGAGTCTCCATGAATCTCCCAAAGTCTATTCCAAAGTGTATGGGGAAAATCAATGTTTGATACAATACACATAGTGTCATGACCAACACTAGAAAGATTAACTCCTACAACATGAGCATTGATAATACCCCATGTTAATCTACTCCATGATGTGTCTAATGTAGGTATGATTCTATACATATAAGGAAAAAGATTAAGCCGCCTAAGATGTGTCTGGATTCCATTTCACCAAGACCCATAATTATCTTTCTCTAGGATGACCATTGAAGGATGAATAGAAAAACCCATGATAACTCCTCAAAATGATAAAATAAAAGACCAATAACCTCAATACATGTAAATCAAATCAAATAAAGTCATATCACATAAACATAACCTTTCTAGGTGCCAAGATGTCCAAGTAATTAAGAAGAATTTGAAATCACATAAAAGTAAATAAAATGTACCTAAGCAAGATTTTGGAAAAGGTGCATAAATCATCTGAAGAGCTTTGAAATACCTTTCCATTACAACAAGAATCATAAAAATTGGAGATACTGATGAAAATCTATGATCTCGAAAGTAGAAAATGATGATTTAACTTCCAATATGCTTAAAACCTTGATGGTTTATTTGTGAATTCTCTCAACACTTTTAAATATCTTGGTCATCAAATTCTAATATGCTTAAAACCTTATCAATAACTATGAACAACTTGTCACAACCTTTATTAGCAGGTGAAATAGAAAAGTGACAATAGCATCCACAAACCATTGCATTGACTACAAAAATATTTGTGGAGCTCTAAGTTGACTCCCACATAAGATAGGAGGGATAAGAATCATAGGAAATTTCCCTGATGCAATAAAATACATATAGTAGATAGAAATGAATAGACATGAGAATAAGGATGAGAGAGAGAAGATAAAGGATATTAAGAATTGAACATCTAATAAATTAATCTATTGGCTGATAAATTAATATATATCAAAGATCAGTATATTATGTTATGGACTATAGAGTAAAAAAAAAAATTGTTATTTTACCGACTCTCTTGCCTTACGATAATTTAACATATGTCACTGTAAAACATCTAACTATTCTTATATTGTAAGCACAAGGGTATAATTACAACATGTAGGACATCATGACTTAGAAATCTAGTCTATGAATCCATTTTCCTTCTTAACATTTGGTTATGTTTACAAGACCTTGAACATACAATAAAGAATAGATCAAATTATAAAACTATCAATTGGGTTGGTAAAAGAGTTGTTAATAAATGAATTGCAATTAAGAAAAAAAATTATGATGTGTGGCATATTTCTTTAGCTCCTGACTAACAAGAAGGGGTTAGGAACCTAGTGGATGATGAATGGAAAGGGGGTATCTTGAAGGAATCCTTGAAAAAATGGGACCAATAGAAGTAGGACATGAATAAGACACATGGAATGCATAAAAGGGTCGATGGAATTCAAAATTATTAACACCCATGGCGAAAGGAGATAACAAGAAATTATGAGAGTTTAAAGATAAAATTGAATTAGAGATGGATTCAAACAGGGAAGAAAAATGATTAAAAAAAAATATAAACAAGACAAGAAAGATACTACAAAAGGATGGAAAAGGATAAGGAAGCCAAGATGGAATGTGCCAAAAGGGTTATGACAGTGGAGGAAGAGGGAGATAACAACCCACACTATTTAAAGAATGGAATGTAAATGAGCTCGACATAGTGGTTGTGGCTCAACAAAATACAAAGGAAAATACTAAGGTTTTGCATATAGCCAAACAAATAGGTGAGCCACTCAATAATAATAACGACCCAAACCTATTAGTCACCCACCTCAATAAAGAAAAATAAATTCTCACCAAACTAGAAAGAAGGATTGAGGAATATGATATTTCTCATTCATCATGGGAAGAAGGTTGTAGTAGTATGGAGGCCTCATCACTTCCTATGTTGACTCAAACACCACACACTAAACCAAATTTGACCAATCTTAGAATCACAGTCAATGAGAGATTTGAGGGATTTGTAACCCCCTTAGTAAAATTAAAACCTATAATTTTTTATGCAAATATTTGGATCAAATGGTCACCAGAAGTAACTCAGTCTCTAAAGAAAGAGCACCCTTAGGTACCTAAAAATTATGATCATAAAAAAGTGGAATCAATGCTCCTCTTTGTTGATGGTTCCAATGGTGAAGTTACATATTCTATAGATTTTATTATAAAAATAAAATATATATTACATTGAACTATGCATGCATCCAACTAAAGTCGATTTCCCATATGAACACCCTTAGTAAGTACCATATTGCCTATCATCATCTAGCACCCTCCACTTGAGACCCAAATCATTAAGTTTATTTATAGAAAGTATTTTATGTGCCAAACTAGGGATGTAGTACATCATTTATCCCCTTCATTCATCCATCGGGGAATCAAACCAAGACTCTTCTATTGCCAAGAATATTCATATGAGAGTCATCTCTAAGGTACAATTTTTGTCATGATATTCTTCATACTTTAAAAACTAACCTTGATGTGAGTTCATGTGGAATGAATTTTTAGTCTTTCAACCATGCACATTTTGATGTATGTGTTTTCAAGGCCATGATAAAGGAGTCATCATCATCTTGAGAAGAATTTTCAAATTCGTCATCTAAATGATTTTTCTTTTTCTTTGTATCCTTCTTATACTCTCTTCTAAAATGACCAAGCTTTCCATAGAGTTTACACTTAGCCTTAGTATTTTTATTATATTTGGAACTAAGCTTATTTTTCTTCTTGTCCTTCTTTCCTTTATCTTTTGATCTTTCACAAGTAGTTAGGGCCTCCTTGGATGGTTCAAAAGTTTCTCCACATCTTCTCCAAAAGTAATGATGCAACTAACTCATCCATGTTTAATTTAGATTTGGCACTCCATATTTCCATCACCAAGTGATCCCACAAGTTTGGAAAAGAACATAAAAAAATTAATGAAATGATCTTCCTCCATATTCACTCCAATGGAATGTAACTAGATAAAAATCATGTTGAAATCATTCGAGTGCTCAACCATAGAACTACTATTCTCCATATTGAGGGTATTAAACTTATTTCTAAAGAAAAAATTATTTATCGTGGATTTATCCTAATAAATCTCACCCAAATTATTCCAAAGATATACACCATTAGATTCTTCATGTAGATTAAACAATATAGAGTTTTCTAAACAAAGCCCAATGAGACCCTTTACCTTCTATCTATTTTTCCCCAATCTTCTTGTAAAATATCAAAAGGTTTGAATACCAATGCTATAGCCCATAGAACATTATCTATGAGCATATATTCCATCTTAAGCTTCTAAATCTTAAAGTTTTTTTCCTAAGAACTTAACCATTTTTATCCTTGATATGCTTTCCCTTTTTTCTACAATAAGATCTTTTATGCAAACTCCCACTCAATCCAATATTAGTATAAATAACCCTTGTCCCAATCAAGCTTTGATTCCAAATGAAAAGAAGCAGAGGTGTTGAATGTGCTTCCTACACTAATCTACGAGAGTTATTATAATTAAATAAATTAATTCTTTGTGGTAACAAGGAAACAAATACAAAATAAATATACCACATGGGGGAAAAAATTTGGGAGAAAAACCCCACACTCTAAAGCAACTCAATTCCAATTATGACTTGTTTGGTTCCCAAAATCTCAGTGACTAATAAAATGTGGAAATTTATTTCCAACATCATTCTTGGCATACCACTTTTATTTGGTTAGAATTTGACACAATGAACCATACTTCTTATAGACCCCTACATTTTTTATTTCCTTATTTTAAATACCACATCTTGTTCAAACTTCGTTAATGGACCTAGACTGTGATTTTCCATGGATGAAAAATTAAATCTTCTTCCTCATCCACCATTTAAGGCTCAAGTAATCTAAAATTTATTGTATTAACCACTAAATACGCTTCATTTATGGTTGTAAATCAATTTGAAAGGTATTTTTCTTGAATTATTAAATAATTGAAAATTTTCCATAACTCAAAGGCTTCATCTTTCTTGCTAAGCCATGAATTTCATCCTTGCTCAAGCATAACTAAATGTGATCATACAACTTGAATTTGTGGTTTAGGAGATTTTATTCATGATGTTTTCCATACTTCTCTTAGATTTCCTTAAGCTTATCTTGTAAATGGAACTACACCTATCTACTATGCTCAATAAACTTTTCAACCTTCTTCCACTTTGGGTCAACATTCTTACATTTATCAAATGGTTTTCCTATTTGTACATCATGTTAGGAGGTAAAATATCAAAACAATTCTAAGATGGTGATTTGTATAAAGTTCATTTCTCTATTTCAAGCAATTTATATGTATACCCATGAAGAAGTTAAGCCAACTTCCTATTAACCACTTCAGTTTATCCATTCATTTGTGTATGGAAATACATGATTCTCTTCAACTTGGAATCCATTCCATCCCATATATGCACCAAAGCTTACCAAGAAGCCTCAAACCTTGGCTTGAAATGATACTTTTGGATAAACTAAAGTGAATCCAAACATTAGTAAAGAATAATTTAGTTGCATGTTTTCCTAATAATATATTTTTATGCGAAATTAAAATGCATGTCTTACTAAATTTGTTAGCCATAATAAACAAATAAGCATGTCATTTCTATTTTGGGAAACCCCCCAATAAAATATATTGAAAATGCTCTCCCATGGATGAGTTAGGACTAAAAGTGGTAAATGTAGTCCTAATTTTATAGTTATTGGGTTTGCTTACCCTACATAACTTACAACTATGAATAGCCGTAGCCTATCATGGCCTGATAGATGACACATTTGAAAGGTTATAAGTATGGCTTGAGGGGGACTCTCTCAACATTATTAACAATTTGAAAAAACTTACCCCCCCCCCGTCGTGGAGTATTGAACCTATGATATTGGATGCTATAGAAATTCTTAATTATTTTGATGAGTTCTACATATCTCATGTTTTCAGAGAAGGCAACGGTCTAGCAGATGTATTTGCTAACCTTGGTGTTAGGGGTATTAGGGAGTGGGGTGTGAGCGATCCCCTCCCTATGGAGGCTATTGCATGTGCAAATCATGATTTTCAAAATTGCCAGTATGGATGATGATTTGTTATGGCTTGGAGCTTGCATGACTATTATCATGTGGCTTCCCATAATTTGGAGTGATGGTGTGTTTGATCAACATCGTGCTTATGGTACCTTATTTGTCACGACCCCTATTTTCACTAAGTGAATTATAATCCAATAATACTATTTTAATGATCAAAGCATCTTGATTTATTTAATAAGGAAGAATGTTTATATATATTTGTTTTGTGGTTATTGTAATGGTTATGTTCATTTAATTAATTGTTTTGTTAGACAAGTAAATTGGGTAGGCATATAGACTTAATAGAACTATTAATGTATTGATGATCAATTAAACAAAATTGAAATTCATGCATTTATACAATTATAATAATAATGGAATAAAATATTATTAGTGCTTTTTATTAAAAGTTTAAATAAATTAAAAGTTATCTCTTTATGATACCATGATCCCTCAGGGAAGTCTCTGGCTAGCGAACTCTCGTTATGTGGTTGGTTGCTAAGTACTCAATATTATATACAAAATTCTATCTCTCCTTGGCACCACTTGAATACTCAGGTATGTCTTTTTTTTGCAATTATATTATTGGCCTTACAAGTTCTCCCTATTGGTACATATTTGGAATATTGTTTGTGACCATGGTATACACAAGTGACATTATGACATGATAAGGTAATAGTATTATCTTTTTGACTTTGAGCAAAACATCATAACACTCGTAATGAGTTTTAAAAGGCATTATTGATGAGACTTTATCATTAGGGCGCCAAAGATATTATTAGGGAGGCATTATCATTGTGTTGTGGGTGGCATCATTGAGTTGGTTATTGGATTATTGGGATTGACACGGATAAAACCCTAGCGGTGATATACTAGGGCACGGGTTGTAATGGTTGGGGTCGGCATTGAGAATGGAGGTGGTTCTTGGTTTGACAGGGGTTTTTGGATTTCAGAGCTAGATAAGGAATCGATCTTGTATGTAAAGAGGATAGTGTGGTGGTTATGGAAAATAGTTTCCACAACAACTGGTAGCATTGTTCTAGTTTTGAGCTTGGAAGGTATTTCACTTTGTTACTATGTTTGTTATTGCTTAAGTCATTGGTTGAAAGGTGATTTACCTTTATATGGCACAATGACAATTATGAAAGATTGTCTTTGAATACTCTATTATGATAGTTTCAATTTTCAATTTTGAAACTAGTTATGGATATTTAACATGCATATTACAGATTGAAGGTTATTCTAGTTTGAGCAGAAAATTTAATCTGTATTTGTTGACCTGAACTGGCACATTGTATTTGTAGCAGATAAATAATTCTTTTTATTTATTTTCTTCCTCAACATTAAGTAAAAGTATTTAATCTGGAAATACCTTGTCGCCTTCATTGCCAGGCCAATTACGCCAACTTTTCATAGATCTCCCATGTTTGTGGATGTGATCTGCATCCTACACAAAAAGAATGAACCATTATATGGCCTTCAATCCAAATACAACAGGGTATCTCTTTATTTCATCTATCTTTCCTCAATCTCCTTACTATTTTAAACCTCGCCATACCTAGTCGCTTCGGCACAAACATTTTAGAGAAGAACATAAGTTGCTTCATTTTTAGGATCCAGCTAAAAAGTAGTGTTGCTAGAAATACTCAGCCTATATTCACATATGATCCACAGGTGCCACTGGTTTAACTGACATTTTAGTAATAAGGTTTACGGTGTCCTCAAGGTAGCCAACATGGGCATGAAGGTCGACCCTGCACACCTAATGATTAACTATATATGTAATGCAATAAGAATTACTGATGTGTGAAGTATGTGCAGCCCTCATCCACTAACCTAAAAGACTGCATGCACCTAGAGCACAAGCAAAGCTTACAATGTTAGGATGTGTTCCAGAGTGCTTCATTTCGAGATTTTGAGATTTTCCTTGTAAATTCCATTTTTATGCACATTCTGCGATCATTTCATTTCATTCCATGAGATGACATATCTTTGAGGCATTTTGTCAAATAATAGATATTTTATTTTAGTTTTAGAATTGATTAAGTTATGTGTTTAGCTTGAATACCATTGAATATGTGTGTAGAATTTGAAGATAAATATATGTATGGCAGAGAATGGATACACTTTTAAATCTAAGTACTTCTGAATATAATTACATTTATGAAGTTGGGAAAGATAGGGTTTACTCATGATGGCGGAAGTGTTGACAACTTAGTGAAGTCTGTGACAGTTGGATAGGATTAAAAAGGCATGGATTTTAGTTACTACTGGTAGAAATGAAACATACAGGTGTTGTCGTTCTTTCTCCTTTAATTCTAAGGGGTTTTGTTTATGCCTTGAGGTTTTGTTTGTTCAACAAATTTGTTTTGTGAGAAAGAAGTAAATCTTGTTTATATCTTAAATGCTTCATGTTTCGTTGCTATTATGATCTTGGAAGTTTGTTATCATTCATATGTTTGAAATATTTTACAGTTGGGTGTAAATCCATGGAACCCTAGTCAGAATCTTTCATAAATCCTTGGTTTGGCTGTGATTAGTTTTACTTTCAAAAGAACCTAATCGAGTTCTTTAAAAATGCAGTCTTTACTTCTTAAAGGGTTTAGTCTATGGATCATCTGTGCTTTGTTAGCCAATTTCTTTTTAAATATTGGGCTTATCTTTTGCTTTAAGTATAATGAAGCATTATTTTTGTTGGGTCGCTTGGTTTTACATTATAGTTATTATGTAATCCTTAGCTTTGGGGTATGATAAGTTGTGTTTAACCTTACCATTTTGTTGATTGTTAAAAGGAATTGTTAAGCAGGCATGCGGTTATAGGAAGTCTTTTTTAGGTTAAGAAAATTTATCATTACAATGCTTATCTAGTGGTTGATAACAAAATAGAGACTCCATGTGACTGTATTTTGTTAAGGAACAGTTTGAAAAATATTTGAAAAATGATGGCAATTTTGTTTATGTTTGAAAATGCAAAACATTATATGTACTTCCTTCAATTCATTCTTCAGTGTGTTGGGTAGAAAAGGAATAATATTTTCAGATTATAAAAGGCATTCTATTGATTTATATTATGATCTTAAAATTTGTATTGATAGAACATTCAGTGCATTGTGAAATTGATCAATTGTAGAAATTATCTCATGGTGTTGTGTATATAAATCTATACACATCATTATGTTGAACTCGTACTTTTTCCTCCGAATCTTATGTGATGCAAGATCAGGGGATGTTGTAGAAAGAAACAAAGATAATACTATGTATGAAATTCAAAAAGTGATTGTGAGTAATGAAGTACAACCAGTGCGGCATTGAAAAATCTATCAGTGAGATAATATTGCCAGTGAGGCATTCTAAACAGTAATCTTGTTATCCGATTAAGCTAGTGAGGCACTTTTACGAATGGTTTTTCATCCGTCTAAGGGTTTTCCACTCATGAAAATTTGTGTTATGGTTTCTTATGGATGCACTTATGATTTTGCTATTTCCTTAATTTTCTTTGTAGTATTTGAGTTTACATGTATTGTTGAGGTGATAACTCATGTGTAAGCCTACATGGCTAAATCTAATGAAGGCACCACCTTGTTTTTAATATACTTGAATCATTGATGTATGGTATTCCATTTGATTATAACAATGAAAGTAATTTGATCATTTCAGAAACTTAAGGATGTAATTAGCTTATGTGTTTTTCGGTCCTTACATTATTGGATTTTTGTATGGGCCATATTTCTAGGCTCATTATTTGTTCCTATCATATTCTTGGTGCCACACGAATTGTGGGTAATTTTGGGCTTTCATTCTCAAATTTTCTCCTTATTGCTTGCAAGGTTCTCAAACTTTTTAGCTCTGTAAATTTTTGAGCCGTGGGAGGAGATAGGAATCATGTGGAGCCCTTTTCTTGTGATTCTGTGAAGAGAAATCAAGAGGTGTGGCGTATTTTAGAGAAGTGCAGGCTCGCTCCTTACCTAGAAAGACTACATGGTAACAATCCACAAGATACGGCTCAGTTTGCTAAAGCATGGAATAACCAGGTTTTGAAACTTGGGGGAACTGAGTTTGATGTTAATGAAGACTTCATCACAAATATAACGGGGCTTCCTATTGATGGAAAGAAGGTGTTCAGAGACAAAAAGGAGTCGAGGGCTACGATATGGATATTTTTCAAAGGGTCTGAGGAACAAGACTTGAAGATGGCTAAGAGTAGCGGGTACCAACGCAACTCGCTTAAGGTGCTCTAGGGGGATGTTGTGGAGGAGCTCATGAGATACATTACCCTCCAGGGTCATTTCTCTATGGTAAACATCTATCATTTTGTGCTTCTTAATCATTTCTACCATAAAAAGACAATTTATTTCCCTTTTTATCTATTAGCATCATTGGAAAGTGGTCTGAAGGACCACAAAATAAACCCCAAGAACCACATGTTGCATGTGGGGCTTATCATGTTAATTTTTGAGTATGCCAAATCTTTTTTTGTGTCTAAACTGATTGCTACTCCCAAGGGTAATCAATTGAAAGCGATAATGGAGTATGAAACTGCCTCTGATGAGGAGCCACCTAGCAAGAAAGGGAAAAAGAGGAAAATTATTTTGGAAGAGGAGTCTATTTCTGAGGAGGACGCAGATTATGTCCTGGATTCTCAAGCTTCTATGGAGGTGGTCTCGCAGCCCTCTGATACGGGTAAGTCTGGGAAAGCGATTTTGGTTCTGTAAAAGAAGGGTAATGAGACTTGTAGCGATGAAAATGTTTATGATAAGCTGACTCTGAGCCTGAAGGAAAAGGTTGAATTTGCTGGGGATACTTCCTCGTCGGCTCCTGGTTTGGATTCCCTGCCTAAGAAGGGTTCTAAGATGGGTAGTAATAAGAAAATTACTATTATGTATGTCTATTAGCTGTAGGAGATGCAATTTTCCTCTCCCTTGAAGGCGGTTGGTGGGTAGGGTGTTGTGGAGTCTCTAGGCGTGGACCTTGATATGCAGAAGAGAGACCTAGAAAAGTAGACAAAAAGGAGGTCAATTGTTGAGGAGATTGCGGACTCTATTCACAAAATCAAATTGCCCATTGTTGGTGGAAAAGGTAAGGAGGTCAACATTAGCTAGGACAAGGTAAGATCCTCTCTAGAGGAGGATGTTGTGGGTAAGGGTGATCTTAATGTTGACCGTGAAGATATTCCTGATTTTCATGGGTTGGCCAAGGAGGGCTCGATTTCTTTGTTTAAATTATTTAAATGGTTGTTCCATGAACTTAACATGACCAATATCAGAGTCTGGGGTGTGATGAGAAAAACTAGTGAGTCTTTTATACATAACTAGATTGATGAATTGTTTGACTCTAAATATTGTTGTTGATGAAATGTTGAAGATGAAATAGATCCTTGAGGAAAGAATCCTCACCCTTGAGGACCAAATGGAGAAAATGTATGCTAAACTGGAGAAGGGTGGGGAGGGGATAAAAAATTTTGTGATGCTTGAATCTGTTGGCATTTCAACTCCTTTTGAAATGGCCAAGAAACACAAGGGTACTGCTCCTGGAGAGGTTACTGGTGTTGGTGGTAAGCTACTAGAGGAAGAGGTTAATGTGGAGAAAGTTGGTGGGGGATTTGATTAGTGAGGTGAAAGAGGGTGGGCCTGGGGCTAGAACGAGGAACAAGACTAAGGTTCAGGCTAGGGATCCTGTTGTGGATGCAACTAAATTTATGGATGACGGTCAAAAGGTTGTGGCGTACGACATGGAGGTTGCTGATATCCTAAAGAACATGTAGTGGGACTGCTTTTGTGCCTCCTTTTTGGCTTATGTTTGGTGTGTTGTTTTTTGGTTGCTACGTGATTTTGGTAGTTTTATTTTGCTTTAGCTATCCTTTTTTGCAAAGGGTTTTGGGCCCCTTCAAAACCCATTTTTTACCTCTAATCAAAAACTTACAACTATGAATAAATTTCACTCTATCCTTTTGCATATAAGACTAATAAACATAATGCTACAAATTGAAAACTATTTTTATAAACCTCAAATTTTTATCTATTCTAGAATCGTGTGTCTCTTAAAAATATCAATCTCCTCTCTTTTGGGATGTACATAACAAATTACACTTAAAGAGCAATCCATCCTTGAAAAAAATATTACTCTTTGGATGGAAAATAACATGCTTACCTGCTCTTAGTTGCTAATATAACTCTCCAAAATTATTTTCTTAATCATAATATTCCATGAACTTTTTTCCAAATGGCTAAAAAATAGACACAATAGAAATAGTTGAAACTAAGGGTGGTTTAGATAATAAATCAACAACTTTATTTGTTGTAAGTTTTTGTATTAAATAACCAAGTGGAATTATTAAAATAATTGCATACACTTGTAATTCCTTGCTTTCAAAAGATTCATATGATCTTGTAGGTATCAAAGAGGCTCATGATCTATATGCACTATAGTTTCTTTGCTTAATAGGTAATGTTTCCACTTCTTGATTGTTTGTATCAATGCATGCAACTTCTTGTCATAAGCGTAATATCCAAGAACAAACCCATGTTATTACTCTAAATAGTAACAAAGTGGTCTTCTACTTTTCAACATAACAAACACCATATAGTATAAACACTTGCATCTATTTCAACCTCAAAAGCAAGTTGCACATTGATTAAAACCAATACACACACATAGCTATTTTTTTCTTTGATTCATCAAAAGATCTTTGTTGTACATTACCCATTTAAAATATTTTCATAAATTAATATCTTAGGTTATTGATAATTACAAAGAAAATATAAAATAAATGAAGTGAGAATTACAAAATGCACAAACTCAACATATTACCTAATATATGCATGGGAAACCCTTCCAAGTAAAAAACCACATAAAGCATCAATTTATTATAAAACACTTATATTTATGTCTATAAATTAAAAGATTGAACCTAAGAAAAATCATTTCTCCTCAAATCCACATGGTTGATCGTACCTCGTGCGCATGGTAGTAAAATTCACTATAAGCTCCAAAAATTGAATATCTTCTTAATGAGAGAGAACCTCCTTAAATATGAGAGAAGGGGTGACAAAATTACTAAAAAGGTAATTGCCACACCTATTCAAAGCTATCATCCATAAATAATTAATGAAATAAAAAAATATTAGATTACTATTTAATAAATGGTATATACTTTAAAAAGTATAAAATCAGCATTAGGTTTTATAACCTCATATTAGAGCAATATTTAAATGTTATAATGGTATGACCCTAATAACATTATTTTCTAACATTCCCCTTAATGTTGATAAGAGGCATAACATGTCAATTTTTAAATGTCCCTAGTAATGTAGTTTTTCTTTGACAAAGGTAAACATGGAAACAAGTATATGTCAAAATGATGATCATGCATTTTGGATTACATGAAAGTTATCTTGCCATAATTTATAATCATATTATTTTAAATAATGATGATTTTAGTGAGATCTTACATATTTTTTCAATGGATCTAGGATCTCCTCAAAATAGCATCCCCCAAGTTCATTACATATTACATAATGCTCATAGGTATTATATAATATAATGTTTTACAAGTTGACAAATTATTGAGAGAAGAATTAAAATGCGCCTAAAGGAACTATGCAATAAATCATGTAAAATAATCATAGGTCTTATATATTGTATAAGAGCGAATTTGCACCCATAATGCAAATTCCCCTTTCACCCCTTTACACTTTATAAAACCATAGGTGGAGACTTAATTCCACATAAGCCCATTGTTCACATCACATTTGACGTCCATTCTAAGTGTTGGTAGAGGCGTTTCTGTCAGGGACGCCCACGCAGCGCACTTTCATCCCTGGCAGATTCCTACAGCTGGAGTCTGCAGAGATGTTACACTTCCTATTGGGAGTTGAAGTGTGGCACCCTTCTTCAAGCTGGCCGACCCGAATATGGTTGTTTTTCATCTTCCTTCTTCATATTCTCATTCTATTCTTCCATTTTCATCTTCTTCACAAGTTGACACAATTTCTTCACACTTGAGCATTCACTCCAAGCTTTGTAGCAACATTTCTCACACTTCATTACAACAATCTATCCTTCTATCACTCCAATAGAGAAATCGCAGGACAACTCCATTCCTGCAAAGGCTTGATTTCCTCTCATCTCTCTCCTCCACTAGCCTTGAGCACATTGGACGGAGGTGGTAAGCTCCTCACATCTTCTCTATTGTTTTGGTTGAGTAAGCACGTACTATTTTGTGTCTTTTGTGTACTTAGCTTGTATTCTCTTCTTTATCACTTTATTTCTATATCGTGGAAAACTTGGTTGTCCGTGGAGGTGGAAACACCAAAATAGGGGTCTGACTAAGGTAGGCCCCTAAATAGCCCCAACATTTTCCCCCTTTTCTGTGTGTAGGTGGAGAGATCTTGGAGCAAGCTAGCGAAATGATTGTTGTGTGAGATTGTCTTCATCACCCTTGCGGTAATATATTTCCTTTATCACATTCGTCTTTACATTTCCTACTTCTTAATCTTATTTTTCACTTCTTGAAACTCGTGACTAGGATGTTAGTCCACTTTTTAGAGATTAGGTCTAGTCTCTTTGGTTTTCTGACCGTACGGACGCCAACGCACCTGTGAGATGCCAGCGCACCGTGCTATCATCCCAAAATCGTGTTTCTTTCCTCTAACAAAGAGCTATCCGAGATACAAATTTGAATCTGAAGATCGACTCGCCTAGTCTCCTTTCAACTCTCAAGCTTGCAGAGTGATCGAAGAATCTCATGGTTCTCATCATTCTCATCCTGCCCATCCTAACTATCCCTTAAACTGAGGTAAGTTAGGGTAGCCTACCGCTCTTGGCCTTTCGTGACCTAGGGCCTTGCAGTGGTTGGTCCCCCTCTCTTATAGTTTTGGTGAACCTGACGTGAACCAACGTCTACTCTTTCGATTGGTGTTCTGAGTTTTTCCCTTATACCCTCTGCTTGTAGTATCCTTGTGTTTTGTGAAGTTTATGAGCATCACAACCCAGTCTACAACCTCTGGCAATATTATTAGGATAATTCTAAAACGCCTTCCGATGGAGAAGATGAAGGTCTCCTCTAGTTTCACTACTGATCTTTTCTCTGGCTCAGTTGTTGGTCTTGTTGCGCAGGAGGAGATGTCACGGGGTGAGTCTAGATTCCTTGATGAAACTAAATGCATCCCTACTCCTCCTATGTCTCCTACATCATCATCTATAGACGAGTGTGAAACTATCCACATTCCTTCTGAATATGTCACTAGCCTGAGCGAAGGGTTAAGTGCTTTGGAGAATCACTTGGAAAGAAACTCAAAGTTGGCTAGGGCTGCTAAGGTTATTAGTGAAATAAAATATATGTGGGGAAAGATCGAATGGGCGTAGAACTCCTAGCTAGTCTCACTATTTTGACTAAAGCGTGTGCCCCCTCAAATCATAGCCACATGATATGAGGTGACTCCTTCGAAGAACGTGAGAGACAGTTGGAGGTATCAATGCCTCCTACGTCTATGTACATGGCCGACATGGTCCCTTCCATCAGTGTACCTGCTGCTTCAAAAAAATTTGAGATTTTCAAAGTAAACAAAACCCCTCTAGGTTTTCACTTCACCCCTCCTGTCACATCAGGTGGTGGGGGATTTGGCGGGATGATTGGTGGAAGCTTTGGTGGTGGAAATTTTGGTGGCAGAAGTGGTACTAGCAGAGGTAATTCCGGTGGAGGTCATGGTAGTGGCTTTGGAAGTGGTGGTGGCTCCGGCAAAGGTCATGCTAGTGGCAGTGGCATCGGCAATGGCTCTGGCGGTGGTCACGGTGATGGTTCTAGTGGTGATTCCATTTGTCCTCTATCTTCTAATGACCCGATTTTGAACACCCTTCTTCAGAATATGGGGAAGATGCAGAACCAACTATCGAACCTCTCCCAGGCTTCTACCCAACCTATCTTTTATCCCTTCTTCTGACACAGCCTATTGTCAATAGCAATTTTGAACACTCCTTTCCTGCAAGGGATGGAGATTCCTAAATTTGAGAAGTACAGTGGCAAAGGGGACCCATAAACACACGTGTCTGCCTTTAATGCCTTATGCACATAATTTTTCCATCATGACGCATTGACAGAAAAACTATTCCCTCGATCCCTCAAGGATACAACACTCGACTGGTACTATTCCTTGCCCGACAATTCCATCTTTACGTCTGACCAGCTTGTAAACCAGTTCTTACAATAGTTCGAAGCCAATATCGGGCCAAAGATGACCTTCTCTGACCTTATTCAATGTAAACAAGGGGATAATGAGAAGGTGACTAACTTTATAGCATGATACCAAGTGCTTTACTCACAAATCTCATATCCGTTACTCCATTCTAATGTACACAAGGTGTTCATAGGGAACTTACAAAGGCATTGGCAAGAGAAGTTTTCCCTCATGAAGTATCCTTCTTTCGCACATTTTTGTGTGGCTTTATGAGAGTACCAATAGATGATGGTTCAGTTCAGGGGATCTTCCTCACGCTCTCGTCCTGAAGGGAAATCCATAATATCAATCTCTGGAAACGGAAAACTCATTGCGAATGTAGTAGCCGTTGTGGATAACAATGGCCTCAGACACGACCGAAAGTTTACAAAGTTATCAAAGTCTTATTCTTCCATCTTACAGAAGCTATTGAAGGATAAGATCATTAACTTGCCAAGCCCTAAGCCCATTAGGGAGCCTTACCCTAATTGGTATGATGCAGATACTTATTATCAATACCACCAAGTTAATGGGAATGATACCGAACGTTGCATGTGCCTACATCACAAGATACTCGAGGACGGTACTATCCGTCTTGATGGAAGAAAATCAAACACAAACAAATTAGTGGCGAAAGATAATAGTGAACTGTAGATATACATGGACCCGTTTTCGGCGCATTTTTCTAACATGATTATCGATCCCACTAATTCTATTTCTCAACCTGAAGCATACGTTAACATGGTTGTTGTTGCACCTTCCCCCCATCTTGTGACTGGTTCACTAGATGTAATTTTCACTTTGCAAGACGTGTCAACAAATGAAAAACCTTATCCACTTTACATTCTCACTCGCCTCAATGGCAACATTGTGAAAGGGGTCTTGGTCGATCCCACAAGTAGAGTAAATGTTATCACGGAAGAGACTCTATTGTTGAACTCCCTATAGAGGGAGGAATATGAAAAAACAAAATCCATCATCTGCACGCATTATGGTCTTGCCTTAAAACCATATGGGTCGATAACTCTGTCTGTCCTGGTTGGACCTAGGAATGTAGATATAGTTTTTGATGTCATTTTAGAGTTGGACCTATTCAGAGTGAAGCTAGGCATACCTTGGCTAGCTTCCATGAATGGGATCGCCTCTATAGTTCACAAATGTCTTAAGTTTTCCCATGAAGGTGTTGTGCACATAGTGCATGATACTAGATACCAGCCTATGGTGTCTCATGGAGGATACTCATTGGATCACTGTTGGCCCACCTCAGTTAGTATGCTTCCTCCAAGAATGGACCTACTTTACAAGAACTACGTGAAGTACAAGAATGGGGGTAAGGGATAGCCAAAACTGACCCTTCCTATAGTTGAGTAGCCATTTTCCTCCTCTTCCTAAAAGGGAAAGAGAAACTTTCTCCTTCTTAGGTTACCTCATCTCCTCCCCTCTCGTGGGAAGAGTATTGGATGAGTAAGCCTGGGTTTTACCCACTGATTCTGATGATTCCTGCTTGGCGTAAACCTAAGATTAGGATATCAGATCTCCCTATCGAGGCTCCCGGACCTTGGTATTACTTATATGGCAGAAAGAAGGGCTCGCGAAGAGAATTTTCTATGTGGCCTCCTATCGTTCTTGCTTCTAAAACAATGAATTGGAAGAGGCTCAGTGCCGAGGTATTGGAGCCGATTTCCCCTACTGCTTCTGAGCTGGTTCCTCCTACTTCCATCCAGAAGTTTATCCCTACGCTATAAATAGTTGTGGAGGACACTCTCATGACTGAGTAGGATCCCTCCTTTACTTCACAACCCTTGGCCTCTAGTGCGAAGAGTTGTAGAAATTGCCTTGCACGTGAACATAAGCGTCGATGAAAGGCTCTTCTATCTAAGTAGGCCACCTCTCAAAACAAGGAATAACAGAAGGTCACTCTTGAATCAGGATCACCTGCCTCCTCTCTCCTCCCATCTATTTCCCTCCAAACTAGCTTTCTACCACTTTCAACTTCCGCTACGAGTGCACATGCGCCTAGAAAGGTGCAGGTGTTCATCACTCCTTCGGTGGAGTTGCCTTTGTTGACATCCATTTCGAATGTCTTGTCCTTCCCAAAGCCCATGGATATGGTTAATGCTTTAGTCATATATATTGTGGCTCTTTCATCCTCTCCCTCTACCCTTCTTGCTTCGTCTGTGGGGATTTCACCTCCTCCGATGAAGAAGATAGAGAGTGCTCCCTCCAGCAATGGAGGACATAAGAGGATCCCACCTTCCCCAAAAGGTGCCCTCACACTGACTTGTTTTGTCCTAGTCATAGAACCAGTCTGAGCCTCCCTTGAGTTTGTCACCACTCCCGAGTCTCTCGGTGAGCTTAGCGGTGAACCTCGGGTGCAAAATCCTCCACCTGTTGAGGCGAAACATGGCACTCCCATCAAGTGCATGTTTAACTCAGTGGATGAAGTTTCGACCTTGTCAACTATTTTGTGAAATCATTGACCTTGGACCCACAGAAGTTGAGTGATGAAGATCTCACAGGTCCCTCTACCTTAGCCCTTGTCGCAGGAGGATCGGAAGCACCTCCCCTTAACATTACACCACTGCAGGCTCATCACCCTTCCCCCTACGATGATCTAGAGTGGGAATTTGATGACCTCTTAGTTGACCAGTGTTAGGGGCATACCCTCTTCTTGATCTTTAGATTAGATATGTGTGCATGTTGTAATGTGCTTCCCCTGTGATCGTGCTATATGTGTCTAGATGACCCTCGTTACCCCTATTGGTGCTTGGATACAAGCGTGGTGTTTGTGTTGTAAACCTTCCTCTATTTGTATCATCATTCTTCCATCTTTGTGATTGATTTTTGGCAAATTGGGGATGATGCAAAGAATTGTGAGCATTTAGGCTTCCTTCCATGTTGACCTAATTTTTTATTTTCACTTTGTCTTCTCGTGCATTCCTCACATAGCCTGGTTTAGTAGGGGGTTGATGATAGTTCATTTATATACTATTACTATACTTATATATATTTATGAGTTGTTCTAACCCCGAAATATCAGGCTACCCCTGTGTCCTTTGTTCGTGTTCTCTTTTATTTTGTTTTCTCTCTACCTTTCTCTCTTCTTTGCTTGAGTTGTCCCTTTCATGTGCAACAATGCCATTTCTACATTACTTAGTCTTTTGAAAACACATCTGTTGTCAGATGAATCTTTTCTTAAGACCCTTCACACACTTCTTTATGAGAATTACATTCTCGACTTGAAATCTAACGGAACGTGTTTCCTTCATCATGGGTTCATAAAGAAAGGACTTGAGAATCCTTCCTCTGAAGCAGGAATAGCTTTGATCTTCCCCTCGCGTGGGGGCATATCCTTCCTTTCGAATTCCTTGATGAAGTGAACATCTTTCAGAAGGATTCCTTGATGATGAGTCGATTCAAAAAACAAGGTGTTGGCTTCTGAACAGTGTGTCTCTTGAGTGGACCCTTTCTTTTCACGTTGGGTTCCCAAGGGATCCCTTCGAAAGGCTTTACATTTTAGTGTCTAGCCTGAGGGTAGCCCGACTATACCTTCTTTACATCTTCACGTCTAGCCCAGGGACAGCCCGACTAGACCTACTTTATATCTTGGCATCTAGTATGTGGGCAGCCTGACTAGACCAACTTTATATCTTGGCGTCTAACCCGGGGGAAGCCCGACTAGACCTACTTTATATCTTGGCGTCTAGTCTGGTGGCAGCCTGACTAGAGCTGCTTTACATCTTCACGTTTTGCTTGGGGGAAGCTTGACTAGACTGCACCTTTCAAACAATGTGTCCCTTGAGTGGACCCCTCTTCCTTTTGAAGGGTTCCCGAGGGACCCCTTTGAAATTATTACAACTTAGAGATGGTCTGTGTGACTGTTCATTCACTGGCCTGCGTGGCCACCTCTTGACATGTTCTATCTGTAGGTAAGCATGTCGCCTTTCCTGACTCTGTGGAGTCCCCTCTTCTCAATCTCCCTCATGTGAGAGTTCTTGGGGGATACCTTTCCTTGCAAGACTGTGGGTTTGTAAGGCACTCTTCCTAGTTTCCTTCATGTGAGAGTTCTTTAAGGATACCTCCCTTGTAGGTTCGCAAGTCTATAAGGTGCTTTCATTCTTTAGCCTCATAGTTTTGCGAAACTATGAAGTCCTATCCTGCACTCTCGAGTTCACCAGACCGTGATCTGCTTCCTTGTCGGTTTAGGTATACATTTCTAACTTTACTACTATTTTAATCTACTTTACCGAAGCACTCATTAGTACTCGTGCTCTCTAAAGTGGGGGAAAAATGTATAGGAGAAAATTTACACCCCTAATGCAAATTCCCCTTTCACCCCTTTATACTTTAGAAAACCAAAGGCAAAGGCTTAATTCCACATAAGCCCATTGTTCACATCACATTTGGCATCCATTCTGAGTGTTGGTAGAGGCATTTTTGTCAGGGACGCCCGTGCGGCGCATAGACATCCACGCAGTGCACTTACGTCCCTGGCACATTCCTACGGCTAGAGTCTGCAGAGAGGTTACACTTCCTATTGGGAGTTGAAGTGTAATGCCCTTCTTCAGGTTGGCCGACCCGAATATGGCCATTTTTCATCTTTCATCTTCATATTCTCATTCCATTCTTCCACTTTCATCTTCTTCACAAGTTGACACAATTTCTTCACACTTGAGCATTCACTCCAAGCTTTGTAGATGCATTACTCACACTTCATTGCAACAATCTATCACTCCATCACTCCAATAGAGCAATCGCAGGACAAGTCCATTCCAATAGAGGCTTGAGTTCCTCTCATCTCTCTCCTCTGCTAGCCTTGAGCGCTTTGGACGAAGGTGGTAAGCTCCTCACATCTTCTCTATTGTTTTTGTTGAGTAAGCACATATTGTTTTGTAGTCTCTTTTGTGTACTTAGATTGTAATCTCTTCTTTATCACTTTATTTCTATATCATGGTAAACTTGGTTGTCCGTGGAGGTGGAAACACCAAAATGGGGGTCTAACTAAGGCAGGCCCCTAAAGAGCCCCAACATTTTCCCCCTTTTTTTTGTGTGTAGGTGGAGAGATCTTGGAGCAAGCTGGTGAAAAGATTGTTGTGTGAGATCATCTTTGTCACCCTTGTGGTAATATATTTCCTTTATCACGTTCGTCTTTATATTTCGTACTTCTTAATCTTATTTTGCACTTCTCAAAACTCGTGACTAGGTTGTTAGTCCACTTTTTAGGGATTAAGTTTGGTCTCTTTGGTTTTCTGGCCATACGAACACCAACGCACCTGTGAGACACCAGCGTGCCGCATTGTCATCCTAGAATTGCGCCTTTATCCTCTGACAGAGAGCTATCTAAGATACAGAGTTGACTCTGAAGATTGACTTGCCTAGTCTCCTTTCAACTCTCGGGCTTGCAGAGTGATCGAAGAATCTCACGGTTCTCATCATTCTCATCCTTCCTATCCTAACTATCCCTTAAACTGTTGGGGATGAGATGGGTCATCTTAGAATGAAACATCTAAGAACAACAGTGCCTTAGTGACTTTAATTTCTTCAAATCACCTCAAAGACACAAAACCACTATACCATAAAGCGGAAACAAGCACAATTGTTTCCCCCATTAATCCTTCTTAGAAAAGTACATGCAGCTCAACCAGATTCAAAACCATACATAGATTCAAATTACAGAATTAAACAACATGAAAGAAAAACTAATGAACACATAGATATACTTGGGGAAAACCCTTTTAGGTAAAAAACCCCACCCTCCAAAAGATCCAGCCATTGTATTATTCAACAACAAACAGAGTTATAATACAATCTCAGGCTCATAGCCTTTACAAGAGTTACATCTTGTTTCATCTGGAGAATACAGGCAACACCATTATACAAAATCCTCGCACTGTTACAATATCCTCACACGACATACAATGCAGATTAATTTCATCTCACCAGCCCACTCGCTCAACCAGCCTTTCGGCCAGCACAGCCTCACAGCCACTCAGGTTCACATCTTCTTGGTTTTGTGTGTCTCAATGTTCATGGTTACAATGCAATAAGCATACCACTCGAACACACACATTGCATGATCTGACCCCACCGTCCATCATTAATCAACAACCATCAGGGCATATTTAATTACCCCACCGACTAGCTTCCATCATTCTCTGGTGACACCACCTTGTAGCACACATCTAGCCGCCCTGCAATGTAACGGTTGCCAAGAACTACACTCCGTCAACCACTGAAATTAATCGCTACCAAAGAAAAAAAATATTTCAGCCAATCAACATTGATTTACAACAGCGATGTAAAATCAACGAATAATATCGTGCCAATTGTCATAACACTATTCGTTCATCACTTTGACCGTCGAGTCAGACCTGCCAACCGAGCCCTGAGCTCCTTCTACTGCACCACTAAATGCAAACCCCCATGGTATGGCAGTGTCACCACACAACCACAAGACACTTGCGGTATGGCAGTTACACCGCGCTACCGTGTCAGGGCTGAAAAACCCCCATGATATGGTGGTAATCGCCTGATCACCTAACCACCACCATTCACCATGCCACTGCTCCATGACTATCAGGGACGCATGGTATAGCGATGCCACCACAATACCGCTCCAAGACTTGCAAGGTCATGCGGTATGGCGATGTCAGTGCACAACCGCCAGTCAACAAAAGAAGCCACGCAGTAAGGAAGTAACCGCTTTTCCAAACCACCAAAGGATCACCGTGCCACCACCAGGGAAGGTAAAGGACTCCATGGTATAGCAATAACACCACATAACTGCACCTTAACCAAAAGGGGCCTGCGGTAAGGCAGTAACCCCGCGCAACCGCCAAGCAGACCAAAGACCTCCGCGGTAAGGAGGTAAACCACGCAACCACGCCATCTCCAAAAGCTCCCAATGGTATAGTGGTAAGTCATGAACAAATAAATCCGCCAAGTCCTTAAATAGAGATTCAAGCCAGAAAGTTGAGGCACATATTTTCCAACATAAACTGAGGTAAGTTAGGGTAATACCACTCTTATCCTTTCATGACCTGGGGCCTTGCAGTGGTTGGTCCCCCTCTCTTACATATACAATGCCCGCATATCTTATTTGTGTCTTTTAAGTTTTATCCCATGTCTATATGTCTTACATGTGTCTTTAGGTCTTACCCCATGCATGTACGTCATACAAGTACCCTTAGGTCTTACATACAAAGTTAGCCACTTTGAGGTGTCATTGTCATGCACATTTCCCTTCAATAGAAACTCTCAAGTTAGACATTAGGAGGTGTCATTATTATACACACTCCCCCTCAATGGAAACTCCTTAAGGCCAAGCATTAATTTGAATCTGGAGAATTTGGTATTGCTTAGAGGTTTGGTATGTGATTGCTAGAATTCTGGAACCCTATTATTTTTTATAACAATATATCTACCATGTAATAGAAGTAGAGAGTAATTTAATGGTATAAAAAATTTCCCTTGAATGAAGTTCTCATGAACTTCAATATGATTTATTTCTAGATGTTAAAATAGGCATCTTTGGAAAAAGTATATAGATTTTTTTTATTGTTAACAAGAATTGGGTGTAGATCAAGGATTTGAACCTAATTTACTTTAGTGTTGTGTTTATACCCCAATAAGAGTGATAAGAGAAAGATCATAACTTATGTGGTGAGTTACATAAGGTTCTAGTGGGAAGGAACACTTAAATTGACAATATACATGTGTTCACATACACATCATATCTCATAGCACATTATACATATATTAAATCATCATGTGATATATTATATTTAGTGTTAAAAACTCTAATACACTATTCATTAATACATCAATATTCTTCCTCATAATATTCTTTTATATATTATTCTTTATCTTATTATATATCTCTACATCTTTATATTTTACATCTTTAATCCCTTCTTGTACCTAATTGTGAGTATTATCAAGAAGTGTGTCTCTTGTACATGTTTTGACTTTTAGATGTGTTGGTAATAAGCTAAGTATATCACATCTCCTTTTTGGTAGATGTAGCTTGATGTAAATTTGAATCTATTCCCAATATCATCCCCCCTTGAAATATCTTATCCTCTATACATCATGGCTCTATCTTAAATGAGACCCAAAATTTTCTAAAATTTTATCCTTTTACCACCAAATTTTATATATGAGTTGTATTCATGAAAATGTGTTTATAAATGCCTTTAAGTTGAGTGGATGCCTTGTCTCATTGTTGACCATCTTGCATGATAGTTGGATTTATCCATTAATATGCATAATATATTTTCTCATTTGGTGTTGGTGGTTGGAATCTTAATAGATTTGATGACTTTGAATGCTTTAGTGAATGTGTCAATTTAAGGCTCGCCACTTCCCACAACGGTTTGATCCATCCCCTTAGTCATTGTCTTTGATCATGTATATGTTGGTACCAACTATGAAGTGTATCCTTAGATTTCCATCTAGATCCTTCATTATATCATAAACAAAAGAAGCATGCATTATTTGATTCTCACTATTATCTATTTTCTATAGAAGCTAGCTAACCTAGGTATATTGATACAATGTATTAAAGTTAGTAATATGTATTTTTTTAATTTATGCTTCTATTTTGGTGTGGATGTTGGTGTATTTCTTTCTAATTTCTTTAAATTTATTTTTGATTTCTATCAATATTTTTTTTTTATGTACCCTTTGCTTTGCATTTATTTGAGTAGCTCGTCAATTAACTATTTTAGTTGTTGTCTAAGTGGGGCTAACGTATCTCTATGAAGATGTGACACTTGATGGTGGATTATGCTGGTGATTTTTGTATCATTCCAATAGATACTACATGTTGATGTAAGATATATTTTCTTTCATATTTTGTAGCATGTCTTCTAGCAAGAAATTTTGTAAACGGGATATCTAGGAGAAGCCTAGATGTGAGCTAGTGAGAGGTAGGTGGAGTGGTCAAGATGAGATGGGAGAGTCGGTTTTTTTTCACAAATAAATTTTTAATTTCTTGTATTGGATCAGGTGGTGGTGATGTGGTGTTGGATGGAAGGATTTTCTTAGGGGATGTGATAAATGACAGTTTACCCCACTATGTTTCCTTGTCTCCCTCTTTATTCTCTATTACTTTCTCCTTTTGTGTTTCCCTCTTTACTTAAAGGAGATTTTTGTAGGATTTTTGTGTAGTCTTGATGGTCTCATGTTTGATCCTTTCCTTTGTTGGTATCATTTGTGAAAGAGTGTGTCCACCCATTGCTTGGACCTAAGATCCATACGTTATAAATCTATCATCGTTTCTCTCCTTTTAGGTGAGAAGTTCACTACAAATTTATTTGGTGCTTCTTTCTCTATAATTTTCTCTATTTCTATTGCTTATTCTCTTCTATTCTTCAAAATTATGGCCAATATTAAAAAAAATCAATTCTCTACCAAAGTAGAAGGTATACTTGAGATATAATCAAACATAACTTGTTCAATTATCTTCTTATTTTCTTCCCCTACTAAGGGATACGTCTTTGTACATTTAGGAGCATGCCCCAATGGGATACATATTTGTACATTTAGGAGCACACACCAATGTGAGTAGTGATCTATACAGTGCTATAATCTATAAGTACCTTTATTTTTTCTCATTATAATCTTTGTTCAATCTATGATGATTTTTTCTTTGATATTTTTGGTTTCTTTTTCTATTGAGGATATCCTTGGCATCTTCTTCCTCTTTTTTTACTTTACTTATGTGTGTCCTCTACTTCTATGGAAGTGTATTTTATTTTTATTTTTTCTTCATTTTAAACTAAAAGGATTCTCCATTATTTTTCTCCACTCATTTGGAGGAATGCCTTTGTCGCTTCCCTCGCCAATGATTATGTAGTTACTTTATGTAGATGGATGGTAGCCAATATTCTTCTTGTAATGATTTGTTGTGATTTTTTTTCTACTTCTTATATGAGGTAATCTATTTTCTAGTTCTTTTTTGCTTAATTTCATGTGTAATTGTAGGAGGTGCAAGTTCTTTTGAAATTCCCTAATTTCTATGGAACTTCTCCTTATTCCTCTCCACGTGATCCGTGGCCTTTTAGGATTATAGAAGGCTAGAACATGAATACCAGGAATAGTACTCCTATATGCACACTTCATACTTCAAAGTAAAATCACTTTAGGATGCCTCTAGCTACACAATGCAATTCCAATACATCCAACATATATTCCCAAATAAAACCAAATTTTATTTACATAAAGGTGGAACTATTTACTCCACATAGTTTAGAGCAACGTCTTGAAGGGAACCAAATACAAAGAATTTTCCAACTCAAGGTAAGGCCTTGATGAAAATAATCCTACCATATATCAAACTAAAATTTGACTGGTGTTGTTGATGAGCACATTCTTATAATAAGAGGGAGGTGAATCACTATAAGCTAATATTTTACTTTTTCAAAACAATAACCACAACAATACCAATCACACAATATCAACAATTAAGAACATAAAATTTTACATGGAAACCATTTTGAAAGAAAACTACAAAAAAATATTGCTTATATAAAATTATCTTTCAAAATTTGTAGGCACCAACCTACTAGAGACACCAATACCCACTACTAAACAATTTGTAGGCACCAACCACTGGAGACACCAATCCCCTCCACTGAGCACCGACTCGGAAAAAGAAACCAATCTATTTGATATGAGGCACCAACCTCTTGATAGATGAAGTATTTATTCTCCTTAATAATTATCCTTTAAAAATATGCTCTAGAGCGATCTTCAATTATTCTCGCTTCACTAATCTGTTGGTTTATATATGATTTGTCAACTTATTGTCTACTTCCACAATTCTTTTTCACATTCAAATGAAAAGATGTGTCTCTTTTAAAAGAGATATTCATTATAAAATACATCACCTTTGATAATAAAACCTTTATAATTTTATTTATTTCAAAATTCACCTCAATTATTGCCTTTGTAAACAAATCTAAATTCTCCTTAAACTCTATTCAACACATGATTGATACTTTTTGGGTAATTTGTAATCGTTCCTTTCATATATATTAAGAATTCTTGTATAAATGTTGATCTCTTCCTTAATTAAATTTGTTGCTATCTAACAAATGCATTATTGACTTTGGATATTAATTACTCCTCTTAAAAAATGTTCTTTGACTTGGGTGAATATATATATGTGTGTGTGTGTGTGTGTGTGTGTGTGTGTGTGTGTTAATTTTTCATGAAGTCGATTGGCATTTTTATTTTAAATTTATGACTCCAAAATGCTAAGAGAGTACCCAATTATGAAATGATCGACTATCCTTATGAAATTCCATTTGAATTTGACTTGCCAATCATAAATGGGGTCAACTAGAATTCATAAACTTGTCTTTAAAATTACCTTGTAATAATATGATATTCCCTTGAAACAATTAGTGGCCTTTGTCCTTTATTCAATTTTATTCAATCGATATCCTTCAACCTTTAATATCGCTTTGACATTAATGAAATCAACAAAAACAATGACATCAATGACAATCTCGTTTATATGCCTTTGACATCAATGACAATATTGCCAGCAATCTCCCCCTTTGTCATTGATGTCAACCTTGCAACATACTTTTCTCCTTCATGATGAAATATTGCCCCTATCTATAAGTCTCCCCCTATTTGTAACTCTCCCTTACTATAACTCTCTCCCTTTGACATCAATGGCAAAGGGATATATGAAAAACATCCAAGACATCTTCAAAATTCATATTATGTTTTCTTATTTTTGTATCTTCTTCATTTATTCACCATTTCTTATATGATCACCATAACTGAATTATTGTCTTTTTCCTCTTCATTGTCCTTTTTCATAAGGACTTATTGTCTCATTTTCTCTCCTTGAATTTGATCAAATATGGGCTCTTTGACATCATCTATATCCATTTAGATTATCTCTATTTTCTTAAATAGTGGGTCCTCTTTTCAACTTCCCTCAAGTCTTGAGGCAATTTTCTTCGTGTCATGCTTAAGTCTCATTACTTGGAGATTATTATTTAAATCATCTTCAAAATATCGAAATTCTTGCAAATTTTATATCTCCCAAAGAGTGATTGTGAAAGCTTCTGGTGAGCCACACACAAATGCAACAAATGTCCTAATATTTTGTTATCATCCAATAGGCAATGAATATCTAGCCTCTTCAATAAAATTATTGCCAACTTCATATGCAAGGGTAAAGGCATGCAACCTCTCATCCTCTAAGATATAAGCATTTCCAAATTATTGCATTAGTAGATCAAACAATCATACATTTTAACCACAACCTGCAATAAGTGGATCTTCAAGTTTTTCATGTTCCTGTCTTAGAACATCAACTTTTCCCTAATCATTTTTCTTATTCTATAATATTTTGTGAGACTTCATCTTTTAAGTTGTATTCTCCTTGGAGATGAAAGATAATGCAATGATTAGCACCCCTTGAATTCATACTTCTCATTATGAACTTAGTGATACCTCATGTGCATGAAATGCAGTCTGCATAAGCATAGATTTCTCATTTTGTTTTTCTTGTTCTTGTTTCATTTTCAAACTTTTGAAGTTTATTTTGTTTACTAATGTCTTCCACTTTCGTATTTTTCCTAGGAGGTTCCTTAAAACCACTTCTATAGAAGTGTGTTGTATGTTCATAATTATTGCACTTATAGCATATGAAATTGTAATCCACTAGAGAAAATGAGTTATAGTTCATATTTGCAAAACCATAAGGACTTATATTCTTGTCCCAATCAAAATATCTTGCAAGTGTCCTAGATTCAATTATTTTATGACCAAAGTTATTACACGAAAAATAAAAACCAAAGAATGAATGTTGGAAACTATTCATGTGCACCCGCCTTGGATGAAAGAAATTTTTGAATTTGTCCTTGTTATCTTTTGGAGAAGTTCATATTTTTTGAGGAATGTCATTTTCTTTCTTCTTGTTGCTTTCATTATTGATGGACCCCTTGAGTACATCTGCATACCCTTTTAACTTTTTTGCATTTATCATCTTTGGTGGTTTTGTAGCCTTTTGATTTTTATCTTCTTTAGCATTCCCTTGATTTTATTCATATCCAATACCAATTTTATGAATGTTGGCCTTTAGAAATTGATAATATCATCTAGAATTTCAATGATTTTCTCAAACTTGAGGCTTCTATTTAACTTAGTGGTTGTTTTCTCTAGTTCCTTCCTCAAGGAAACAATTTTGAACTCTAGCCTCTCACAATTTTCTTCCTTTTTGTTTAATTGGATTCTTATCTCCTCTTCAATATTTTTGCTTCTTCAAGTTGAATCTTGAGGTTGATAATCATCTTTTTCAATTCTGCAATATTTTGTGATATTTTGGCCTTAGATTCGCAGTCCTCTTGAAGCTATAATTTTTGTTTTAGGTTCTTCTTAAGCTTTTTGTTTCACTTAGGGCACATATAAGTTCTTTCAAATCTATTTCTCCATCAATTTCAGTACTCTCCTTCTAAATCCTCTTCTTTTTCTATGTATTCACTTTCTAATTTATCACCTTTTGTTTCTATTTCCATGAATAGAAACTTTATTTATCGCTAGCAAAAAAACTCTCTTTGAATGAACTACTTTCCTCTTTGCAGTAGAGGCTTTTCTTGTTTTTAAAAATCTCTTCCTATTCTCATATTTTCCTTGCTTGAGGCCCTTTTTATGTTGATAATTTTTACCACCCTTATTTATGTTATGCTCTTCTTCCACATTACTCTAATTGTTTGCATATGGGCATTTGGCAGCAAAATACCCTACCTTTCCACAACTAAAATAGTTAAACAAATTACCTTTGTACTTATTGGATCCTTTCTTTATCTTCCTCACAAAATGATCTTCTTCTTTGTCTAATTCATCATTATAACTATTGCTTGACTTGAGCTCTTTATTTAAATCATTTTCTTTGAGGCTTTGAAAGTTGCTTCTTGCTTTGATGTCTCTTTTTCAGTCCTCATTTCATATGTCGTGAGGATCCCTTGCAATCCATCCATAGTTAATTTATCTAGATCCTTCATTTCTTCTACGAAAAAAACTTTGACACTGAATCTTAAGGGTAGAGATCTTCATACCTTATGCACAATCATTGAGTCTTATACTTTTTCACCAAGACCCCTTATATTATTCATAATCTCATCCACATGAAGCAGATAGGAGGTAATATTTTCTTCATCCTTCATCTTTAAACTTTAGGATTTTCTCTTATGGGTTTGAAGCTTGGCCTTCTTAACTTTTCCATCCCCTTCATAAATATTCTTAAGTTTATCCTAGATCTTGTTGAATTGCAATAATCACTTTAAAAAACTTTGATTTCGATAAACCACACAAGATTGCATTCATGGCTTTCGCATTGTTCTCTCTAGCATTCTTTCCATTTGTATCCATTGGTGGAGATGCAGGAGTTTTATAATCACTTACTATTGATTTCCAAATATCAAAGCCAACAACCATTAAGTAAATGTGTATTCTTATGCTCCAAAAAGCATAGTTTGTCCCATCAAAAAAGAGAGCCCTATTAAATGAGAATCCTTCTTCATAGACCATGTGTGCTCTTAAGATCTTCCTTCTAGCGATTAAGCTATACTTTGAAGGAATTAGCTTTTATACCAATTGATGAGCACATGCTAGCGAATGGCCCCTGGCATCTCCTCCTCCCACCCCATAGGGGTCGAGTTAGTATAAGCTAATCTTAATTTTTAAAAACAATAACCACAACAATATCAATCACACAATATCAACAATTAAGAACACAATAAGAACATAATATTTTATGTGGAAACCCTTTCGAGATAAAACCACAAAAAAATATTGCTTAAATATAAAATTCTCTTACAAACTTTGTAGACACCAACCTACTGGAGATACCAATCCCCACTGCTAAACAATGTGTATGAACCAACCCCTTGGAGACACCAATCCCCTCCATTGAGCATCAACTCAACAAGAGACACCAATCTCTTTGATATGAGGCACAAACCTTAGTATGAGACATCAACCTCTTGATAAATAAAATATTTGTTATCCTTAATAATTCTCCTTCAAAAATCTGCTATATAATGATCTTCACTTATTCTCTTTTCACTAATCTGCTAATGTATATATGATTTATCAACTTATTCTCCACACACACTCTTCTCCACTTCCATAATTCTATCTTTTTATATCTTCACATTCAAATGAAAAGATGTATATCTTTGAAAAGAGGGTAAGTGTACAAAGATGGGGGACCAAAAAGGGGTCTTAAGTGGCCATTTTTTTTTAAATCAGGAAAGACTAACCTTGGATGACTAATTGAAGATAGTTACACTCAAAATTTTAAGATGCAACAAAAACAAGAGTTCTAGTGCTCTGAATCTACTTTCTATTTTTTTTCAAATGGTAGAGATTAAGGGATTCAAAAGGGGGGACCACACAAATTGGCTTGTTTTTTTCAAAAAACATAGCATAGCGTCTAGTGTGGCCCCCCTAAAATGTTAACTTTTTTTAGTATTTCAAAAATATCTTCAATGAGAAATTAGCTAACACCATGTAGTTTATCCTCAATATTTTTGCTAATTTTTTAATGAATATATGATTTTTTACTAATTTTCAAAGTGGACACATCCTAAAAAAATAAAAATTTGAGCGTGCTCCCCCCTAAAAAAATTGAAAACTGATCGAAAATCATTTCTTTTTTCAATATGTGTAGAATGGAGTCTAGTTTCTAAAAATGTAATTTATTTGAAATCTTGATGAACAGTTAAAAAATAAAATGAAAAATACCAAACATTGGTTTTTGACAAAAAAAATGGATACACCAATAAAAGAAATTAAAGATGAAAACCTTAACATACTCAAAATGTGAAAAAAAAATAACAATACCATGGTGTTTTTTCGACTTGACATTGAAACACGTACAAACCTGATGGGGAGCACACTCTAGATTATGTCAAATTTGTCACAATCTACAAAAGCACATCTTTGGATGTTGTAAAGTCACTCCAAGATCCCAAAGAAAATTGAATCCAAAGGCTTGGAAATTTCTAAAGCAAGATAAAATGTGAGCATATTATAAATCACTCGCGTTATTTGAATTCTTTCACAAAATGCGCTTGCGTTATGTTCTACATTGAATTTTTTTTCTTTCTTTTTCTCTCTTTCTCTTTCTCCTTCTATTGCAATGAAACTATATACATGAAATATAATTTAAAGTATAAGAAATTAAATTTCCATATGTAAATTTCAACTTAAATATTTATTTCATGTATATAGTTTCAAGATGTTTGAGAGTGGTTTCAGATCTCTGAAATATACCAAGCCAATTTTTTTTGCTTTTTCAATTACAACAAGGATAGCAGCAGTACACAATCGTTAGGGTTAGCATTTTAAAACCAAAGGATGCTGAAATAACTCGACGCCAAGCATGTGCTTTCCAAATCGAGACGGAGTGGGAGCTACCATATGACGGAGATGCTAAAGATGCTGAATTAACTCGACGTCAAGAATGTGCTTTCCAAACCAAGATGGAATGGGAGCTACCATATGACGGAGATGCTAACTATGCTGAAAGTAAACTCAACACCAAGTATGTGCTACCCAATTCCAGAATGGAAATGAGGCGACCATATGGCGGAGATATACGAAAATACAAAGCAACTACAGAATGTAAAGTAGGCGGCAAGCCAGCCTTTTCCGCTTATCCAGTGGGAAATACAGTAAATGAAAGAGTAGAATTAGAATTGCTGATAGTACTACTAATCAGCTTACAATATGTTAGAAATCTTGCCAAAGCATAGTAATCCAAGTTCTTCAATGCTGCAATAATTTGTAAGACTTCCTCAATGCTTGACAAACCTCTCTGGACTCAAACCCCTCACAAATCTGCATTTATCTATGACTGATATAACAGACCAGCAACTGAAATGAAGCAATCAGCAACCCTAGAACTCACCAAAATACTCACAACTCACTCAATACTTGCCAGAATGACATGAGACCTGATGCAAATGAAAGCTATAATGATGGCAACGAGGACTAGACCAAGAAACAGCTAACAAATCGAAGTATTCTTTTTTCTAAACATTTGCCAGGCAAACCAGAATGGTACGGCCAATAGAGAGAGGTGATTTTGCTTTTAAAAAATAAACACTCAATATTAAAATCTGAATCTTTGCAAGAAGGGTCGCCCCTATCAAGGAAACTCAATGAATCAATACCCAGAACGACTGTATTTTTATTTTCGGATTTTTGAGTGAAACTACAGATTCAGCTTGACTTCAGCAACTTCAAAAAGAGACTGATATGCAAATCTAGAACTCCAAAAATGCAAGATACTCAACTGAAATGCAAGACAAACCTATTACAAACTATCTCTCAACTAGTTGCTATCTTTCAAGCAAGAAGAAGAGCCAAGCTAGGAGGCATTCATTCCTCGAAGCAATCCCAAAGCCATTCCGACAGCATAACAATATCATAAAACATAAGATAAGAAATGAAGAGCAACTGCCTCCTTATATAGACTTGAGAAGGCTCTCCAGAAACTTCTAGAAGATGCGCCCTAATTCCCTTTTGAATTTGACTTCTTTTCCCTCCAAGTTTGGGCGACCCCTTTTCGAAGGCTAAATTTGACTTTATTTAAAATCATTTCTTCATAAAATAGGCGTCCAATTTCACTTGAGCATTTAGACTTTAGAAAGATCAAAATAAATCATCATGTGATGACCACCCTCCAAGTCCCCTTCTTTAAAACAACTTTTAAGTCATATTACTAGGACAAGGGGTTATTTTATAAAATAAAACATTATTGACTTAAAATAACTTATTTCTCCAAAATGAGACCCTTAAGCCAAAAATCGGAATTACCCAATGAACTGCCAGAAGAGGAAAGTTGACTGAGCTGATGCTGACTAGACCACTGCTAAAAATAGAATTTACTAAAAATAGTAAATTCCTGAAGGTGCTCAGAATGCCAAGAAAAACATACCACTGCAAAGCTCTCTGAAAACCCAGAAAGAATCCGCAATCCAAACACCCAAATTCCAACAAGCAGAACCCTGAATCTTCAAGAGAACCCACCAAACAATCGAAAACCCTAATTCTGCCTCTGACCTGTCGACAACGCATCGGGAAAAGGCCATCAATCCTTGAAAGGTGTAGTGCTAAAAACGGGGACATTACAATCTCTAGGAGTTATAATGCAAATTCTTGTTTTTGGAAGATCTTATAATTTTTCAAACAGTCATAATAATCAACATGTCAATTTTTTTTTAATCAAGATGTCAAATTTTGATAATCAGGAAGTTGTATCATATTTCTCTCTCTCTCACCATTCTCTCTCCCTCTCTCTTTGTCACTCCCTCCTCTCTCTACTTCTCTCTATCTCACCTATCCCTCTTTACCTCTCCCTACCTCCCCTCTCTCTCTATCACCCTCCTTCCTTCCCCATCTCTCTCTACTTCTCTCTATCTCACCTATCCCTCCCTCCCCCTCTCTCTCTCAACTTTATCTATCTCACCTATCCCTCTCTACCTCTCCCTCCCTCTCTCACTCCCTCTCTTTCGTGTTCTCTCCTTCCCTATCTACTTCTCTCTATCTCATTGCTCTCTCTATATGTCTCTTCCTCCATCCCTCCCTCTCTCCTTCCCTCTCTACTTCTCTCCATCTAACTTATCTCTCTCTACCTCTCCCTCCCTCCTCCCTCTTTCTATCTCTCCTCTCCCTTTCACTCTCTCACCTCTCTCTCCCTCCCTACATCTCCCTCCCTCTCTCCATCTCTGTCTACTCTCTATCTCCCCTCTCCCTCTACCTACCTCTCCCTCTGTCACTCCCCACCACTCTATCTCTCCCTCCTTACCTCCCCCTTCATATTTCCTTCCCTCTCTACTTCTATCTATCTCCCATATCCCTCTCTCTACCTACCTCTCCCTCTATCACTCTTTGTCACACTCTTTATCTACCTACCTCTCTCTCTCTCACCCTACCTCTGTGTCGCTCCCTCATTCCCTCTATACTTCTCTCTATCTCTCATATCCCTCTCTCTATGTTTCTCTCTATCTCACCTTTGTCTCCCTACCTACCTCTCCCTTCCTCAATCTACCTACCTCTCTTGCTCTAGTAGATAGGGAAGGAGAGAGAGAGGGGGGGGAGAGATGTGAGATAGATAGAAGTAGAGAGAGAGAGAGAGAGAGATAATGGTGATATACATAGTAGAGAGGGAAGGAGAGAGTGATAGATAAATATGGTGGAGGAAGATATATATATATATAAAGAGAGAGAGAGAGAGAGAGAGAGAGGGGGGTAGAGAGGGAAGGAGAGAGTGAGAGAGAGGGAGAGAGGGAGGTAGAGGTAGGGAGAGAGAGAGGGGGGGAGAGAAAGAGAGAGATGGTAGGAGGGAGCAAGGGAGATAGAGAGTGGAGAGGGAGGGAAGGAGGGAGAAGTGAGATAGAGATATTTAGAGAGGAAAGGAGAGAGAGAGAGAGAGGGGGGAGGAAGGAGGGAGAGAGAGAGAGAGAAGGATGGACAGGTAGAGAGGTAGTTATTGAGTTCAAGGGAGAGAGAGTTAGATAAAAGGATGGAGATAATGATAGATATGTCTAGAGAATAAGAGATACACAATGACTAAGATAGAGAGAGAGAGAGAGAGAGAGAGAGAGATAAATATGATACAACTTCTTGATTATTGAAATTTGACTATCTGAAAAATTATTAAATCTTCCAAAAATTAGAAATTGCATTATAACTCCTAAAGATCTAAAACCACTCTCAAACATCTTGAAACTATATACATGAAATATAACTTAAAGTATAAGAAAGTAAATTTCCATATTTAAAGTATAACTTAAATGTTTATTTCATGTATATAGTTTTGTTGAACAACAAGGAGAAAGAGAGAAAAAAAATCAATGCAAGTGTGTTATAACATGCTCGCATTTTGTGAAAGTCAAATCATAAGGCTAGTGTATTATAATGTCCTTGCATTATGGCTTGGTAATGACCGAGCCTAGGCTCAATCACTACCATCCCATACACATTCGTGTTTTCTCTATTTTAGGACCAAAAAGTGGAGTGGCCACTTTTTGGTCCCCCATCTTGGTAGACTTACCCAAGAGATTTTCCATCACCTTTGCTAACAAGACCTTTATACTTTTATTTATTTTCAAAAGTTGCCTCAAAGATAATTGTTACCTTTATAAACTATGTTCAACAGAATTTTTCATTGATGTCCAAGGAGTTCATTATTGTCAAAGGAGTTCACTGATGTCAAAGGAAGATGATCAAAATATTGATGAGAATTAAATGTAATGTTTTATCATATCATTTTGAGTTGTTGCAGAAGTATATATTGCTAGCTATATTGATAAAATAATTTGAGGATTTTTGTAGTTCATACTACATCAGTTTATGGTGACAAAAGTGATCTAGAAGTCTGATCTGAAATGTTTCAGTTTAGTTTATCATGGCAGAGAGATTTATCTAGAAATGCATTTATGTGAACAATATTTCTTCCTGAAGGTGAGTTAGGCTCTACGATTTGAATGCAGAGTATGTCTACACATGTTTTATCATATTCCCAAGTTTTTGGAATGGATGTTTATCAGGCAAAAAATGTGAAGTGACAGAAGGTTCTATGTGCCTATCTATCAACCTGTTAGTGTGCTGGAACTATGCGGCAACAACTAGTAGTGTGAGACATTCAAAGTTAGCATGTGGAGCTAAAATAGGTCCAGGTTAAAAGGTTCTTGTGGAAGTGCATGGAATCATGTTCTTTTGGTGGAAACATTTGATTTAGGATCAACCTATTGCACATTTCATGTAATTTGAATTTAGTTCCACCTTATGTCATCATGGTTAATCACAGATCCTTGGCCGACATGGAGTAATGTTAATGTAATTTCGTGTATATAATCATCATACATTTGTGCAGATGCAAAATGTGAAGTGTGAGAATAATTGAAGAGAAGATAGTGAGTGAATATACAAGGATGAAAATCTATGAGAGCAAGTGTTATTCAATGTCAACCATCTCAATCAGTGTGTGTCATCATCAAAAGATCTTAAGGAGTGTATTAGAGTGTGTGAATCAAGTTTAGACTGGATGTAAGTTGTGTAATTAGCATTGAAATTTTTCAATCTTTATCTTTGTAATATGGTAGGACTAGTGTTCTACTCACTGATTTGGTGCTTAGATCTTTGTACTAGAGATTGGTGTCTCCTGTAGGTTGGTTCCTACATATACAATTAGGGATCGGTTTCTCTGATAGGTTGGTGCCTACTTCATATTGTAAATTCCCTTATCATATTCCTACTTTGTGAGGTTGGATTTGGACAGTAGATCCAAGCCACTATTCTCACTGTGGTTTTTCCCATCTTGGGTTTCCACATATATTTGGTGTTCTCATGTATAGATGTGTGTGCTTATGTAGTTGTTTGATTATCAGTATTTTTTGATTCAAGTTTCATGTTTGATCTATGTGTTGAATTAAAGATTTTTAAATTGATTTGATCTATTGATTCACCCCCCCTCTCAATAGATTATGTGCCCTTCAAACTAATTTTAATTCTCCTTAAACTCTATTCAACACATGATCATTGCTTTTTGGGTAATATGTAATCGCTACTTTCATATATATTGATCGATGATGTATAAATGATGATCTTTCTTATTTAAATTTGCTACTGTCTAACAAATGCATTGTGCCTTTACTACCCTTAACAAATGATCATTAACTTGGGTGAATTAAAATATATTTATATATATGTCTTATTTTTTCATGAAGTCGGCCTGCATTTGTATTTTAAATTTATCACTCCAAAATGCTAAGAGAGTGCCCAAGTATGAAAGGGTCGGCCAGCCTTATGGAAGTCCATTTGAATTTGACTTTGCCAATAAGAAATAGGGTCGGCTAGCATTCATAAACATGTCTTTAATTACCTTGAAATAATATGACATGTCTTTGAAATGATAGTGACCTTTGGCCTTTATTCGATGTTATTCAATCAACGTCCTTTAATCTTTGATATCCCTTTGACATTAATGACATCAACAACAATAATAACATCAATGAAAATTTCCTAGTCATCAAACTACAACATTAATAGAGTGATATGATAAGAATCAATAAACACTGAAGGATTCAAAGAACATAACCAAATAGAGGATATATTCAAGCAACTAGTCCCCAAATATGAATATTTCAAGGCAAATGTCTCCTTGTATCATAAATCATTTAGAAAAAAAAAACATCCTAGCCTATGTCCATGTCCAAATCTTGCGGAGGTTTTTTACACATGTGTCGTAAAAATATTGGTTTCTCAATGCAAAATTATTGTAACAAAAATAAGTTAATCTCATGAGATGAAAGAAAAATGGTATTTAAATGAAAAGTACACAAAGGATGAGAAATATTTGAAATAAATATAATTGGTGAACCTCAAGTAACGAACAACCCATAAAACCATGTTGCGAAGATATCAATAGTTAGATAACATAGAAACATTCAATAACAATTGTTAAACCTCTACCTTGGAAAACCTCTAGTTCTAAATTATCCATGAACTATGTTGATAACAACAACATAAATCAGATAACAATATCTATTGCTTAGATCAAGAGACTCTTGTATTAGAAAGGCCTTCATTAATCAACAATCAAAAGGAAAACATTAGAATTCTTTCAATTTTAAACTTACAAACCTTGGGGCTAAAATGCTAACCCACACCTATTAGGATGGCCAGCTTATGTCTCATATGGGAATACACACCAATTCTCAAAGGTAGGCATTCATGGGAGGAGTCAATTTCCACAACTATGTATTTACTTTAAGAGAAGTCAAAGAATTAGCCAGTCCATTCAACCCATTTAGGCACTCCTCCATTATAAAATTCGAACAAAATCTAGTTTGCAAAATGCCACTACATTCTAACATAGTGTGAGTGGTTGATGTCATCTATAGAGGATTGGTCGATCTTCAAATTTCAGAGAAATTTTGTAGAGATTGTAGGAGGTTTCACCAACTTTTTTACCTTGAGAAATATATTTATGTTGGCAAAAAATTTCAACAACAAAGAAATCATCTAAGGATGCAGCAATACAATCTCACTCTTTATAATAGCCGCCTACAATAGGTACAACTCCACATAACATACAAACAATCCATCTACTTCCCTTCGATAAAATAAATAGAAAAAGATAACTTATCTACATGGAGATCATGCATCAAGGATGCTACAAATCAAGTGACATGATAATGAATACTCCAGGTGATGGATCAATTTATAATTAACATTTACTTGTAAGGCATCTATTATGAAACTTTTTTCCAAAGTGAAAAGAAGGTTATGAAATAATTAAAGGGAGATACTTTGTGAAAGGGTGTGATGGTTTGGGAACCATACCTTAAGGCTTTTATAAATCATTTATGTGAGATTTGGAAAGGGGCATGAAAAAACACTCAAGAAAGAAGAAAGTGGTTTGGTGTGCTATGGGCATTGGATAAGGAGCACATAGAGTGTGTCCAACTCGGGGTATAGAGTACACTTGAGATTATCTTGGCCAAGGCTCTGTGCGAGTAATCACATATTGTGTTTTTATATAGGTCCTCCAAAGCGTTTCATAGCAAGAGCCAATGCCACTAATATCTTCCTAGGGTAAGTGGTTTTTCCAAGTGTTGTGATTCAGATGAGTATTGAAAACCATTGATGCTAAAATATATTGAGAATATTATATATATGATTTTGATATTAATTTACTTTAATTATATGGATGTGTTATTCAATTTATCATGTTAATTATTTACATTGAAATTCTTGTTAAATTATCACATATTTCCTTTTACATTGAATATTCACATCTATTTTAATAATATTACAACTTGTAAATTATCTTCTCTAATATTCATTTTATTAACCGTTGCTAATAATTAAATAGCTTTGGGAGAATAGTGACATTATATTTGGTATCAAAGACAAATTAGGTTGCACTAATCATTTCTTCCAATGTAATCCTACCTTAATAGTTCATGTGAGAAATCTCAATTTATGATATTTATTTGACCTAAGAGTTGTGAAGGTGTTTGATCAATTAAACAACATAAATGTTTAACCTATTGCTACACCTCTAATAGACCTTGTTAGTCATAAAATACAACAATGTGAAAATAAGTGAATGAAACATTGTCAAAATGTGTTTCATCAAATGAATTTTCCTTCCTACTTGGACACATCTTTATTATGTTTATTGCAACACTCATCATTTCCCCATGTCAATACTATTGTAATTAAGGTTCTACAGTTGTACTCACAATTTCATCTTTTTGATGCCTCCAAAACCCTTTATTATCATTAGAAAATGATATCACCAATATCTCTATATCCTTATACTAACAAAAGTTACATTAAAAATGAAACAATTATCAACACTTAATCTAATATTTTTTCAACATAAAATTGAATTCAATAAACTTCCAAACATTCTTACTAATATTATCAAATTACCACTCACATCCATTGACACAATAAAATCTATAAAATAAATACTATCATAAAAAAAAATTATGCTTATCATAATATTTTATTTTAATGCATTTTATGCTACACTAATGACTCTATTTATCACAAAACAAACTAACTTTTTGAACACCTAATGATAAATACAAAAAATAAAACTTGTTGAACTTCATGTTCAAAAGTCACAATTTATTTTGATAGTTCTAACATCATTTAAAAAAAACTTATGAGTGAAAGTCGCAATCCTTGGTGTATGTTTTTCTAATTTTCTTTAACATTATTCTGCTCTACTATACCTTTTATGATATTCAAACTCCATGAGTCTGTCATAGTTTAGAATTTTTATAGCCCTACACACAGGAAAAAACTTTAGTTCTATTTTGTTTGCACCATATTTGATGTTTGCATGTAGTTATCTACAGTTTAATATATCTGTTGCATAGTTTGAGTTTTGTTACATGTAAATTTCTGTAGTTTAGGATCACTGTTATTTTTTATAACAGCCTCTCGATCTTCAGGAAGATCTTTATAAAATAAGGCTTTTATAATCTGTTTGATTAATGAGTGAAGTTGAATAAAAACAATTTTGTATTGTTGTAGCAATTTTGGCACTCTGTTTTCTCTATTTTTTTATTGTCTCTGCCTTATCATCAGATTGATATCAGAGCCAAGTGGATCAAGTTTTGCAGATTGCTAGTCTTATGAAGATTTAAATTGTTGTAACATAGCAGCTTGCAGACATGGCAACAAATGGTATTACTCAGCCCCAAATTCCCATTGAAAGAATTATGATTTTTGGGCATTTAAGATGAGAACTTTATTCTATTCACAAGATATTTGAGATTTTGTAGAGAATAGTTTTGTAGAACCTCAACATGAAGCAGCCTATCAGGCATTAACACGGGGAGAAAAGGATCAGCTTAAAGACAAAAAGAAAAAGGATGCAAAAGCTTTATTTCAAATCCAACAGACAATGGATGTGACAATCTTTCTTAGAGTTGCAGAAGCAGCAAAATTCAAGAGGGCATGGGAGATTTTGGAGGCAACTTATCAAGGTAGTACAAAGGTGAAAGTAGCTAAATTACAATCTCTTACAAGAAATTTTGAAAATTTGCAAATGAGTGAATTAGAGTCTATAGACCAATTTATGAGTCGGGTCATGAATGTTGTAAATTAAATTAGATCTAATGAAGAAAAATTAACAGATCAAAAGGTTATAGAAAAGATTCTCATATGTTTACCCAGTAAATTTGATGTTATAGTAGTAGCAATTGAAGAATCTGAAGATTTGACATGGTTATTTGTAGATGAATTAATGGGATCTTTGTTAACACGAGTCTAGAATCAATAGAAATAACAATACTTCTTCTAAGAATGCTTTCAAGTCACAGGAATCATCTAGCAAGGAAAAGGAAGGTCAAGCTTCAGAGGCAGAGGCAGAGACAAAGGTGGTAGAAGTGATTTAGATCAAGGTGAAAAGAATAATCAAAATTACAACCATAGAGAACGAGGAAAAAATCATTCCCAATAGCATTCACGGAGGTTTGATAAATCTAGCATTTAGTGTTATTATTGCAAAAAATATGGATATTATACAAATGAATGTAGAAAGAAACAAGCAAATTTGGATAAGCAAAATGCTAATTATACAAATGAATCTAGATCTAATTCTGACAGTATGTTCATCACATATAATGTTGCTCAAGAGAGCACTAGAAATATTTGGTTTTTGGACAGTGGATGCAGTAACCATATGACTGGTAATAAAGATTTATTTGCTAGTCTTGATTATTCTATAAAGTCTGAAGTGATTGGGAAATGATAATAAAGTGACTGTAATGAGTAAATGAGTTATAAATGTTTTGACAAAAAATGATGAAAGAAAATTTATTACTGATGTTTATTTTGAACCTGGACTAAAGCATAATCTTATGAGTGTTGGACAACTATTACAAAAAGGGTACATGATATCTTTTATGAAGAATGTGTGTACAATATTGGATAGATTTTCAAATTATGGGTTGATTGCAAGAGTGGAGATGACCAAGAATCAAATGTTCCCCCTACAAATTATGTCCACCCAAGGAGCTGAAGAAGCTCATTTCAAAACTGTATGTTTAGACCAATCATGGCTATGGAATTTGAGGTATGGGTGTTTATATTTGGAGGTTTGAGTTTGTTACAAAAGAAACAGATGGTTAAAGGATTACCTCTTATAGAGCAGCCAACCAATTCATGTGAGAGATGCATATTGGCAAAACAACATAGAGAGAGTTTTCCTATAGAAACTGTTGAAAAAATAGTGCGTAACATAGATTAATAATGTAAGTGATTATGCAATAATCACTTTATAGTAGAGGTTAGTTAATAATGAATAAATTAACATACTATTGTTAATTTATTAAATAAATTTAGTTTGAGTAGTTATAATGCCAATACATTGTAATAGTTTTTAGTGTAATGTGAATGACACTTTTTTAATTCGAGAGCAATCTCATTTTTCCCTCTCTAATTTCAATATGGTATCAGAGCAGGTTTCTTCTTGGACCTCTCTCTGATCTCTTTCCATTCGTTTGTTTTCATCCAAAGCGGTGTTTACAATTGTACTGCAGTGAGGACCACATGCAATTGTTGTTGTTTTCTTCCATTCTTGCATTTGTCAACAAGTGAGCAATGTAGACCATGTGCAAAACCCTTTTGACTCCATCATTCATTTCAATTTCTTCTTTTTCTCTCCACTGTGTTCATTCTTGCCATTGTTTGACATTTCATTATGTTCATTGTTATCATCCCAAAAAAAAAAAAAAATCCTCAATCTATTGCACAAGTTTTTTTATCATATTTAGAACAGGGAATGGTTGATTGCTTATTCACGCCTGTGTTGGTGGAGAAGATTTGGCAATAATATATACCATCGATCGAATACCTGATGAAGTGTTGGATCCTGTATGTTGGGATTTCTCCATATTCTATATTGTCGGCAAAAGTATTTATCAAAGCGATGGAGGAAGTTAATACAATTTCTTGGTACACCCCTGTTCGTCATTAATTTTTCTGGCAACCTGAAATATGGCTACACATCCACAAAAGTGGTTAGGAGTACAGAATGCAGAATGCCCGATCAATCAATAAACAGTTGGTTGTACAAAACTTTAGATATTATTCAAAACCGAGTATCACAAGCCTTATATGATAGTATTATTCGAGCCCATAACAAGAAAAAAATGCTTTACGGTTATTGTGTTGATACCATTATTGCCTGGTTTCCAAGGAGGTGTAGATGATGTTGGTGTTGCATCTGTTAGAGCCATAATGTACTGGCAGTATCAGATAATATATAGAGGGAAAAAATCGTTATTAGAGAAGCTTGAAAATGATCTTGGCACTGAAGTTCGCAACTATGTTTCCTTTTATGGTCTTAGAAATTATGGTAGACTTTCTGAAGGTGGTTCATTAGCCACCAGTCAGATTTATGTGCATAGAAAACTAATGATAGTGGATGATTGAGTTGTCTTGATTGGATCAGCTAATATAAATGATAGAAGTTTATGGGATCTAGAGACTCTGAGATAGTTATTTTTGGGAAAAAGCTACCAGCATACAATCTGGTCATTTGACCGGATTTATTAATTAATTAAAAATAAAGATACAGTGTTATTTTTATTTTTAATTAATTAATATATCTGGTCAAATGGTCAGATTGTATGCTGGGTAGCCATTGCTGCCATTCTTGAGCAAGCAGGTAGATTTGCATTTAATCTTCGATTGTCACTCTAGTCAGAACATCTTGGTCTTCAAGGCCCAGATATAAACAACATTAAGGACACTATATCTGACGCAACATACACACTTCTGTGGAGAGAAATTGAAGAGACAAATACAGCAATTTATCAAGACGTGTTTGAGTGCATTCCAAATGATCTGATTCGTTCTAGGTTTGCTTTTAGACAAGTCATGGATGCAATGATAGAATACAAATTCTTATGTTAGCACTAAAGGGGGGTGTTGGAAAATAGTGCATAACATAGATTAATAATGTAAGTGATTATGCAATAATCCCTTTAGTTAGTAGAGGTTAGTTAATAATAAATAAATTAACATACTATTATTAATTTATTAAATAAATTTAATTTGGGTAGTTATATTCTCGTAAATAGTTTTATACGGGAATAATGGCTTTATCATGTCAATACATTGTAATAGTTTTTAGTGTAATTTGAATGACAGTTTTTTAAATCGAGAGAAATCTAATTTTTTCCTCTCATTTCAATAGGAACCTCCTATAGAGAAAGAGCAATATTGGAGATATTTCATAGTGATTTGTGTGGAACATTGCAAACTCCATCATTTGGAGGTAGTATTTACTTTATAACCTTCATTGATGATTTTGCCAGGAAGACATGGGTATATTTTCTCAAATAGAAGTTTGAAGCCTTTAGTAAATTCAAGGAGTTGAACTCTATGGTGGAAAAACAAAGTGGACAATATATCAAAATACTCAAATCTGATAGAGGTGGTGAATATACTTATAATGAATTTCTAGATTTTTCATAGATCATGGGATAAAGAAACATTTTTTAACAAAGTACACACCACAGCAAAATAATGTAGCAGAGAGAAAGAATAGAACCATAATGGAGAGGGCTAGGAACTTGTTGAAGGCAAAAACCTTGTCTAATGATTTTTGGGCAAAAGCAGTAGTGTGTGTCATATACATTTTGCATAGAAGTCCTACAAAGAGTGTCAAGGACAAAATTCCACAACAAGCATGGAATGGTAAGAAGTATAGTGTATTTCATTTGAGAATTTTTTATGTGTTGCGTATTCATTAGTGCCATCTGAATTGAGAAGGAAATTGGATGATAAAAGTGAGAAATGTAGTTTCATTGGTTATAGTGAACAATCAAAAGCATATAAATTGTATAATCTCATTTCAAAGAAAGTGATTGTTAGCAAAGATGTCAAATTTAAGGAAGAAGCATGGGATGGAAGCATTGACAAATCAATCACAATTGGAGCACCAATACCATAGAATGAAGAAGAATCTGAAGAACAAATTATGCAAGGTGATCAATCAAATCCACGAGCACGAATATATACACCAACAAGAACTCCACAAAATGGTGTACAAGGTCAATCATCAGGTCATGCACATAATCATACTCTCAATTCACAAATAAGTGATGAATCAGATCCCACTCTTGCCTCATTAAAGTCAAAATATAAAGCTAAGAAAGTGAGAAATTTGAAAGAGATCTATAATCATGGAGAAGACAATTTGGATTTATGCTCAAATTTTTCTTTATCCTCTCATGATCCTGTGTATTTTGAAGAAGCAGTTAAGGAGGATCATTGGAACAAGGCTATGGATGAGGAGATGAATTCCATTGAAAGAAATCACACATGGGAGCCAGTTGATCTACCTGAAGGTAAGGATTGCATTGGAGTCAAATGGGTTTATAAAACCAAATTTAATGCAAAAGGTGAGATTGAAAAATACAAGGAAAGGTTAGTAGCAAAAGGTTTTGCACAACATTATGGAATTGACTACAATGAGACATTTTCTCTAGTTGCTAAACTTGGTACTGTTAGAATAGTTTTAACAATAACTGCACAAAATAATTGGAAAGTTTTTCAAATGGATGTCAAATCAGCTTTTTTGAATGGTTTTCTAGAAGAAGTGTATGTTAAGCAACCACCGGGTTATGAAGTGCATGAACACGAAGACATGGTCTACAAATTGAACAAGGCGCTCTATGGTCTCAAACAAGCACCAAGAGCATGGTATAGTAGGATTGATTCATACATGCAAAGAAATGGATTCAGTAGAAGCAAGAGTGAGCCAACATTGTACACAAAGATCAATAAAGAAGGTTAGATTTTGATAGTGTGTTTATATGTTAATGATTTAATTTTCACACGAATTTTTTCTATAGACGCATTTAAATCAGCAATGAAGAAAGAATTTGAGATGACAAATTTGGGTTTGATGAAGTATTTTTTGGGCATTGAAGTTGTTCGATTAGGTAAAGGAATTTTCATTAGTCAATAAAAATATGCAAAGGATGTGTTGAAAAGGTTTAGAATGTTGAATTGTAATCCATCATCTACACCAGTAGCAATAGGCACTAAAGTTAGCAAAGAAGACAAAGGGCCTAATGTTGATTCTACAATCTTCAAAAGATTGATTGAAAGTTTGATGTATCTTATAGCTACAAGACCGGATATCATGTATGGGGTTAGTCTGATCTCAAGGTTCATGGAGTCAACAAAAGACTCACATTGGCAAGTTAGAAAGAGGATTTTGAGATATGTGGTAGGAACAACAGGATATAGAACTTGTATTCCAAAGCTAATGATTGTATTTGAATGGTTATACTGAGTGATTTTGCAGGTAGCATTGATGATAGGAAGAGTACTTTTGGATATGTCTTTTATTATGTGACAGGTGTAGTCTCATGGGCATCAAAGAAGCAACCCATAGTAACTTTCATCAGCTGAAGCAGAATATGTAGCAACCACATTAGCACCATGTTGTGTTATGGAGACCAATCAGACTCGGACGCAAAATCTTCATATTATTTTTTAAAATATTTTTTGCTACACTTATTAAATGTTTATGTTGCACTTGTATCTAAAAGGTGGTTACAAACAAATAGTAAATGTTGGAAGTGATCAGTTATAGTTATATTATAAAATTAAAAGATAGCTAAAATTATTAAATGTAGCCACCCAAAAGAAAATGTTTTATTGGGTGCATGAGGCACAACCAATGGCCACACTTCATTTGTAATTAATGGGACATGTGTGGGAGCATATAAAAACACTCGGTGATGAGTTTTGGGGGTACCAGGTCATGAAAAATGTTAGCAAAAATTTACAGTTTTGTAGCTAGAAAAACGTAGGAAGCGTTGTGGGTACACGCAGCAAAGGTTGTGTAAAATCAACTGTAAGAAAAATGTGGAAAAACATTGTTGCATGTTGTTGCATATCTTTGCATGTCATTGTAAAGGTTATTTTCTGGGAGATTAATATATTTTGGACCCTCTTGTTGGTGGATGTAGCCTAGTTTTGGGTGAACCACGTTAAATCTTGGTGTTTTTCTTTTGCTGTCCAGAATTTATGTGTTCTATTTCTCTATTTTATTGTTCAAATTTGCACTTAACTGATAGAAATCTACCTTCTAACCCTAACAAGTGGTATCAAAGCGGGTTGTGTTCAATTATCCTCTGTAGGAAGGTCTCACGGTTGAGTGGGAGTTATGACAGATGAGGGAAAGTTGAAGGTAAACAAGTTCAATGGGCAGAACTATCAGTTATGGAAGATGTAGATGGAGGATTATCTCTATCAGAAGGATTTATGGTGGCCATTGGAAGGATAATCCTAGAAACCAGTAGCTATGTCTGATGAGGATTGGGATATTCTGGATAGAAAGGCACTTGACAATATTCACTTATGCCTAGCACAATCAGTGTCATTTAATATTTCAACAGTGAAAATAACTAAAGAGTTGATGCAAACCCTGGCAAAACTATATAAAAAGCCTTCAGCTTTGAATAAGGTATTTCTTATGAAGCGTTTATTTAATATGAAAATGGTAGAAGGTGGGTTAGTTGTTGATCATTTAAATGAGTTTAATACGGTTACCAATCAATTAACTTTTGTAAATGTAAACTTTGATGAAGAAGTTAGGGCTCTTTTGATTTTGTGTTATTTGCCTAAAAGTTGGAATAGCTTGGTAATGGCGGTTAGTAATTTTGTTTTTGGTTCAAATATGTTGAAATTTGATGATGTTGTTGGTGTTATTTTGAGAAATAAAATTCGTAGGAAAAGCTCAAGTGGTTCATCCACATCAGACAATTTATTTTAATGCACAAAGCAGGGGCATAACAAAGGAGAGAGGAAAGAATTCTAGAGGTTGTGGGAAGTCACGAGGAAAATAAAAGGACAAGAGGTCCCAATCCAGAGATAAGAGGGATCGTTGGTACAATCGTAAATCAAGTCATTTAAAGAAAGATTGTTGGTCTTGGAAGAATAAAGGAGACAAAAAGGAAGGAAATAAAGAGGCAAATGTGGTAAGTAATAAATCTGATGAGGATGCTTTGATTCTTTCCCTTAATAATGTTGATGATTCTTGGGTGTTAGATTCAGGGGCTTCATTTCATGCTACGCCTCATAGAAATTATTTTTTTTATTATGTCCAAGGGGATTTTGGGATGGTTTATTTGGGAGATAACGAACCCTGACAGATTGTTGGAAAAGGAAGAATCAAGATTAAGTTGCAAAATGGGAATCAATGGCTACTACATGAGGTAAGACATGTTCCAAGTTTAAGCAAAAATTTAATTTCAACAGGGAAACTAGATGATGAAGGTTGTGTTGCTACATTTAGTAATAAAAATTGGAAGGTCACAAAAGGTACCTTAGTGGTAGCAAAAGGTGTGAAAGTAGGAACCTTATATCTTTGTGTAGGCCATATTGTTCCTTCTACTTTAGCTATTGTACAGATAAAAATCAAACAGGGAAGTTGCTAGAAAAAATAGCTACACAAGTTGTTGCGGGTTCGACAATAGTTGTTGTGGGTTTTGTAACAGTTTTAGGAATAATTGTTGTGGGTGAAACAACATTGTAGCATAATAGACTTGGGTACATGAGTGAAAAAGGTATGAAAGTGCTTCATTCAAAGAAATTTTTACTAGATCTAAAATGTGTTAATATGGAATTCTGTGAAAGTTGTGTGTATGAAAAACAAAAGAGATTTAGTTTTCTCAAGGATGGGAAGCAAAAGAAAGATGAGAAATTGGAGCTTGTGCATACGGATGTATGGGGACCAACTCAAGTATCTTCTCTCAGTGGCTCTCAGTATTATGTCACTTTTATTTATGATGCAACAAGGAAGGTATGGATTTATTTTCTTAAGTAGAAATATGATGTATTTGAAACTTTTAAAAATGGAGAAGCTTGGTTGAGAATGAGACGGGTAAAAAGTTGAAATGTTTTAGATCTGATAATGGTGGTGAGTATTGTAGCAAAGAGTTTGAAGATTATTACTCCTCTAATGGTATACATAGGTAGAAAATGGTTCCAAGGACTCCACAAGAAAATAGAGTGGTTGAGTGCATGAATAGAACAATGATGGAGTGTGCACGAACTATGGGATTGCATGTTAGGTTGCCTTTAAACATGTGGGTAGAGACTGTAAACACTGTTGTTTATTTAATTAATAGAGGTCCTTCTAATCCTTTGGGTTGTGGTATTCCAGAGGAAGCATGGACAGATAAGAAAGTGAGTTATTATTTTCTCAAGACCTTCGGTTGTGAAGCATTTGCACATGTAGACCCGATGCCAAGGAACACTCAAAAATTCCAGACTAGCACAACCCTGGAATCTATAAAGCAACAATAGATTAGTGAATATGTATTATTGAAATGAAGTGCAAAGATTCAAGTTTCATCCTTCCAACTGCCAAAACATCCAAGTAACCTCCAAAACACCCATCGGGCCAAATCTGGACTAAGCAATCAACCTGGGATAGATATAAAAAAAGTGCATAACTAAAAGAATAGATCTCCTTAATACCTTTCCAACGCCACAAGAATCATAAAAATTGGAGATTGTGGCAAAAAGTTATGAGCTCGAGAGCCATAAATGAAGATTTGACTTCAAACAGGAATAAAAAGCACCAGCAGAAAAAATTGACAAAAATTTAGCATCATTGGATCATGCTCAGAACCAACTTTTCAACGATATCTCATTTGCCCAATTTGGACAACCGAGCGAAAAGTTATGACCGTTTTCTTGATTTTGCCTATTTTACAAAAAAAGCAAAAAAAAGAGCCCCCAGGGCCGAGCGCTGCACACCCATATGACCCTAGCGGCTTATTATTTATTTAAAAAAATAAATTAAAAACCACACCGCCGCTGGCGATTAGCCAGACAGCTAGCGGTCACCGCTGGCGGGCACCACAGCAGTGCGAGTGGCGAGCTCCGCTAGAACTCTGCTCTGTGGGCGATGCACCATTGTGGTGGCGCTCCGGTGGCGACCTGATTTTATTTTTATTTTGAAAAAATCGCCTCAAAGTGCATGTTGGGGAGGTCGTACGGCCTCTCTGGCAAAAAAATTGCCTCTGAAACCAACTTCTCCAAAATCGACGATTTGACAGACGTTTCTAAAGTTTTTGGGCGCTCTAAACGCAATGGCGATGTCCGTTTTGCCAAAAAAAACACAGAAAAATTGAATACCCCCAGATCTTGCAAAAAAGATGCCTAGCTGAAACCCTTGCACTTAAAAATCACAGTAAGGCAATATCTTTCAAACAATGAATAGGCAGCTGCAGATCTGAAGCTTTGATACCATGTAGAAGTTGAGGAACCCAACCTCACAAGCCCCAAGAATCACCTACATGCAATAACCTATCACAAAGTATGAAAGATGAACAGAACAACAAAGATGCTCTACAAGCCTCAAGTTGTAAAATGCATTTAGAGAATCAAATAATTACAATGAGATCAATCCTTATGAAGGAGATCAAGAAACCCTAAAGTGTAACCTAAAAAGGAAACCCTAGTGTGCACACTTAATAATTAATAAATTATTATTAATGTGCCTAAGTTTAGCTTAAGTAACTAAAGTGATAAGTGACTTAATTAATTAACCAATATGATATAATTAATTAAGTAAATAATTTATTACTCTAACATAACTGCTTCTTGTGGATCTTGATCTTGTATAAATCTAGCAGTTGTATCGGACATTAACAAGTCGATCTTTTGGTGCGACGGTAGCCGCCTGTGCAACAAAAACCACCTTTCTCCATGGTGATTTAGAAGAGGAAATATATATGGAACAACCACAAGAGTTTGAGGTCGAAGGTAAGAAGAAATTGGTGTGCATATTGAAGAAAAGTTTATATGGCTTGAAACAAGCACCTCGACAATGGTATATTAAATTTGATAGTTTTATGGCTGAGCAAGGCTACAGACGGTGTAATTCAGACCATTGTGTTTAGTTTAAGAGGTTAGATGATGATAGCTACATTATTTTATGTTTATATGTTGATGATATGCTTGTATCGGGGTCTAACATGGATCGCATAAGGGAGTTAAAACAATAGTTAGCAAATTCATTTGCTATGAAGGATTTAGGGGCAGCAAAACAAATCATTGGTATGAAGATTACTAGAGATAGGAAAAATAGAAAATTGTTTTTATCTCAGATTGATTATATTGATAAGGTATTGAAGAGATTTCATATGGAGAATGAAAAATTTGTCAACACACCTTTGCCTAGTCATGTCAAATTGACTAAGGATATGTGTCCAAAGACATAAGAGGAGGAAGAAAAAATGTCCAAGGTACCATATGCTTCAGTTGTAAGCAATTTAATGTACGCCATGGTATGCACAAGATTGGATATTGCACATGTCGTAGGAGTTGTTAGTAGGTATATGAGTCATCCCAAAGTTGGGCATTGGAATACGGTAAAATGGATTCTCAGGTATTTGAGAGGTACATCCAATAAATATTTATGTTTTGGGGGCTCTAATACTGATTTAAAAGGCTATGTTGACTCAGATGTGGTAGGGTATATAGATACCAGGCGGAGTACCATAGGTTATATATTTATAGTTGGTGGGATAGTAGTGAATTGGATTTCTCGGTTGCAAAAGGTGGTTGCTTTATCCACCACATAGATAGAATATGTAGTTGCAACAGAGGCAAGCAAAGAGATGATATGGCTGCAACTTTTCATGGAAGAGTTGGGCAAACAGCAGGTTGAAAGTTACTTGTTTACGAACAATCAAAGTGTTATACATCTTGCAAAGAATTATGCCTTGCACTCTAAAATAAAACACATACAGCTGAGATATCATTTCATTTGATCGGTGTTGGAGGATGGACAAGTAAGTCTAGAAAAGATTAATACAGATGAAAATCTAGCGGATATGTTTACGAAGGCGATGACAAGGGAGAAGTTGAGCTCCTCTTCAACTTTGGTTGGCCTTCAAGGTTGAATTTAAGTAAACAGAACAGTAGGGTCCAAGGTGTTGATTTCCAATGGGAGTTCCAGGGGCAGCGGTGCTATAATCAGTCTCCAAGTGGGAGATAGTATGGAGTGGAGTCTGATCAGTCAACTCCAAGTGGGAGATTGTTGTATTATGAAGACCAATTAGACTCAGACGCAAAATCTTCATATTATTTTTTTAAATAATTTTTGCTACACTTATTAAATATTTATGCTACACTTGTATCTTAAAGGTGGTTACAAACAAATATTAAATGTTGGAAGTGATTAGTTATAGTTATATATTATAAAATTATAAGACAGCTAAAATTATTAAGTGTAGCCGCCCAAAAGAAAACATTTTATTGGGTGCATGAGGCACAACCAATGGCCACACTTCATTTGTAATTAATGGGACATGTGTGGGAGCATATACAAACACTCAGTGATGAGTTTTGGGGGCAACAGGTCGTGAAAAATGAGCAGAATTTTACAATTTTGCGGTTGGAAAAACGTCGGAAGCGCCACAAGTACACACAACAAAGGTTGTGCAAAATCAGCAGTAAGAAAAATGTTGTTGTATGTTGTTGCATGTCTTTGCATGTCATTGTAAAGGTTATTTTTTGGGAGATTAATATATTTTGGACCCTCTTGTTGGTGGATGTAGCCCAGTTTTCGGTGAACCACATTAAATCTTGGTGTTCTTCTTTTGTTGTCCAAAATTTTTGTGTGTTCTATTTCTCTGTTATATTGTTCAAATCTACATTTAACTAATAGATATTTGCATTCTAACCCTAACACAACATGCCAAGCAATTTGGATGAGGAAAGTTTTGATAATCTATTGCAAGCTCAGGAGGAGCCAACAACAATCTTTTGTGACAGCAAATCAGCAATTGCATTGTCAAAAAGTCGTGTCTTTCACAAAAGGAGCAAGCATTTTGATACAAGATATCACTTTATCAAAGAGTTGGTGAATTATGGTGAAATTCAATTGCAATTTTGTAGATTTGAAGATCAATTTGTAGATATATTTACCAAGCCATTAGCAAAGGATATATTTGAACACTTAAGACAGAGTTTGGGCATTGTAAATGGTGAAATAAATAATGGTAGAAATTAGGGGGGAATGTTAGAGTAAACAATAATTTCTCCCAGTTTGCATGTTAGTGGAGAAACCTAGGGAATAAACTTTAGATCTATTTTGTTTGCACCAATTTAATATATTTGCTACATAGCTTGACTTTTGTTACATGTTAATTTTTGTAGTTTAGGATCACCATTATTTTTCATAATAGCCTCTCGATCTTTAGAAAGATCTTTATAAAATAAGGCTTTTGTAATATGTTTGATTAATGAGTGAAATTGAAAAAAACAATTTTGTATTGTTGTAGCAATTCTGGCACACTCTGTTTTCTCTGCTTTTTTATTGTCTCTGCCTTATCATCATTGAAAGCTTCATACTACGTTATGGATAGTCAACATTGCATATTGGAAAGGGTTTTTTTTACCAAATATAATAGTTACAAGTACCATAGAAAATATGTACGCTAAATGTGGAAGCATAGAAGAGGCCTGGGAGATGTTTGACAAAATACCTCGAAGAATTATGCTTTCATGTTGCGAACAACAGAGACATGGAATGTGAACCATATGATAGAATGTTTTGAAAGAATGTGGCTATGGCCAACATTGGCCTGGCACATGAATTGTTTGACAAACTACCTAAAGTAAATTAATTTTTTGGTTTATAGGCAATTGTGAAGGTTGTGCTAGATTTGAACTAGGATATGGCTCATTGGAAGATCTTGATCGAGCTATAATGAAAGTGGCCCTTCATTTGGAGGAACTAAGATTTTTCCATCTACAAGAAGGAAAGTCTCAAGGAAATGTAGAATCTGGTTCAAGTGGTCAAAAGGATTTTACCCATAAAACTACAACATATAAAGATCGCCTGCAAAATAATTTAACCATGCAATCAACTATCTAGCATCAAATAAAAGAGAGATTGTTTCAAGATGCAATGAGGAAAATTTAGAATCTAAATGATAGAAATACTCAGTTGAAGGAATTTTGGCATCAGAAGCTTCTAGTTCAGAGAAGATATTTGATCAAAAAACATGGATAGTTTGGGAGGGCTATATATATGGAAAACCAATATCTAGAGGATTAGATGAAGAGATAGGTGAGGCTAATTTGAATCCATTGAAGCAAGCAATTTATTTGGATGATTCCACAACATATATCTATGTTGTTTATTACTTTTTTCAACTCCACCTCTAGGCTACCAACCTAGAGAAGCCCAACGTTTTTATTGATTCCATGGCATTACATTTTCGTTGGTTGTCATGCATGGGCTTGAGGTACTACCGAGCAATAACTAGGGTAGTCTTAACGATGTGTCAAAAGGTACATAAAAGGAAAGAATTTTTTTTGATTGATGAATGCTTTTGATTGGAGTTGTGAACCAATGAGGCTACAAACGGGGGACCTCATCTCCGGCATGAAGGCACAACAACCAACCAAATCCGCGAACACGGTAGCCCAGTGAGGGCACAAAGCCCGCAAGCGCACCAGTCCAGTGAAGGTCTGGCACAAGCTTGAATGCCTATAAAACCACCGGCATGAACGCCGCAACGGTTCATAATTCGTGAGCACATTGGATCAACGAAGGCACAAGCCTGCAATCACAATAACCCAACAAGGATTTGAACCTTGGTGGCAATATCAACAATGCCACAATTTAAACAACACATTGTAGGATCAACCCACAAAAGGAAAGGAATTATCACCCATAACATCGATATTATATTTCCACAATCCACTATAATTCACATTACATCACTTCTAGTAGAAATCGTGTGAATACTTTTGAATCAAAATACTATTACTCATTTTTCACACTAATGATTTGGACGTTATTTCTTGAAATTAAGTATGTAGATGAGATTAAAACCATTGCTTTCTTGAATACCTAGTTTGTTGAGTATAGATGTCATTGTGTATAATTTTTATTCCTCAAATCATAAATTGTGGCACGAAATCACCTTACCCCAAAAATTGTATTGACTGAAAATGGGAAGCACTTTAGTGATTTATTTCTCAAACAACTTGAACCTAATGAAAGTGTAATTCCCATAAGCCATCGTTTATATGCAAACTCTTGTGTAGTAAAGTATCTTACCTATCTTATTAAAAGATCTTTCTTGATAGGGATTTAAGCAAGGTCATATTAGTTAATGATAAGATTTATTGTACTTACCAATGCAAGAGTGGCTTCCCTGTGACATGTTTAAGTGGGGTAGGAATTATGGAATATTGTTCCGACTTATAAATTTTTATAGGAGGGTTGCAAACAATGCATGTAACAATTTTCTTTTCTCATGTGGACAATAGTTTGTTTATATTGGTATTAGAGTTAAAGGGAGCACTAATTGATATTAACATAGAATCCTATATTGATATCAACATAGAGTCCTTCAAATAGAAGTGGTCTCATGGAACATCGATGTCATTGGATTTGTACAGAGGTCATTGATTTGAATGCCTTTAGGAACTTCGTATTCATCATGACTAAATTTTATTTCTAAGTTCATAAATGTTAGATCAACGTTATGAATTCCTCATGTATTGTAAACTAGAGCTTCTATAAATGGGTACTAGTATATTGAGATGGTATTTAGGTTATAAGATAATCCTTCAAAACTTGTAACAAATATACTAATGAATTTCATAAGGCCAACACAATTACATCTAAAATCAATAGTGATCATAGTGAGTTATGTTTTTGATATAGTAGAGGCTTTGTATCTTCTAAAACAACAAAAATATGTGTATATAAAATTAAATCAAACGAGCATATAATTAATTAATTATTTTATTTTGATACTATCAAAATTTACTTTGAAGTATACAAATATTTGTTATATTAATAATGATAAATGTATTGAGTGTTTGGATATTGTATGTGTATTTTATTAGTTTGTAATTTTACTAATATTAAAATTGAGATTATAAAGAGAATTATTTAACAAACCCATACACTCTTGTAGAAGATGAATTGATAAGAGAGTATTCTTTCTTTACTTGTAATATGTTAGTTAGGCCAAGTTAGTGTTGACCTACTCATTAGATGCAACTTATAGGGGCCCTATTCAATCCCAATTATTCCTAGTCAACCTACATATACCTCAATAAGTGATCATGTTGATTCATGTATGGGGAGAGTTTGAGTGGTATTAAGTTTAAGTCTTGCTTATATAAGAAAGTTGTTTTTGCAATAAACATTATTGTTTTAGTTATTGTAATGGTTAAATTTGTATATTCATGCTAATATCAATTTGGTTTTCTCTATTTTAAGATAATGATTTTGCTATGCTGCTTATGTTTATTCAAAATCAACATCTAGATTTGTTTCAACGTAAATTACATTGTGAGCCCATAACTTGCAAATTTTTGAATTCACATCTTAAACTTTGTCCCTAATAGAATAGAGCTAGTGACAAAAGCAAAGGTGCCACCGATGGCTAAGGTAGCAGGAGCAATAGTTGCATATTCTATTACTGATCGAGTTGAAGCAACAGAAGTAAGGGTAGCAAGAATTTCTTATCTCATTGATCTAGAACCACCAGTAATAGCAAAGGCATAAGCACCTTCATTAGTTCCCCTCCCCCTCCCCCACCAACTCGGGGCCCTCCCACCTTGCCCCTACTATTCCATCATTAATGACACTATGTTTGGAATGAGTTGTCATTAATGTTATATCATTATGTGTATGACAAGGTGATATATGTTGAAATACTCTTTTTGACTAAATTAGGTGTTACAAACATCCTATTCAAATATGTTTTTACTATATTAAGTATAATGAACACTTTATTGATAGAAATAAGCTAATTTATATTAAATCCTCGTTTGATTCAAAACCTACCTCAAAACTTGGTTTCAATGACCATGTGAAATTATATATACTTTATTTGAGGGTAATTGTGTACTTATTTCTATTCAATTGTTTAGGAAAAGAGAATTTCATGTAATCTATAATGCATGATTATCATCTTGGGATATTTTTGAGAGTTAGTAGTGAGTGACTTCATAGCACATGTTATGCATATCATTCATTAATCATCTTCTATGTAAATAATATGATTGAAGAAAAATTGAACTTTTTTTTTTAACATAGTTTATATGAATGAGTAAATTAAAAAAGTTTCAAGATGGAAGATTTAGTATATAAACTTGCATTAACTCTTTGTAAAATCATGATTTGCTTCATGCAAAAAGTGCATCTATAGTTCTAATCATGTTATTTGATCTAATTTTGAATAAAGTTAAACTAAGAAAAAATTGGAAAGATCCAAAATTTGTGAAATAAAACTATAGATGAATTTTAAGTGAAATAAATTTACTACAATATCAATAGAGTGTTACATCACACTTATTTGACTAATTATTTTTAGTGAGTTATGAAGTAGAATCAACTTAAGATATTGAAGACAATAACTAAATTACAAGGGGAGAAATGTTATGAAACCCTTTCTCCAAAGTGAAAAGAAAGTTATGAAAAAATTAAAAAAAGATTTAAAATAAAAAATAATATGCTTTTCTTATTTAAATGAACATTAATAAAGAATATTTATAAAAATTCTTTTAAAGAAGAGGAATAATTATATTTATTAAATAATTAATTAAAGGCAAACTTTGTGAAAGGGCATTTATGCGAAACTTGGAAACCAGACCTTAAGGCATTTAAAAAGCATTTATGCGAAACTTGGAAACCAGACCTTAAGGCATTTAAAAAACATTTATGCGAAACTTGGAAGCGAAACTTGGAAACCAGACCTTAAGGCATTTAAAAAACATTTATGCGAAACTTGGAAACCAGCATGAAAGAACACTCAAAAAAGAAGAGTGGTTTGGTGAGTTATGTGTATTGGATAAGGGGCACATAGAACATGTCCAACTCGAGATACAAAGTACATCTGGGGTCGTCCTAACCAGGGCTTTGTGCGAGTAGGCACACCTTTTTGTACGTAGGTGCACCTTTTTGTATCTTGCTCTGATCCCACCACTCAAAAAAGAAGAAAGTGGTTTGGTGAGTTATGTGTATTGGATAAGTGGCACATAGAATGTGTCCAACTTGAGATACAAAGTACACTTGGGGTCATCCTAGCTAGGGCTTTGTGCGAGTAGGCACACCTTTTTGTACGTAGGTGCACCTTTTTGTATCTTGCTCCCTTTATGGGAGTTCTGAAAGGAAGCAAAAGTATGCAGAAATGCTTCCTAAACTAATCTTTGAGAAGAGTACTGTGTAAATTTTTGAAAAAAGAAACACATAAAACATATACAAAAATCGTATCACAATGTGTGGTGAAACCAGTTTCAATAATCTAAACATATTTACAACAAAACTTACAGAGAAAGCCTTTACAGAGGTATCACCAACCAAAGATCTTGAGTTATTTCAGTACCATAAATTAAGTAAAACATGAACCATAAACTAACACCACCCAATAAATTAGCAACCAAATGTTTAGAAAACCGACACCCAAATCCCCAAATGCTTTCAAAGGCTAAAAGTAGGATATTCCTTCCACCTGTCATAAGCGCAGCATAATCCATATATATTTATTTTACATTTCGAATGTGAGAGGCTCACTTCGAGAGGCCATAACTTTTGGTCTATGGCTCTATTTTTTAAAATTATAAAGCTCAGAAAGATCTATGACAGACATCCCTGGAAGCGATGCCGAACAACACCATTTTATTTTGCCCAAAAACAAAATTAATGGCCCAGAAATTGAGCTTTTTATGTTTTATAGTCTGAAAACTGCATTCTTTATATACTAACATTAAGAGCAAGGTTGAGACACCTTTCCTGCCAAATTCCAGCATTAAATTATGAAAGGTGTTCATCTTATGAAATGAATCCAAGTGTTGCCAACAGACATATAGATGGAACAAGAACTGTGAGACAATGCCACAAAATGATGCAGTCTATAAAACTATAATCGCTGCTGAATATGTAAAAAATGTGTCCAATGATCAAACAGTTGAGTAAAATTGCAAATGCAATCATAAAACTGATTTCATCTTCCATAGGCAGCATCATCTCAGGCAGTACCAAACTTGGCGCTCTAAAACAGTATTCAGTGAACCATCAAAATTATTTAAAGCAGATTGGCGTTTGTTGTGGTTGTGAGTGCCTAGAAGGTCTATTTGAAAACTACACCTGCATTGCAAAGGCTACAGAAGTAATTTAAAATTTGCATCAGAATGATTGGAGTTAAGAGAGATAAATGCTAATTCCCTGTCAATTACTTTCAAGTTGTTAAGAAGATGCCGCGGACAACTTGCACATGTGTCAAGATTCTTTTATCTCAAATCGGTTAGCATGTAACCATTTGTCCAAAATTGTTTCAAGAGAAATGGATATGAGAGAAGAAAACTTTAAAACAGGATTACTTTGGTGACGTTCTTTTTGGCTTACCTACAAGTTGTCTGTTGCTGCAGTTTCAATATAATTGTACTATTCTGAAGGAAATAAGAGATTTTGTCAATAGTACTGCTGTATTCGAAGAAAGCAGTGTAACAGAATTTATTGATTATTTCCCCACAGATGGGCTTGGGTGCTGCTGCATGAATGCCCTTACATGCATTCCTTGCCTTGGTGTGTGTTTCCTCTTTTGTTTATTGATTTAGCAGGGGGAGGATCCAGTGAAAACCACCCATTAATACATCAAATATAGACACACTTACACACCAATATATATACAATACTCAAAGGTGTCTTATTTGCACGTAGATCTTGTTTGATATCTGATCAAGTGTATCTTGGTTTTTGTTTTCCTTCCGAGGCCTGTGGGAGCAGAAACATATCTATACAATTACAAATACTCTACCCTGAGAAGAAACAGAAATAATTTAAATGCAAGAATGATTGTCAGTAAGTATTATCACCAATTGGAAATTGAATCCTGCCATTTCAGTTAGTCTCCCTGCAAAATAAAAATTACTTTTATGATATCTTATGTTGTAGCATTCATGTTAAAAATGGCCATAATTCTCCACAAATAGTATAACGTTTGGCAAAATGAGAAACTCAAGATACATTTTCTACCCCGACATATCAATCAAAGCTCATATGAATTCTTTATTCAATAAAGGCAAATATAAGTTAACATCAGTTGACATACAAAGGTCTTCATGTCTCTCAGCCGTACCTGGGCATAACAGAAATCAAAATTCAAAAAATAGATCGCTTTCCTTCAAATCAACATACCTCCAAATCTCTAAAGAAATTATCAGCCAGAATTTATGTCTAGAATACATGTAAACAACATTTAACGTATACAGTCTATTTCAGAAGCGAACATTTGTTTAATTCACTTTAGAGATGGTATTGTTGGTGCACAAATACTTTAAGCTCGAGCCAAGGACCAGGACTTGGCGTGATCACAGTCTTTGTGAAAATATATAATTCCTGCAATATAGATATCACCACCTGGGAATACATAATTCCTGCAATATGGATATCACCAACTGAGAATGCATAATTCCTGCAATATGGATATCACCACCTGCTTTTTCTGTAATTCTGTCATGGAAATGTCCAACCAAGATTAGGACCTTGTACAGAAAAGGAGGACAATGCCTTATCACATCCTTGTCAAAATCTCAGATCTGGCAAACAGCCTTTTGAGATGCAATGCTTCTAATGGCTCCAATCAATGCTCAATACCTGTGAAAAGAAACCTCAAAAGGTAGATCAAGTTAGATTAGGCTGTAAGATATGTTGAAAATAATCCGGATACCAGAACATAAATCTACATTATAGAGGTCAAGTGAGACTATTTTACAACTTTCATCAAACGCCTTTTCTAATTTTAGTAGACATGGCTCTACTCCTGAGAAAATATCCATTCTCTGATTCTAAACCTTATACCTGAAGTAAAAATCAAAAAGAACAGCTAATTGATACATTTTATCACATATCACCAATGTATAACCATGGAAACGTTAAGTAATTGAATGCTTCCCCGCACATTTTTAATAGCAATGTTTCCCAAGTTAGAGTTGTGAACATTGATATAAACACATTTTGGTGCCTTCTTGCCTTCGTTCCCAGTTCTAATTTAAAAAATTTATTCTTTGGAATCAAGCTTACAAATATTTGACTTACAGGAAAAGCAGATGTCTTTCTATACCAGTACTGAAAGAATAGTACAATCCTGGCAGCCACAACTGGTTCAGTAGCAGAGTCATTCCTACGAACAGTGGAAAGGATCATGATTCATGTCACATTCCTCTTGATTTTTCATCTGTACAACAAAACACTTTCATAGAGATTGAGAAAATGAAGATTGTTATCCCCATCAAAGCTATCTTGACTAAGAAACCTTGTCTTGAACTTTAAACGTCTTTAACAGAATATCTGAAAAATATATTTTTTTATATTTGGATGAATATAAAATAATATTGAAGATAACATGAGATAATAATTAATGAAAATCCAAGAATCGGGTAGATTTAAATTTACGGCAACTTAAACATGATAGCATGAGGCATAGAACACAATCAATATGCATGACTGTACTAGCCACAGGCACAAAGAAAATGAAGAAATAGGGCCATTTTCCTGCTCATACCAGATCTGGCCTTGCCAGAAAATCTTATCATTGGCAATCTGAAGGGATTGGCTATGTATTAGCCATAACAATTATACTTAAAGCTCATGTCCTCCTATCCATGTTTGGGGAGTTCTAAACAAAGAAATTTGTTCTGGTCGGCAAACAAGCCCAAATGGTTACACCTAAAGCAGTACAAACTTTAGAGATGCCACTCTAAAGTCTCATGTAGAGTTGGGATGAGTGAAGGTGGGTAATAAAGAATATTGATCTTCTAAGAACCGAAATAAGCCAGCTTATAAAATCAACCAATCCTCCTGTAATCTCTTCGGCCATGAATGGAGGGAGGAAAAGTGGTAAAGGTATGACCAGTCCTTTGCCCTGCATATAAAAAAAAACTAATTATAATGAGAACATAAGTGAATATAACAATGTTAAGCCATTTTTTCATTTTATATCACATTTCAAAGAATGGCATAGATGAGGAATTTAAACTAACGCATATCATAAGTTTCTTGAGTAAATTGTGAATTAGTACCCCAAGAAATTTCATTTGCGCTCTGTGGTTGGGCACGTGGCATTCCAGACAACCAACTGGAAGTGTTCTCTAACACATGATCTTGAGGATAGTTTGCGTAACTATGAGCCCCTGTGCCAACGCTACTTCCAATACCAGGAATCTGAGTGTATTCTGTTCGATTATCTTTTTGAGCATAGGATAATGCATAAACAGAAGTATTTCCCCCATTTGAAATCTGATTATGCCCCACACTACTCGATTGATGTATAACATGCTGCCCCAACAGATTAGGAAGCAACTGCTGATCAGGATTCAACACTGACGGAGGACGATACTGATGAAAATGTTGCTGGAATGCCTGTGATGACTGCTGCCCCAGACGACTTGGAGAATTCTGCCCATGGTGTAAAGGCTTTGGCATTGATCGGGCATAAGCTGGCAACATTCCATGAACAGATGGTGGACTCCCTTCCGGATTTGAATGTCCTTGAACTAATCCATTGGATCTGGTACAAAGATGCATTAAAAACAAAGTTGAGAACATTCCATGATAACGGATAAGAATGAACAATTTAGTATGTGAAGGAAATTCCAAATGAAAAATGATGATTTGCCTCTTTCTATTAAGCGATATTTATTAACATCAAAAATTCCCCAACTTTTTGTATAAGAAAATACATTCTTATGGAATTTAAAAAATATCTTGATTTTTGATAAATTTCAAAATTTGAGAATTCAAAACTGAAAAGAATTTGCCACAACTTCTAAAATTACAAAAAGATATGGTTCACTAGAACTTTTAAATATGTTTTACCTTGTTAATTTTGCTAGGTATTGGGTCATAGCTTTATATTTGTTTATATGCTCCTGGCATTAATATTTTTCCATAATGTGTGTTTATGCACCATGCACACCTATGAAGCATGTATCCAATTTACATTGAACCTCTGAACTTACAATACCTAAATTTGGGTTTTCGTAAGCCTTTGTTTTATCAGCAGGTTGTACCAATCTCAAACTTTTATCGGCCACTAACCAAAGGTAGCATATGACCTAATGTCAATCAAGTATTTTGTTAAGTGCTAGGTCTAATCACTTTCCTAATGTCCAACGGGATTCCAAGTAAGATGTATTGTCTGAACTTGTTTCTTATGCTTGCAACTCTGGCAAACTTTTCTAGAGGAATGTAATTTACTTTTAAAAAGTGAAGGGAACTTATGGCCATATTTACTTAATAGTAAAAATTGATAGTAAATTAGTAATTACCCTCCCATCGAATGCAAAACTTTCACTGGCTTGTATCGAACTCCTTAAATCCTATCATATCAATTGATTTCATTGAATATTTATTTCATGACAACTGGGGCGAAAACCTAAGAAGACCAATTCTGATCAGAACCGTCTATCTCAAAGATTCCAGCAACAAACTCTTTGTCTATGGATGGACCCCCAACAAAATCTGCAAAGATAATCATTGTCAGCTACTCACTTAGGTATGAATGCTTAATACAGAGCTCATTACTGAGAGACTTGCTAATGTTGACTGCCATTAGAGTAAAACCAAAGAGGTTTGGCAGTGTAAAACTAGATAAATTTGGTAGCTTGAGCCAAACATATTCATGTAAACTCTCTCTTCATGCAGGATAGAAGAACAAAATAAAGAGAATTGAAAAGAATTTTTACAAAGAGTTAAAATAGGATATCATCTTATTGAAATTCTAACCCAGAATACCTGATAGTTCATTGCACAGAGAAAATGGAAAAACTTAAACCATGCATGAGCTAAACTCCTTGCAGTGTAAATGTACCAAATCTCTTCAATTCAATTGACTGGTAGAAGACCTTGATCTTCTTACAAATAAATGGAAACTGCTCATCAAAAACACAAGCATTATTTTTGAGATGAAGTCCTTTTCTGTCGAATGTAAGGACTTCAGCAAAATGTATTTTCCCTAAAACATAGTGAAAGGCTTTTGCAAAGCCTTCTGTCACTCTTGAATTTCTACACGAATTGTGTCAGAGTTTTCCAGCAAAGGTATAATGTGACATGTCAGAAGACCAACCGGATGGGTAGACAGTCAGATGAAATCCTCTGAGTTTCACAGTAGTCAGTTTGTGTACCCCAAGCTTCAAGAGAGCACTAAGAAAGAATAACCAAAAGAAATGCTTGGTCACCACTTTGAGAAGTGCTTATCTGACCAACCCTCACCAAAATCTCCAATTAATCATGAGTTTTGTCATTGATTGCAATTTTGGTACTAAGCCTATTTTTATATAATAAATTCATTAATTGCTATTGACAATTTCTCAAACATTGATTTGGCCTTACGCCAGGTCTACAAAACCAGAATACTACAAACTAAGCAAATAAAATGTATAGCTGAGTAATATTAGAGTATATAAAATACGGCAATGTGTCTGTAAAGGCTAGCAGGAAAGGAAAAAATAATCAACCAGTACAACAGCCAGTATAACAAATTGAATTTCCTGCCATAACCAAACAATTGCAAGTCAATAATGCCACGCATGCGAACCTATGCAGAGGATTTCTAAGTGCATTTTCTTTAGTAGTTGTTTGGTAGCTTTGATTCAAAAAGGTACTTATCTAGCATTTAGCATCACTTTTCATGTTGAATTGGAGGAAAAGCTACTAATAAAGCTCCATAAAAGGAAACCATGTGCAGCACTCAAATAGCAGAATCCCTATAGTGTTCCTTACAAACATCCATAAATCAAATAGTGACACTTTCAAGGATTCAGAACATATTGGGCATTACTGCCTGTTCCAAACATGTCAAAGTTTGGAATGACATGTTACGTTGTACTTTTCATACTCCCTTGCTATCCAAGATACAAGTTTTCCCAGCCTAATATGTGTTTGGATCACTTTTGTCCATGGAAGGCAAGAAGACATCAAATATGGTAGGTACAGAATTTAAGATGCAACCTCAAAAGTTCAACAAAAAAAAAAAAAGAGAATGACAAATTGGAAACACACACATTATAAAGATAAGGAAAATCAAAAATCCCTTTCTTCACACACCCCACTCATTTTCAGGATTTCAGTGGGTTTTTGGTTGCTTTATGCTGCAAGGCATATAAAACCAATTGGGTGATTTGTGGAGCTGCTCAGCAACTGTGGAAAGCCTCTTTCTAAATTTCTAGTTAGTAATACAAGTGAGCTGATATTCCTTCCTTCACAGTCCTGATATTAATGGAACTCTTCCATTCATTTATATTTCCTGGTTTCCAAGTTGTTAAATTAAAATAGTATTTTTTATTTTGTATTATGGTTTTCTTTCAAATATACAGTTTTTATTTACTTTTGTACATGTCCTATGACCTATCCAAGCTATATATCAAAGCCTTTCTAAAATTTCCAATATCAGCATTCCATACCATATCTATATCTGTACATGTATCTGCATAGATGCAACATTACTCTGAAATAACCTGCTACCAATGTACTTAAATTTTTCAACTATGTTGTTTCCAAACCAATGTTTGCATCAAACTGTTATCTTTGATAAGAAAAGATAAAGGATATTCTTGGATCACATTATAATTTTATTTCATTAAAAAATAGCATATGCCTGCAAGCACAAACCAAAGTGATACAAAAGGCATTCAAAATTATTGGTGTGTTTGACGAGCTGCCAACCAGCTTTTAGGTACAAGCAAAAGGATTATATAAACTTAAACTACTTATTTTGGAAATTCTACACAGGTTGAAAACTTACTTCGGAAGTATTATGTCACAGTTGAAAAATGATGAGACATGAAGCATACTGGTTGGTATTATATTTTCTCTCTTTTAAAAAAAATTAAAATCAGAAAGCTTCCCAAATTGTGTTGATATTTAGAAAATAACCCATTAAGCACTTATGAAATAAAGGCAATTGGTATCATATGTTTTGTAAACCATGTAATATTTGAAAATCCAATAATTAACAGGTGTGTATATCATTAACATGTACAGTCTAGCAATGGTTTTGTCTCAAGCTTTGCCAGTTCTACATTGAAATGACGTAGTCATCAAGTAAAACTGAAGGCAATCAGAGAGTAAAAATTTTCAGCATGTTTCTATCATTTCTTGAAACAACAAGGCAAAAGACACAAGTATTTACAAATATGTACGAAGCATTCTGCAACAGAGAACTACTATAAGGCAGTCCACAATGAACTTATAAAGTCTAGTGAGACTACCCTCCATGTTTCTAGGTGAACATGTGTAGCCTTCATGACTCATTTTTAATGACATCCCATCACACACAACTCTATTTTCATTGACTGACAATTTATCTGGTCCAGCATACTTAACAATCCAGTCTTGTGGTACTGAATAGAGGCCTAAAAACCCTTTCTAATAGGCAGAATACAACAGCATGATTAGTCATATCCATGTTGATAATCTTAGAATTGGCCATTAATCATTACATGATACTCCTTGACGCAATACTCTTATTCTTCTTCTCTTACAAATCTTGGGGCCTTCAATCTAAACTGTCCTGTCGATTCCATCACTAGACAACTAATAACCACTTCAGTCATTTTGCTACTGTGCACATTCTCATTCAAATTCAGCCTTATTGCCTTCAGAATCATCAAATAAAATCATCAAAGAAATAATAATCCGTTACATATCCAAACCATTGTACATGCCTTGAACTATCATTCTCTTCCTTGATCTTAAATGTTCTCCTTCCCTTAGTTTAAAGTTCACAAGCAACTTTTTATTTGTTCTCTGTCTGGGGTTTCCTTCCTTTTGTCAACTTCAACTCAATATCTAAATGTACCTAGTTCACATATCATCCTGAACTGAATTATTCAATTATAGGACATTGCTGTCCCCAATAATTTTGAGACTTCATGCTTCACCATAGCTTTTTGTTTGCCAATGAACATTGAACTTAAACATGTCTTTTTCTTAAACCCTGTAACAACCACCTCATAATCCATTTACATATCATCAATAAATATGTCACTTTTATAAGATCATACACCAATTTTTGGTTAGAAAGTTTTTACCACCAAAAGAAAGTTTTAAGTTAATTCCTGTACAGAAAACAAATCATATCCCACTTACACTTCTATAGATTAACTCTACCAGAACCTATCCTCCTTGCTCCTTTGTACAACCATCTCCAAATGTCATAGCTCTTGTACTGCCTTTATCTTTACCGAAAAATCAAAACACAAAACTGGTCTTCCATGTGTATCATGTGCTTAAGTGCTTCAAACTAATATACTGGATACACTGTTGACACATCCTTCAAAACACAAAACTGGTCTTCCATGTGTATCATGTGCTTAAGTGCTTCAAACTAATATACTGGATACACTGTTGACACATCCTTCATTTGTTGCAAGGTTAGGAATATTACTCCATTGCTACAACCATAGATTACATACTCTGTGATTACTCACAGAGTAGCCAAGTAATCGCACATTTTCTACAATGGCGAGTACTCTTGACTTTTACTCGCCACTCGCCGATTATTTGCAGAGTACTCACGAAAAAACCTCCGAGTACTCGCGAAAAAACATATTCACCTGCCGATTATTCTCTTTCAAGTTCTCATGATACACATTATCAGTTATCATAATGAACAGTTTAAGTTTGTATATAGTTAACTTATACTGTTATACACAGATTTTAATGGCATTACCGTGTTAAGTTACTGTTATACTGTTAACTTACTATTATGGCATTACCGTATCAGTTATCATATAGTTAACTATTTTTAAGTTGCCAAGTATTTGCCAAGTATTTGTCGAGTCTTTGCCGAGTTTTTGCTGAGTCAAAAATTTTGGGCTTGCCGAGTACTCTCTGAGTCCGAGTATGTAAACTATGGCTACAACTGTCACATTGCCTCTCGACATAAATAACAATTGGTTAGCTAATCCTCATTTTCCTTATGAATTAAATCTCATTTGCTTTTCCTGAATTGATTGTAACATTGGTTGTAATAAAACCTCCTTTTTTTATGCACTAAATCTTAATTTCTTTTATTGCAATGCTTTTCAACATGCCAAAATTTTATAGCAATATCAATGCAATCGAATTTCTGTTTCTCTTATGGGCTAAATCCTAATTACTTTTCTTGCATTGCTTTTCAATGTGTTGAGGGTTACATAGTAATAGCTACACTTTTCTTTATCATTTTGGTGCTGTGTTCTCCCCATTTCCTTCAGATTGTTTGAACAAGCTAACTTTTTCCCTCTAATTAAGTTCTTGTTATTTCTCTTTCTCTTGATAATATGTTGAAATGGACTGTCTCTGTTGCAATAAACCTTGAGGTTCAGCTTGTGTGCTTTTCTTACAGACATTGACCAACAAATCTTGAAATTAAATAATTACTATACTTGTTGCATCTAGTCATTCAAAAAAATCTTACAGGATATTGGCAAAACTGTGTTGTACAATCTAAACCACTTTGTTGTCTACAAATTTCTAAAAATTGGCTATGTCATGGCCCTTGATCTTTCAATTTTATAAATGTCAAATCAGTGTGTCCATCCTCACCTGATTTTAGGTTATAAACACAAGGAAGCATTTGAGTCACATTTTTTATTTTTCCTGCTAGATCATATTTGAATCAAGCTCTTTTGCTTTTGTAATATAAGATGCTTTGGGCATTGGAGATTTTTTTGGCTATCATTGTAGGGTAAATCTGGAGTCACATTGACATCAAGATGTTAATATAATCTCTTCCTTCTTTCAAATTTCTCTGCCTCAAATTTTATGCACACAATTTCTAGTCTCCCGTAACACATATCTTAGCATAGCATTAACCTCCCATATGATGTTACAGTCACTTCAACATTTTAATTGTGAACGAATGCAAGATGAGACTATTTTTTATTCAGTGATTGATAACTACTAGAAAAACAAACAAGTGTATTTTCTGAATAAGCTCAAAGAAAAGCAACAAAGCCTTCACACCTCTTAAAAATTGTCTAAATTGTTACAAACATTTTGACATCTTACCTTAATTGTTCTCTTAAAATGCACAAAATCCATAGTATGCAAACTTTAAACCATTTACAATATTTAGAATGAATTCAAAATGTCAAAAAATGGGAACCAGATCAGTTACTATAAAGGACCCCTATTTTTACAAACATGGTCATCAAAATCATAGATGAAAAACTTGGCGAGTAGTTGAAAACTCACGAATTTATTTTGAAAACGAGTTTTTTAGGTATTTACTCACCATGTTTTTGGCAAGTTTTTCCAAAAAAACTCGGCCACTTAGCAAAAAGACCCCCGCAGTCAGCAAAAAAACCCCCGCAGCCAGAATAAAGGCAATTTTGATTCATTTTTTGCCTCCACCAATTGCTCTTCCTTAGCAAAAACACTCTCCCATGAAGGTTTGTGTGGTTTTGGAGGTCTTAATTTGGGCTTGGTGGTAGGGGCTTCACCCCTCGACCCCACCCTGTATTGCGACACGGAATGCACCCAAGGAGCTGCCTCGAGACCCCGCGAGTGGCACTGCCCCTCGACCCTACTAGGGGTGTTGCCCCTATACCCCCACAAGGGGCGCTGCCCCTCGACCCTGCTGGAGGCGTTGCCCCCCAAACCCCCACAAGGGGCACTACCCCTTGACCCCATTGGGGGCATTGCCCTCAAACTCCCATTGAATTCATTTGATTTTCTAAGTACTCTCCAAGTCCAAGTTTCCAAGTTTGCCTACAAGTTTTCATCTATAATATCATCTAGTTCTATCCCGAAACTCCCATTGAATTCATTTGATTTTCTAAGTACTCTCCAAGTCCAAGTTTCCAAGTTTGCCTACAAGTTTTCATCTATAATATCGTCTAGTTCTATCTCTCCCCTAGTTTTCACTAGACATGGGAAGAGGAAAATGTAAATTTGTAAAATATATTAATATAGTATTTACTTTCAGTTTTACAAAAACAATTTGCTATTTTCATTTTGTTTCAGACTATCAGTATCAGCGCATTCAACATGAGGATGCCATTTCGTACCCAATTTGCTTTCAAATCAATCAAATACAACTAGACTCAACTTGTTTCTTCTATGTACTCATTTATTGACTCATTGGATGCATCTTATCTTTGAATTTTGCAACAACAACAAAAAATGCATTTTTAGTGAAGTGTAAGCAATTTTTTAAGTTACCGAGTTTTTTCCAAGCCAAGTTTTCCGGGCTTGCCGAGTACTTGCAATTGGTGAGTTTTTCAACTATGTTCAAAATAACCTAATCATGTAGCATTCAACTCATTTACATAAATTTACTTAAAAAAAAATTGTCTGCCAGTTTAGCTAGATATTGGGAAATCACTAAAGATATTATTTGGCATAATATCTAGAAAAACCACACCTTAAAACAGTATTGGTATAATAATTTTCCTAAACACATATTCCTTCTAATCATCCTGTCCACAGAATTCCGTGTCCTCTTTTGGTTAGAAAAAAATCTAAGCTAGGACAAGCAGGATAGCACTGGCCAAACTTAAATATAAAAAAGAATGTCATAAAATCAGCACCCATGCCCGGGTATTTAAAGGACCAATGGTTGTTGGTTAAGACACAACCATTAGTCTGACTACTTACAACCACCATATATGTTACACTATCTAATTGACAATGATAACAACATTAACTAAATCAGCACAACATATATTAACTTAAAATTATTGCAGTCTATATCATCCCCCAGAACAAAAAACTCACGAATCCCATCCGAGGTGACTTACTAACAAAATAGATAAAATTATCAAAGGAAGAATGAGGAAAAAGGCATCCCTAGCAGCACATTTGCTCCAGCTGATCCTAAAGAGGCAGCCCCAGCCATAGTTGAAAAAGTCAGACCCAGCACTAACTCAGCAAATTTTCTTAACATTAAAAAACACACAAATTTGTAAAAATATTCTTCAAAAACATGCATATTACTGAATTTAGGGAACATATTACTAATTTTCTTTCTAAGAAAGATCGAAATAGAATCCCATACAGATCATAGACCAAAAAACAAGTTCAATACATACCAACTTCAAGTTTCAATAGAAACAAAAATTATGAATTATGAATTTCTTTTACAACTAAGTGTGGGTGTCCTTGAACTAAATAGTATAACTTATAATTTAAATTTATAACTAAGGCACTACCTAAAGAGATAATAAGATCCTCTTACAATAATTATCTTCGTCTAATTCATTAACAATAAATAAATTCAAATTAATGTGACTTTCTTATATATTAATATTCCTTAATAGCAAACTAAGGATACCCTTATTTCTTATCCCCTTCGCAATTATTTAGAGCATACCAAGAAAGAAACCAATGACAAAATGCTAATAATAACTTTATTTCTCTTTAAATAATTTGGTGCCCTAATCACAGAGAAAAGGAAATGGAAAGTATTCACTGCCTAAATTAATATATTAATTCACAAAGAAATATAATGTTGAACAAGGTCGGATTGAAGGAAGAGGGCAGAGAAATGCCATTCAAGTTTTAAGATGGAACAACTTCCTTCTTTCTAAGCCTTTGAGCAGTTCAATACCTGTGATTCCTCTTTACAGATTGGACATAACAAACAAGCTGTCAAAAGACTCAAAACAGATACTAAATAGCATAAGAATAGACTCATCTTTTTTGCCCAGTAAAATGCCCTTTGACTGCAGCAGCTCAGTTTTTCCACTATTTTTAGTGTGCTTGGCAAATTTTAATGTAAAACGTGTCATAATTTGTTGTTATTACTTGGTGCCAGGCAACATTACAAGTCACTTGCCGCAGGATTCAGTTAGTGATTATGAGTCAAGCAAGTAATTGCAGTTCTTTGCAACTATGGCCCTAGTAGATCTCATCTACTTCAAAATAGTCCAAAGTACGTATACTTCCTATATGTGCTGCTTGAGATGATGCCCTACAATGATTTTCCATTCTTGCAGGCTTTTAAACATGTGAGCAGCCTTCTGAAGCTTGCCCTTGAAATGATCCCTCATTAAAGCATGACTCTCAACCTCAGCCACCCTGTTCTTCAACTGAACCAATTCCAACTCATGCTCAACGACCAAACTTAGTGGCATAAGTTTGTATAAATTGGGTTTGCTAGGCAACTTGTTCTTGTTCCTCCAACTCACTTTCATGGCCTCATTGATGAGAGTGACTTTAGCCTCTTCCTTTGACGAATGTCATTGCTCAGACATAGCATTTTGCAACATAACATATTGATATCGAAAGTGACACTCAATCAAGTGCAGGACCTCAAAAATACACGCATCCAAAGAAGTAATAACAAGATGTATCTTGGTTGGTAATTTGTGCACTAACATCTCCATAGTGTTTTGCTCAAGCCAGCCACATTTCACAAAAGTCCTCAATTTTTAATCAGCATTCCTCCTTGACAAACTTCAGCATGCAACCTACCTCCTCCAAAAACACAGGAAAAGGACAAAAAATCACATTTTTGACAGTGTTGGCAACATCAAGCTTAGCTTGCTCCATAGGCACTATACTCCAAAAACGTGATGCAATGTGTCATGGGGACCGAACAAGTTAACTGTTTGAACCTAAAGTACCTCAAAGGTCTAAAAGAAAAAACTCTGCCCTGATTGTGACAATAGAGTAGAGGAGGTTCACTCTTCCATCTGAATATTGTGTAGGTCCAATGTTAGGAAGGTGTGTTGTACGCCTTGCAGAATAATATTCTAAAGTCTACTATTATTTTACTATTGGGCCCTCATGGAATAGGGCACCACATTGGAGAGAATCCCCTTGTAAGATTCATTCCACCACTTGGAATGCCATCTATGACATGGGAGTTACCTTGTGTAGGAGCACCAATGACACAAAAGGTGTATAAGAGCACATCTAAAAAGGGGGATTGACATTGGAAGAGCACTTATGATGGGAGTTTCAAAGACATCGAGGAAAGAAATATTTCACCAGTAAAATTTAGTTGTATAATAGAATAGAATAGAATAGAAGATTTTTAACATTCACAAAGCCAAAGATAGCCTATGGATCAATAGACCCTGCTATTTTTTCTTTTTGAAGTGTTGATCTTCTGCTATTCAATTTGATAATGAACTCTCCCATTCTCTCAACCATCTTCTCCCTGAAATTGAACAGATCTTAAAATGAAGTTGCTGCTAGATTACTTGTGTTTTTGTGAGCTAAACATTCCAAAATAAAGTGTTTTTTTCTGTTTCCATTGTACCAGCTGTGCAAAAGACACAAACTCTTTCTTCCCATAACGCTTTTGGCCTTTTCCATCTACCGATTCCACACCAAAGATAATGTGAGTTAGTCCTCAACTGGGCTATGAGAATCTTTGCTCTACAAGGGATATTGGCCTCTAAATAGGCCTATTGTTGAGCAGAAGTAGGGTTAAATCCCTCAAGGTAATATTTCTTCCTTCTCCCAAAGATTTGTGAAACTTATCTCCAAAAAATGTCTGTATTTCTTTGGCGTTATTATGGCAAGCATTCAAGTGAATGTGCCATTTGCTCATCCACCTACAATTTTGCGTCATCCATGACTTATTTCTTTCACTCGAGACGTCTTTAAAGACAGCATTGGGCCAGCGATTTGTCTACATCTGCTCAATTGTTTCAACAATCTTAAAAGATGCACCATAGGAATGGCTTCAATAGTAACTATACTTGTTTCAGCTAGAAGAATCTCATATGGGACCAAAGTTTTTAACTTGAGTTTTCTTGTTTTCATGCATTTTTAGATTCTCTCTGTCCACATCCATTTGGTGTCTAAAGTGTTGCTAGCCCATATTTCACACCCATAAAGCATAACAAGAATTACAAATAGAGTCTAAGAAAATTTCCACTCCCATAACCTTGCCTCTCTGCATCTATTTTAAAGGCAAAAAAACACTCTCCACCCTGCAATACTCTCCCTTCCTTCTAAAAGTTTCACAACTAGCTTGTCGTTGAAGTCAATCCCAAGGTACTTACACTCCATTACTTTCTCTAGAATACATCCTTCAAAATAAAATTCAAACTGACTCTTTCATTCTACTAGAAATTTAGAGAAGATCATGATCTTGATCTTGCTAGTATTAACTTGCATATCCACATCTTTGCAAAAGTGCTCCAAGGCACACAAATGCTCTTGTAACCCTTTACCAAATCCAGCAATTAGTGTACAAAAGAAGCCTAACAACATATTCCCCCAAAAGAACACCATCCCTACTTTTCAAATTCAACCATTCTTAAGTTTGTTGATATAGAGGCCAAAAAGTAAGAGATGATGGGCGACCTTGCTTCACTCCAATGTCACTCTTAAAACTTTCTGAAGTACCTTCTTGAGTTCTGATTTTTACCCATACCTATTCATAAAGCCTATGGACAGCCACTCTAAATTGCACTAGGATACCAAGATCCTTCATTCTACATCATAACTTATTCTTGGGAACTATTTCAAAAGCCTTCTTGAAATCAACAAAAGAGAATAAGCTTCCTCTTTCTCATTCTAGACTTTTTCAATGATATGTTTGAACGTGATTCCATGATCAATTGTTCAGTTTTTTTTGTTTGAAACCTGCTTGTCCTTTTGATCTCTTTTCTTTTTCTTCTACCCATTTGCCAACTCTATGCTAAACCATGCTACCAAACAACTTCACAAAGAAAGGATTGAACATGATGGTCAACTAGTTGGAAGGATTGTCAACATCCCCATTCTTAACGTATGTAAGATCTTGTAAAGTGAATTCATTGCACCAAATTGGAGCGCTTGGTTTAACTAGGTGGACTCCAATTCTTCTTGTTTGTAGAGGTCAAAGGAATCTATTTGGAGGGTTGGAATGACACTCATGGGGTGGGGCACATTGGGGCACATTGATTTGGTTGGATGATTTTGACCAAGGTTGGACACACTTGGTTTGGTTAACTCACTTGGGTGGTTTCTTGTCTACCAGGACTCAAGTGTTGGGCATCATGTTTGGACATGGTTGTGTGACAAGATTCCACGACAAGAACAAGCTATTGAATTGGTTATAGGATTGAGGATTTAAGACATCAAATCAGAACAAGTTTAATCTCTCTATATTATAACCATTATGTTTGATAATGTATTAAGTGGTATTGTGTTGTTGATGACTTTTCTCCCAAAAGGGTTTCTTAGGGGCATATCTTGTGTTCATTTGTGCATGCTATTGATAAAACTCTATAGTTTGGATTTTGTAACTTGTATAAAACTCTATGGCTATTTGTATTTCGTTTCATTTGGTTTCAAACCAAATTTGGTAAAGATTTGTGAGCAAAGAAGCATTTTCTAGCCCTATGATAACCTTTGTTTGAGTGGGAGCTTTGCATAGGTGAATCAAGGTTTTGAGCATAGGAAATGGTAGGCACTATAAGGATGGTATTGGAAAATTTGATAGATAGAACTTTGAACTATCAAAGCTCAAGATGAAGGATCTCCTTGTTAAAAATGATTTGTGGATTGTTGATTCAAAAAGAAACCATTAGGTATGGATGCAAATGATTGGGATAAGCTTGATAGGAAGGCAAGCAGTTTAATCCAACTTTGCCTTTTTCATTCAATGTTGTTGAATGCCTTAGAGGAAGACACTGCCAAGAAACTATAGGACAAGACAAGTGCTTTGTATTAGACAAAATCTTTGGTGAACAAAAATTTTCTTTATAAGTTTTCCTCCTTTATGATTAATGATGGTGACTATGACAAAACATCCAAATGCTTTCAATATTGTGCTAAAAACATCCAAATGCTTTCAATATTGTGCTAAGACAATTAGCCTCCATTGATATTAATATGATACGTTACTTTGTTATGTTCTTTGTCAAATCCATGGGATAACTCAGTTATGGCAATCTATAGCACCTCTACTAAGTTGAATGTTCAAGAGGTGATTGTAGGCTTGTTATTAGAAGAAATAAAGTAGAAATACACGGAGTGTGTAGCAAAGGACAAACTATTTATGTTCTTTGTCAAATCCATGGGATAACTCAGTTATGGCAATCTATAGCACCTCTACTAAGTTGAATGTTCAAGAGGTGGTTGTAGGCTTGTTATTAGAAGAAATAAAGTAGAAATACACGGAGTGTGTTGCAAAGGACAAACTATTTATAAAAGGCCATTCCCATAATAAAGGCAAGAACAAGTTAGAAGATATGACAATCGAAATATAAAGGTAAATGTCTTGAAAATTCTTAAGGTGAAATGATGGAATTGTGATGGAATTGTGGTAAATCTGTTACAAAGGACAAACTATTTATAAAAGGTCATTCCCATAATAAAGGAAAGAACAAGTTAGGAGATATGACAATCGAAGTATAAAGGTAAATGTCTTGAAAAGTCTTAAGGTGAAATGATGGAATTGTGGTAAATCTAGGTATAAAAAAAATGCAAGTCTCTTTCTTTGGAAGTTTTACCTTGTAATGTTCTTCATCAAATCCATGAGTAAGTAAGTTATCGCAATCTACAAAACCTCTACTAGGTTGAATGTTCAAGAAGTGGTTGGAGACTTGGTATTAGAAGAAATAAGGTAGAAATCCATGGAGGGTGTTATAAAGGACACACTATTTGTAAGAGGCCATTCCTATGGTAAAGGCAAGAACAAGTTAGAAGATAAACGGTCACACTCTAAAGGTAAATGTCTTAGGAAGTTTTAGGTGAAATGATGGAATTGCGATAAATCTAGGCATATAAAAAAATGCAAGTTTAAGAAGATTGAGAAAGACAACGCATTTGACGATGCCTCTTCTTTGGAATTGGAATCATCCATTAAAGAACTAGATGTGTTCTTAGAATCTCCAAGTACACAAGTATGCAATGATACACAGTTGACTGTTTCAAGAGCTGCTTGTCATATGATTCTTCATAAGTAGTAGTTTTTTCAATGTGAAAGCTATAATGGATGTGATGTCTTCTTAGGTGATAGCTCAACTAATAAGATCATTAGGAGGTAAAGTCAAATTGATGTTTAAAGATGGGAGAGTGAAGTCACTCTCTAGAGTTTTGCATGTTCTAGGTTTAGCTAGAAATCTCATCTTTGTGAACAAGATGAAAGATTCAAGTGTGTAGGTAATATTTGGCAAGGCTAGGTACAAGATGTTAGATGAGCATTGGTGCTAAAAAGAGGAGTCCAAATAGGGACTCCATACAAGTTGGATGCTAGAACTGTGAGTAGTGGATGTAACAGTTCCATGCTTCTTAAGACTAATCATAAGTTGTTTGTTGGAAAAACGATTATTAGTTGCAAACTAGCATCTATAATGAAGTTCAAATTTGAAGGTCTTCAAAAGTATTGAGGACATGAACCATGCTACCATTGTGTGTCCTAGATCACACATTGCTTATGTAGTGGGAGTTGTGAGCAAATACACGAAGCCAACAAACAAAATAGAAAAATGCTTAATGTCAAATGACTTTGAGAATTGTTGCCCCTAGAGCCATGTAATGTCCCCAATATAGCCCTATGCTCTTCAATGACTGATAGCCTAGTTGGGTTTCCTATTTTATAAGAGGTTTTAGTTGAGCTTTCGATGGCTTGCATGCAAGAGTTTGGCATTGAGCTTTTTGGAGCTCTCTAGGTTTTTGGAGAGCTTCAAGGTGTGGTAACATGCATTTCATAATATGACATGCATTTCAAACCGGTACCTTGCATGCAGGAAAGGTTTTTGGGTTTTTTTGGGTTTGCAGAGATCTCCAGAGGGGTGTAACATGCATCTAATTTTGTCAACCTTTCCAGGCACTTATTATTTTTAGTAAGTAAGTCATGACAGTTGCCCAGTTTGTGTTCTAATGGAGTTTGGAAACACTTACTATTTATAGCAATTAGCTATTTTTGGTAAGTTCTATTTTTGGCAGTATCATCTTAGCAACAGCTCAGTCATTCCCAATCCTTCATTCTATTTTTGGCAGTGAGGCAGTTCAATTTGGGCGTTGGCATCTTCATTCCTCTTGGAGCTAAGTTTTAATAACTTAGTCATCTTTTAGTGTTGCTTTTTGGACCCTGTGCCTAGGCGATCAACTTCAAGTTGTTTTAAAGAGGGGACTTGTCTTGGATGCCTAAAGTGAAGAATTAAATTTTTTTAAGTCAAAATATTTGCTAAAATTCCCAGGGAAACCCAGTTACACGTCCCCCGCCCCCTTAAATGCCTCGTCTCGGTCCCTAAGACGTCCCAGGTACAGGGGGACGACTGGGGTATGGCAGGGGACCGTCCCCTTTTTTTGCAAAAAAAAGGAAACGTCCCCGAAACGGGGGGACGGCGTTGACCAAATAGGGACGGCTGACCGGTCCCGGGGAAGGCCAAGGGACGCCTGAGCCGTCCCCCGGGAGTCCCCCACGTCAAAGCATGTTTTAAAAATTAAAAATATATATATATATATAATAGTTTTCAATTTTTTGGTTTATGAGTTGTTCGTTTAAATTATTTTCATATATCTTTCACAATATTTGGAACACTCTATTAGGACCCAAAGTTTCCATCAAAAATCTAAGTGATCTTCCACTATTTTTCGCCAAAGCCCTAAGGTTTTTTCCATTTAAACCCACTATTTTCACTATCTTTTCATGAAAAAATCATTCGCTACCTTTCAAAATAGCTTATACCCTTTACCGCTGCCTTAATATTCATTTTTATATCACTTACCGCTTTACCGCGGCCTCCCACAATGGGCTCGCGGTATGGCGGTAGCAGTTAAGGTGCTGGCATAAAGTTCTTACCGCCACACCGCGCGCGGTCTAAACTTAGACCGTGGTATTGCGGTGGGCGGTAAGTCACCAACGAAGCAGCAGTCAAGAGGTCTCACCGCGATATTGCAAGGGGTCATCTCACAGACCGCGGTGAACAAAGACTGGCGGCAGCGATCAGAGGAGCCGGTGAGCAGGGCGGTAAGTTAACGGTGAAATAACCGGTGCAGCAGCGATGGTGGTGGTTAATGAAGTGGTTACCGCAATACCGTTGGTGGGTAAAGCAGAGACCGCGGTATTGCAGTGACAGGGAAGCGACGATGAGGAAGCAGTAAAGACTGGTTACCGCGGTACCGCACGTAGCAAAGACAGAGACCATGGTGACTATGGTGGCAGTTGGCAAAGGAAAGGATGAGACCGTGGAGGTAACGAGAACTCTTACCGCTAAACCGTGGGAGGAAGAAATGATAACTGCGGTAGACAGCCAGAGGTGACAGAAAATGCCAGACACCGCAATACCGCAGGATGAGGAAATGAAGGTTGAGTGGTAGAAAGGAACGGGGGAGCAATCAAAGTCAAAACCACCGCTATACCGCGAGTGAGCAGAACGAAGGGTGCGGTAGCACGGTGGAGGAAGAGAAGACAGTCAAAGTCAAAGACCGCTATACCACGGCCGGTCAACAGGTTGACTGCGGTAGAGCGGTAAGTATAAAAGGGACTTCGCAACATATAAAGTGAAATGCACGGAGCGGTAAAGTATAAAGGGAAAAATCAAAAGCAAGATTATAGTTAAAAGTATTTAATTTGCCAAAAGGCAACTCAATTAAATATTTTATCTCTGTGATAGAATGTAAACGGTTTTACCAGTCAAGTGAAGGGTGTAAACGGTTTTACCAGTCAAGTGAAGGGTCGTGACCCTTGGGATTTCATTGTATAAATATTTGAAAAAAATTCAGTTGCAGTGAGGGGGACAGGTAGATAGAGTAGGAGGTAGTAGTTAGATTTTCCCAGAAAATGGACTGGGAATGCAAATAATGTACAGACCTTCCTGAAATAGAATCAATGGAGATAAATGTTTTTTAATTGGTGATTTTATTTCTGGAGTTCAATTGTTGTGATATAATAATTTTCATTTCTTATGTGGGTTGTCTCCAACTTGAAGTTTTTAAATCAAGATAACAAGTATACTTTTGATTTATCACAGTGCATTTTTTCACTTTGTGTGATTTATTTAATAGATGTCTGCAAATCATAACTAAATTCTTTTAGATAAGTCACAATGATTTTAGGATTTCTTTTGGATGGTTAAAGAAGAACCCGGTAAGAAAACATTCCAGCACTATTTGTGCAAGACATAAATAAATGAAGTTGTATGCCAGTCATTAGAATTTCATTTTCAAAGTGCCTAGAGTTAAGCCAGAGAAGGAAACACACATAATTCATGATTTATGACTCCATTGCCCATGTGGATAGAAGGCACTGATCTGCCTCAACCCAGAGACCAAATTTCATATAAAACAACTTATTCAAAATCCTTTCTTTTGTGCAGTAGGAATAGGAGTAGTTGTAGTGATTTATATCTATTCATTTTCGTTTGCCATTGTGGATAGATTGCTCAATCAGGAAACACATTTCAAAATCTGCATCATTCATATAGGTACACCCGCCTAGGTCTAGCAAAACCTGAAGAGTAGAAGGTATAATTGCATCAATTGGCCTTCTACGTTGGCCAAAAGCGTTGTGAGAGTTTGGCAACCTCTCGTGGTTCAAACCTGCGTTTTTGAGACCCAACAGTTTGACGACTCCGTTGGGGACTTACTCAGGAAAGTTTTTTCAGCCTATCCATTTATTGAGTCTGCAAAGTTTTACATTTTTTTTGGAGATTCCGTTGGGGCAAACCAAAACAATATCAAAAAAAAAAATCATTTTCCTACTTTTGGGAAAAGTAGGTGGCGACTCTGTTTCCATTTGATAAATAATGCATTGGTGTTGTGAAGCAGTAACATTTTGTCAAGATGGCAGAAGCAGAAAGAAGACAGTAGTCAATGAGAGAGTTGAAGGAATTGAGACAACAAAGGCTACAATTAGAACAATAGATGCTACAAGTAAACCAACAATTGTGGCAATTGGGAGTCAAACGTGCTCCAAGTACATCACCAAATAGGTCATCATGCAGTGAGAATGAAGACACAAATGCCAGGAGATCTTGGACACCACAAGTACCACATGATGCAACTGAGAATTTTGGCAATAAAGGGAATGTACTCTATTCACATCATAACACTTTTGATGAGTATTTTCAAATTCATGAAAGAAGCAAAAATCTTGTGGATGCCTTTTTTGACATAAGGAGATATAAGGGAGAAGATGTAAACTCTCTGTACAATAGGATGACAGACATCTGTATGCAATTACCTCCTCATTTTAGGCCTACAAGACCCACATTTGTTGCACAATTTTTAAGAGCATCAGAGCCTGAATCAATTTATTGGCCAGAATCATCAAAACAACAAGCCTTTGATGTAGTAAATAAATTTATTGATTCCATGCTTGGGACAAGGTACATGGATACTAGCAATAATAAATCTAATAGTGATATCATGGATGCTCATACAATGCAACAAACAAAGGAAGCATGTGCTACTAGAATTTCTAATGACAATTTTTCAGATTGGAAGATGATTGCAGCATTAATGATATTGGTGGGGACACATCATCTGGGGAGTACATCAGCAATGTTTCAAAAGTTGAAATAGAAGAAGATATCATGCCTTCCAACAATGAAGATATGGAGAGTTTTTCCTGCATAACTGATTGTGATTTAAATTGTGAAGAAGAACTTGTGGATGTTGATCTACAACAGGGTGATTGTTGCAGTTCTTATGAAGATCAGGAAATAGGAGACATGGTAGAAGATCTGGATGAAACATGTTCACTCAGCAGTGAGCAAGTTTCAGATTTACTGACTCTTGAATACTAGAAGTATGCACATAAAGATGATTCCAGAGTTTTGGTTCCAGCCTATATATGCTTTGACAGTGAAGGTACTGTGTGTAATGATTCAAATGGTTCCATGTCCATCTCTCACAGTGATTAAATTTTTGAAGTTGATCATTAATCTATTTGTGTCCAAGAAGAGGTATGTGATTTAAATTATTTTTGCTTGCAAGAGAAGGATACTGGTTTGCATATCATTGATGATGAATGTTCAAATTTTGTTGATTCAAGTATGTATAAAAAGGACTGTATGGATCAGAGGTATGTGTCAATGCCAACTGGTGATAGAAAAGAAATGGAAAGTAATTTTGATTTGATTATTTTAGAAGATGCTAATGAGATAGAATTTTTTGATTTCCAAGAAAAGCATACAGATTTTCAAGTCCCAATGCAGTTGCTGGATCATTTAGCAACATATGATAATGATCAAGCCTATGAACTTTTTGTTGAATATGGGTACACTTTGTATGCTGAGGGTGACAAATATTTTTCATATGATAATGAGAATGATGAAATGCAGAGTGGTGAAATGAATATGAATCCAAGTTGAATACAATGTTTTCCTAAAGGTTTTCAATGGCAATGCATGTTGCAGGGCAGGTGGAATGGATAGTTTCAAAAGAAACCTGATGAGCTTTAATCATAACAAAGTCTATGACAGAGGAAAGTGCAGGTTTTTTCTTTTGGGTGGCCTGGGGCCATCCCTTGTGGTTTGAAGTTTAAACCATGGCAGATGCAGAGGATTAAGGATTGCTAGTGCATGGACAATTCTCAGCAAAACCTTTTTAAAAAATTATTTTCCATGCACAGTAGTTTTAGAAATCTTTGAAAGGTCCGGGTTTGCCAGTACATGGACATTCTCAGGAGTTCCCTTTCTGAAAGCATTGCTTTCCTTTCCATGTACAGTAGTGTAGGGTTTTTCATTCCCCATTTGCTCCATTTTCATATTATTCATCTGTTCATTCCCTTCATCTGCCATTGCCTTCATTTTTCATATCATTTACCCGGTCTGCTCTCCCAAAGAATTCAAGATTCTTGCAATGATTTGCAAAATCACTCATCCCCAACAAGAGCCACTGTTAGAACCCAAAATTTCCATCAAAAAACTAAGTGATCTTCCACTATTTTCCACTAAAGCCCTAAGGTTTTTTCCATTTAAACCCACTATTTTCACTATCTTTTCATGAAAAAATTATTCGCTACCTTTCAAAATAGCTTATAACCTTTACCGTTGCCTTAATATTCATTTTTATATCACTTACCGCTTTACCGCAGCCTCCCACAATGGGCTCGCGATATGGCGATAGCGGTTAAGGGGTTGGCATAAAGTTCTTACCACCACACCGCGGTATTGTGGTGGGCGGTAAGTCACCAACGAAGCAGCAGTCAAGAGGTCTCACCGCGGTACCGCAGGGGGTCATCTCACAGACCGCAGTGACTACGATGAACGAAGACTGGCGACAACGGTCAGAGGAGCCGGTGAGCAGGGCGGTGAGTTAACGGTGAAATAACCGACGCAACAGCGATGGTGGCGGTTAATGAATTGGTTACCGCGATACCGCTGGTGGGTAAAGCGGAGACCGCGGTATTGCAATGACAAGGAAGCGACGATGAGGAAGCGGTAAAGACTGGTTACCACGCGTAGCAAAGACAGAGACCGCGGTGACTGCGGTGGCAGTTGGCAGAGGAAAGGATGAGACCGTGGAGGTAACAAGAACTCTTACCGCTGAACCGTGAGAGGAAGAGATGATAAACCGCAGTAGCGTGGTAGACAACCAAAGGTGACAGAAAATGCCAAACACCGCGATATCGCGGGATGAGGAAATGAAGGTTGCAGTTGAGGGGTAGAAAGGAACGGGGGAGCGATCAAATTCAAAACCACTGCTATACCACGGGTGAGCAAAATGAAGGGTGCGGTAGCACGGTGGAGGAAGAGAAGATAGTCAAAGTCAAAGACCGCTATACCGCAACCAGTCAACAAGTTGACCGCGGTAGAGCGGTAAGTATAAAAGGGACTTCGCAACATATAAAGTGAAATGCACAGAGCGGTAAAATATAAAAGGAAAAATCAAAAGCAAGATTATAGTTAAAAATATTTAATTTGCCGAAAGGCAACTCAATTAAATATTTTATCTCTGTGATAGAATGTAAACGGTTTTACCAGTCAAGTGAAGGGTCGTGACCCTTGGGATTTCATTGTATAAATATTTGAAAAAAATTTAGTTGCAGTGAAGGGGACAGGTAGTTAGAGTAGGAGGTAATAGTTAGATTTTTCCAAAAAATGAACTAGGAATGCAAATAATGTACAGACCTTCCTAAAACAGAATCAATGGAGATAAATGTTTTTTAATTGGTGATTTTTTTTTTGGAGTTCAGTTGTTGTGATATAATAATTTTCATTTCTTATGTCGGTTGTCTCCAACTTGAAGATTTTAAATCATTTAAATTAGGATAACAAGTATACTTCTGATTTATCACAGTGCATTTTTTCACTTTGTGTGATTTATTTAATAGGTGTCTGCAAATCAGAACTAAATTCTTTTAGATAAGTCACAATGATTTTAGGATTTCTTTTGGATGGTTAAAGAAGAACCCTGTAAGAAAACATTCCAGCACTATTTGTGCAAGACATAAATAAATGAAGTTGTATGCCAGTCGTTAGAATTTCATTTTCAAAGTGCCTAACAACTAGAGTTAAGCCAAAGAAGGAAACACACATAATTCATGATTTTTGAGTCCATTGCCCATGTGGATAGAAGGCACTGATCTACCTCAACCCAGAGATCAAATTTCATATAAAACAACTTATTCAATATCCTTTCTTTTGTGCAGTAGGAGTAGGAGTAGTTGTGGTGATTTATATCTATTCACTTCCATTTGCCATTGTGGATAGATTGCTCAATCAGGAAACACATTTCAAAATCTGCATCATTCATATAGGTACACCCGCCTAGGTCTAGTAGAACCTGAAGAGTAGAAGGTACAATTGCATCAATTGGCCTTGTACGTTGGCCAAAAGCGTTGTGAGAGCTTGGCAACCTCTCGTGATTCAAACCTGCGTTTTTGAGACCCAACACACTCACAAGATAAATATTTGATGCTTTATTAGAGATATATAAAAATAACAAAAATTTATTCCAAAAGTGTGTAAACTTGAATTTATTTGCTTGTTGTTCACTAATAGGTTTTAGAGACAAAGACTTAGGATTTTGACATTTGACGTTTTTAAACAGTTCTTTCTTCTTCACAATTGGAAATAGGCTGAATACTAAGGCAATTTGATGCCCAAAACTCCTTGAGTGCAGCAATTGTCCCCACATTTAACTGCTCAAATCCATATCAGACAATAAACCAGCATTGAATTTACTTCCAGTAGTCCACACTCCCAGCAAACTACAATAATTCTGCCTTCAGAAGCCTCATCTATTCATCATTGCTCTCTGCCAAGTAATCAATAACCTAGGTGAAACAATCTTCATTGTAATCACAAATGTTCTCCCAATTTGTGAGCTGTAAATAACCTTATGTAATTTGATATAAGTTTATAAATTATAACTTGGAGGCTGTATTATGAATCATGTATGTTAATTCTGAATTTTCAATGTGTATTGAGTATTGACAAAGAATTTTGAACACAAATGTTATATTTTAAGGTTCTATAATGTATATTATGTATGATTTATCCATGTTATCATATGAATATTTAAAAAAATTCTATATATTTTAAATTTTCCCTATATTTTATATAGCCGTCCCCCGCCGTCCCTAAATTTGGCCTCAAAAATCAAAAACTTGGGGACTCGTCCCGCCGTCCCTTGCTGTCCCCGTCCTGGAAACTTGGGGTAACCTTGATTAAGTTCCTTATGGACGCCTAGGATGAGGAATAAAGTGTGTTGATTAATATTTTATATTCTCCAAAAAGGTTGGGCGTCCCCCTTGAGTGGCTGAAGTGTTTCATATTCTTTTCTTGAAGGTTACAGAGGTGATTCAATTGCCAAGAAGAGTCTATTTATTGAGGCCTTGCTCCTTCATTTGTATCTTTTAGAAATTATGATAATGTTATTCTGCTGAAATATTTTCAGAGGTTTGCTTTGAGAAATGCATACCTCTTAGCTTCTTCTTCCAGTCTTTGTGCTTGAAAGATAGCACCTAGCTGGGCTTAGTAAAGATTGTGCTTCACTTAGGAGTGCAGATAGATCTTCAATTTCAGAATTATTACAAGCAAATTGTTGATGTATAGTTTGTTTATACTGCTGCTAGAAGTTCTTGGCTGAAGCAAACTTTTGCTCGTAGCTTCGCCACTGAATTTTGTCTAGTTCTGGGCTAAGTCACCGTATTCGGCGAATCTCATCTGTGAGATTCGAATTTCACCGAATTTCAACCAAAACAAAAAAAAATCGTTTAAATTCGCCTTGAATTCGTACAACATGAGGCTTAGGTTTTTCTGTTGGAACATGTATTATCAGCCCCTTCATTTTTCTCTCCGCTCCGGTATGAGGCGTTTAAAAAGCCACAAATTGGGAATTGGAGTTGAAAGTAATGCAGAAGACGTCTGATTGTATTATTTGTTCCATTCAGGATTTTGCAGGGCACAAGACAATGGATCCAATGGATCAAGGGCGTTGTTCGTTCTTTTCCCACGGATTTCAATCGCCAAAAGAGGCTCTGCTACAGAAAGCGGGATATTTGGAGGAGAATTCAGATGCCATGAATCTGCACCGGAACGAGTCCTTCAAACCCTCCTTTGATGTTATTCTTCCAAATGACAATTCCACAGTCTCTTTTGATAAGCTTCAGCCATTCATCACGAAACCCAGAGCGAGTGTTGAATTTGAAAGGAGCGTTGCAGTTTACGTTTGGCCCGACAGCATAGCCAAGAAATTAAATTATTCATATCGTTGATTGGTTCATATGGTTTTTTTTATTATTCCTTTTTATTATTCACGATTATTGCTTTGTGTATTGCTTTGTGGGTGTCATTAGATTTTTATTATAATATAATTATTATTTAATATATTTATTACTTATATATTAATATTATTTAAATTAAATTTTAATTAGTTTTACTAATATATTCAAAGTTAATATAATATAGTTCTATTTTTATCAGTTTATTATTTACATTTTTAAAATTATTATAATATAATTATTGTTTAAAATATTTATTATTTATATATTAATATTATTTAAATTAAATTTTAATTATATTATATTATAATAATATAATATTTCTAGATTTACTAATATATTGGAAGTTAATATAATATATTTTTATTTTTATCGGTTTATTATTTACATTTTAAAAAAAATCAAAATTATATAAGGCGAATTTAATCCGAATTTTTTACTTTTCGAATTTTTTCTATGTTACACGGGGACGCGTCCCTTGCCCCAAAACCCCCTGTACCCGTCCCCATTCGTCTCGGGACAGGGGGACGCATCGGGGACAGTACCCGGTCGTCCCCGAATTGGAAAAAATCACAAGAAACGGGAGGAAACGTTTCCCCTTGGTAGGGAACGATCCCCCGTCCCCAGGGACGGTCAGCGTCCCCCGTGGACATGGAGGTCGCCAAGCGTATAAAACATTAAAAACACAATTTTTTAAATATTTTCGCCTGATGTTGAACGTTGTGCGGGGCCCACCTGATCTCTCAACCCTAAATTTTGCATAAAAATCAAATTGCAAATGAAAATAAAGTTTCATATCGACTAGGACTGCAGTGACGACTCTACTCTCTGTGTGACGGCTCTCATAGTCGCGTAAAAGCTCAAAACTCTCAGCTTTCGCCCTAACTCAAGTTTTAGACACGCATTTCTGCATTTGGAGGCGTTCTTGCATTTGGAAGAGGCGTTTTTCAGTTCGAGTTTGAAGTCTTGAGTTCTTCGAATTTCTCAGGGCGGCTAGGGCATTATTGCCTGCATTTTTTAACTTATTAGCTGCATTTTGTTTGTGTTTGGGACGCCTTGAGGAGCTAGGAGCTGCATTTTCTCAGTTCCACTTCCTACCACTTCCAGGTTTGACTCTTGAGATTAGAAACTAAGAAAAATAAATTACATAGAGCTGCATTTAGCAATTACCTTTGACTTTTCTTAATATTTTATTTTTATTTTTTGTTTTAGTTTTCATTGTTCAATGTTATTGTTCATTGATTATTGATTAATGATTTGGCATCATTTTTACAAACTTCCAGATTTTCAACCAGCAATTTAAAAAAAAAACTAAAAACTAAAAACAGCAATGGCATACAAATTTCAAAATGAGCAGCAATAGCAGTGACAGTGACAGTCATGAGGATGAGGGTAGTGACAGTGAATATGATGTTCAAAGAATGTCAGTAGACCCTTCTTCTACCTCTGAAAATGCAACCCATGCTTCTTCAGACCATTTTGCATGCCCTATACCCACTCTTCAAAAATTTGCAAAAGGCCCTTTCAACCGCAACAAACCATTGCGTCAGCTTGCCACAGATGTGACTGTCAACAAGAAGAAAAATTCAAGGGGCAGCAGGAAATGGTTTTGTCATGTTTGTGAATCTAATTACCATGGGAGCTATACTAGGATTAGAGGCCATCTAGTGGGTGACACTGGAAAGGGTGTTAGAATTTGTGCTAAAATAACATTGGAGCAACAACTTCAATTTGCAAAGTTGGCTGGACTAAGTGATGACCAAATCATTACCATTCAAAATAAAAAACGACCATTAGCTGATTTGCAAGCCTCTTCCAATTTATCAGTTACAGAGAGTTGTGATAGAGGGAAGAAGAAAGCAAGTGAGAAAACTTCAATCATGGGTTTAATGAATGTGCAAAAACATGAGCAAGCTGATGATGCAGTGGCCAAATTCTTTTATGCACATGCTCTTCCATTTCATTTGGGGAGGTCACCTTATTTCAAAACTATGGTGAAAGAAATATTGACAATTGGACCCTCTTATGCCCCCCCTGGAGAACATAGATTGCGTACCTCCCTCCTTGACAAACAATATTCAAAAGCTACCTTGTTGATGGAGGAGATGAGGCAAACATGGCTTAGGACTAGTTGTTCCATCGTCATGGATGGGTGGACTGATATTCAACATAGGCCACTCATTAATGTTATTGTTACATGCCCTACTGGTTCATACTTTCTTCGAGCTATTGATTGTTCTGGGAAGCGTAAGGATGTTGATTTTCAGTTTGGCATTTTGAGGGAGGCCATAGAGGAGGTTGGGCCTTCTAATGTTGTGCAGGTTGTGACAGATTCAGCTCGTGTTTGCAAGCTAGCTGGTTTGATGATTGAGAGTGCTTACAAACATATTTTCTAGACTCCATGTTGTGTACATGCTTTGAATAATGCTTTGAAAGACATTGGAAAAATAGATTGGGTGAAGGCAACAGTTGCAGAGGCTAGAAACATACAAATGTTTGTATGTAACCATCGCACTTCACACACACTTTTCCGGTCTTATTCAAAGAAAGAATTCCTTAAACCAATTGAGACTAGATATGCTAGTAACTATATTTTGCTGGAGAGGATGTTGGAGGTTCAAGATGCTCTACAAGCCATGGTTGTTTGTGCAGATTGGAAAAGGTGTACTCTATCAAAGACAAATGAAGGCAAAGAAGTGAGAGATAGAGTACTTAATGAAACTTGGTGGGCCACTATCAAGTAAGAAATCTAAAAATTTTAATTGTTTTTGAATTTATTACACTTTGTTTTACTTTGTAGTTTGTATTTTAAAAGTTCTAATATTTAATTTGTTGCTTGTAGGTATATTTGCTCTTTCATATCACCAGCTGTGAGGGTAATTCGGTATGCAGATACAGACTCTCCTAGCTTGGGAGAGATATATGAGACTTTCGATAGCATGCTTGACCAAATGAAGCAAGCTATTCGTCAAAAGGAACTTGAGTTGAGTTTTTATGAGGACCATATTAGGCCTATTGTGACAAAGAGGTGGAACACAATGAATACCCCTCTTCATATGCTTGCCTATGCTCTTAATCCGAAGTGGTATGTACCTAGACCTGGTTGAATCCTTCCTTTTGAGGATGACGAGGTGATAGAGGGGCTTACAACAGCCCTTCGTAAAATGTATAACAATGAGCTGGCAACCATTATTAGAGAGCAGTGGCTTATGTTTGCTGATCTTCAAGGTCCTACATTCAGCAAACCAGGGGCTAGGACAGATAGGGCTACCATTGCACAGAACAACCCCATTGGATGGTGGAAATTTCATGGGAAGGACACACCAGATTTGAAAACACTTGCCATTCATTTGCTCTCACAGATTGCTAGTTCCTTTGCTACAGAGAGGAATTGGTCCACCTATGGCTTCATCCACTCCATTAAGAGGAACAGGCTTACTTCAAAACGAGCTGAGAAATTAGTTGCAGTTCATAGTGCCTTGAGACTTCAGGACTGACAGACTACTGAGTATCGGCAGACTCCAGCAGCACAATGGGATGTTGATCCTGAGGATGTTAGGCAAATTGATGAGGATGAGGTGCAACCAGGATTGGTCGGGCTACCATTGGATGATCCACTCTTTCCAGAGAATGATAGTGACTCAAATAATTCTGAGCCTTTTGATATTCATAGCCCAAATGAGGCTTAATTTCATAGACTGTTGGACAATGTATTTAGCATTTTGATTTTCATGTTTGAACTTTGAGACTTTTTGATGCATGTTTGAAACATTTGGCTATGATAAAGTTTATATTATAATGCTTTAATGACATTTATAATTTTATCATGTTGTTATACTACTACTCTCACAATTTATTTATATATTGATATTGTTGTTATCAATTATTAATTTATTGACATATCTCTCTCTTTCCCTCTCTTTGTCTATAATATATTAATAAATTTTGAAAAAATCATATACATATATGAGTATTTTGTATGTCGCCGTCCCCTAAAAATGGCTCCCTAGGAAACGTTCCGGAAACGCGTCCGCAGCCGTCCCCATCCCCAAAAGGCCGTGGAACATAGAATTTTTTCCTTGCCGAATTTCATTTGAATTTCAATGTTGCTGAACTGAAATTCAAATTCGAACCTTGTGACTTAGGTTTTGGGTACTGGCTCATGCTATTTCCCTGTGTAGGGTGCCCAGTTGCACAAAGTTTTAGATTTAATTTCTGAGTTTCTGAATTTTTGGGAAGAGGTCGACCCCTCTAGAGGCTGTACCATCTTGCATGTTGATGCTTTGGGATGTGTGCCAAATAATCTGAGCTGATTTGGCACTATTTGTTGATTGGTTCTTGGTCGCCCAATCTATTGGCTTCATTTGCATCCAATTTGAAGTCAATCGGAGCTATAATGACAAAGTTGTGATCAAATTGGTGAATCTCTACCTTGCTGGTCTAATTTTCTGTACTTACTGTTTCTGATCAGACTTGATTAATTTCTATTATACTGCTGATTTGGGCTTAATTTCTATATCATTCATATGTTGTATTAGTTAAGGGCTGTTGCTCTAACTCATTTGTAGCTTTGAAAGCATATCTCTATGTTCGGTGTAGCTGAAACTTCATTTTTGTGAGGCTGATTAGAAATATTAACAACTGTTATTTTAAATCTGCACTTTATATTTTGTATTTACTCCCACTGAAGAAGTGGTTGAGTCTGATTTTTACTTTCAGCACTTGTATTTTAATTCCCCTCGCTGAATAAGTGGTAGTGTGGATTTATGGCTGGCTTGCCGCCTTATTAATTGTTAATATCTCCACTCCCGCTGCATAAGTGGTTGAGTTTGTAATTTCCTTTCATTTTATGGTCGGCTCGCCGCCTATGTTTAGCTGTAATTACATTCCAATTTGCTTATGATCCCCAGCACTGTATGCTCTCACCTTGCCCACATTGGGATCTTGGTGATCAAAAGGTGAAGGGTTACTATTCTTGTTGGTTTATATTTGGAGCTAATGCTAACAGTGGTGAAATTGTGCTGATATTTTCAAAAAATACTCAAGGGGATATTATAAGCCACCTATCAAGATTTGCTATTTTTGGCAATCACCATTTTCAAGGATAAGAGTACATTTTTAAAAGTCTATTTCTAGACAGAGCTATTTATAGCCCATGCTATTTTTACTTGTGCCTAATTTTAGCCCAAAGTGCTTTCTAAGGATTCTATTTTTAGAATTGTATTTTTGAATTTCTTGTCATGCAAGAGATTAGAGTTCTAGTGTTAGTTTGTAGTAATCTCAGCAGCCTACTTGAAGATTGAAGATTGCCCCACTTCAAATTTAGTATTAGTGGATAGGACGTTGCAATAAAGCTTGCATTGCATACAAGAAATCTACTCCTAGAATAGAAGTTGTACTTGGCCTTTTTTATTATTTTCTCATGCAATAGCTTTGTAAACATTATAAATAAGTGCTTTTAGCACTTAGTTTAGAGTTCTTACTGTTGACCCAGAATTCAATATTGTTTTAAATTTTTAATAGAATTTAATAATGCCTATTTTCATTCTAAATTGTTGTTGAAGTGTTTTGTGTCTTACATATTATTGTGCTTTTATGAGTCAAATAATACTTAACTATTATTAGAGGCTTTGTATTACAATAGTTGTTAGGTTGGCATTTGTAGCTTTGAATTGAACTATGTATTTGATGTGCAACATCTAATGAATGTAGATGAAGTGGATTGAAGTGCTTTTACTGTTAACTATGAGCTTTATGTTGCAAGATAAAGTGTATCTAATGTCATTCCCCTCTTCTTATTCATCAAGTCTCTTGTATGGCTCAAACCAATCTTATCTTTAAGTGTACTTGCAATGTTCAGTTTCTGCATTTAGTTGAACAGTATAAGTGTCATACTCAAAGGTTTACCTTCAGTCAAAAAGCATAAGAACCTTTTACCTAAAGTAGAACTGCATATCAACCCTTTTTCCCTAATTGGATTCAACAAAGACATACCTTGTTTACATATTGTTCAAATTAGGTTTGTTTTTGTTTACTAGGGAGCTTCTCGTTCTAATTCGAAGAGCAATTCTACCGCACATCTGCTTCATTGTGTTGCACTGAAAGGTGAAAATTAGAATGCTATCACAATCACTCCACAATTTGAGGCATGTCATCCTCTATTACATCTAAATCCTAATCTAAGTACCTTCACTAATCGCCCTTCTCATCTAAAATTGACCTCCTCTATTACCACTTGCTCAAGCTTCTTAATAGCTGGTCAATTATCTTTCGAGGCACCACCCTATCCCTTAACATCCACTAGGTATGTACCCAATGAATTCCATCTAAAACTAGTAGCCATGCAAGTCACAACTAGTATTCACTCTAAGGTCTCCATCAAGTGATGCTCATCTACACTAATCCGAAGATAAGCCAATGGCATGTTGTTTCATGTAGAACACCCTCCTACTTCAAGGAAAGCAAAGAATGAGCTCTCAATCCTAGAAGTTGTCTCATCCACTAAGGAAGATTCAAAGATGTCCCATACCATTCCTAAATCTCAATTAGCATGAAATAAGTAAGCCAATATTAATAGAACATGGGAGGTTGTATGGTTGAGTGTAGCATATTTTTCTACAAGGTTGTATGGCCGATGAAGCATGCAATTGAATAATAACAAATGGAGAAAACTGATCATTCACAGAAGTAGGGGAAAGTATTACAATCACAATAGAAGAATTGTGTTGTAAAGTGGTGGTTATGGTGTATAACAATTCAAGGTATATGGTAGATTGAGGGAAGGATCTAACGACCAAGGAGTGCATGACAAATTTGGGTTGTATAGCATTTGCTGGAATAGAGAAACAATGTGAAATTTTAGAAGGGCATACAACAAGAAGCGAGAATGAATTTTGAAAGAAACATATGAGAGCTACATTATTAATAATTGTCCAATGTTCAATCCATGTGTGTTGTATGGTGGACAATTATACATTATGATTAGGCAATTGTTGAGACACAAGGATATGTCTAGCGACACAATAATTGACTTGTTCTTTAAAGCCTTCATTCGTAGAACATATATTTGTTGATTCAATTACAAAACTTTGTTTAATTGTTCTTTTGATCATTTCATTAAAAATTTAAAACCACTTGTACCTTGTGTAACACTTATTGATAATTGGATTTGATCTTTCGGTGTTGCACAAGAACTGTCTATATTAATCATATTAATCTCTCCATACGCTAGTGATATATCTTCAACTTTACCCATTCAATAGATCTTTCACACATGTTCTATCCAAATTTCCCAACCTAACTAAGCCATTTTCCATAATTTCCTAAATTTCCTAAATTTTCAATGCTCCCAACCATAGTACTTTGGTCATTCCCACTGTAAGTTAATACCAAAACCCCAAGTTTGGCATTCATCCTCTATAAATGTTTGTACAACAAATGTCCACCATATGTCCAATTCCTTAAACTTCAATATACATTTCTTTAAGTTGCATTCATCCTTTGAATTGTTTTTAGTCACAATCTATAAGCTAGTCATGTGGTATTCCATTGGTAATGTGACTTCCAAACCTTACAACTAGAAGGATCAATGCCCAATACTCACCTTGTATGCCATTCAATATGCTTGAAGTACCACAAGTATTTTTCCTCCCAATTCGTGCATTCAACCACAAGACTTGTACATCACCAAAATTAGCATTTCATTTGTGGCCTCAACTTTGGCCACTAGTACAAACTTAAGCAAGAGGAAGATTCAAAATTTACAAACTCTCTTGTCATCAACCAAATCACATGATTGATGAAACGACTACACCTCCCACTTGTAAGTTGAATAAGGATTATAAATCTTGCAACTAGATGCTTGTTGATAATGTAGGTTGTACATTGAGAAATATTGTCAAGCAAGGCCCTCTCTTTGACCCATTTAGTCAAGTAGTCAATGGCGCCCACAATGTACTTACACCATAGCATCTTCCACATTTCTAATGGGCAAAATAAGTCCAAACCCCTTATTTCAAATAATGAATATGGTTGAGATGGCCAAAGGGGCATAACGGCTCTCTTTGATGGTTTGCCATAATTCTTTGACACATATCATTACCCATTCTTCCACATCTTGATGTAGTGGACACCATAGCCTCGCTGAAAGTACATTTTTTGTTGAAGAAATCCAAACCCCATCTTTCATATAATCCATGTGGTTGGGATGGCCAAAGGGGCATGAAGTCTCCCTTTTTTTTTTTTTTTTTTCTTTGACACATATCACATATTACCCATATTTTCACATCTCGATGTAGTGTTGACCACTACAACCTTGCTAAAAGCACATTTCTTGTTCTAGGATCAAGTTCTATATGGCTTTAGCAAGACAACAATGTACGTCTTGAAGTGTGTCCCTAATCTATTCTTGCATCACATACCTTAATACTTGATCAGCCCATTATTTGTAAAACAACCCATTAACCAACTGGAAAGTATTGGCTTTTGATGTTAGCTTTTTGTGTTCCAATGGTTATATTTCCTTTGGAAAAGATGGTGACGATAATTAATCTTCAAAGCTTTTGTTCCATGAATGCAACAATTTGAAATTAGTGTGCATTTAGGAAGTCTTCGTTTACACCATACAATGGTTCATTGACATGATCCTAGAGAGTTGGTCAACTATATCATGACTCTTCCTAGCTTGACTATGATTTTAAATGCAAATTCTTGTAGTAACATTACCACATGATCATTCAATTCTAATGATGGGTTCATTCACTAGATATTTTAGTCCTTTGATGGTCCACTCACAACTTTTGTATTGCATAAACCATTTTGGTAGCAAAGAATATTGGGCAATTAAAACCTTAAGTTCCCACTTGTGCGAAGGTAGCATTGATCACAAATTTGGAAGCATCTACATGTACATGAAAATTCTTTGACCTTATCTACATATACAAGGATAGGTAAACTAATAAGGTGTACTATCAATTTCATTGAATGCTTTCTCTTATTCACTAGACCATACAAACATGGCCCAAGCATGATTTTATCCAAGCAATATCTCTAGGCGCTTCCATCTCTACAACCACCCATATTTCATAATTATCAATCTTTAATCTATCTTTGCAAAACAATGTGGCAAGAAGCTTACCATGCAAAAACATGAATTTACACTTATTTAGATTCGATATTGATTGTGTCTCTCTATAATGTTGTAAGCACTTCTTCAAAGCTCATAAGTTTGATTCTTAATTAATATATTTTGACCAATTGGCCAAAATATATTTCCAATTGCCCAAAGACATCTTATCAAGATTTATAGAATGATTCTTTGAAAGGCAGCCAATGCATTATAAAGTTGGAATGGCATTTAGTTCTACACATAGATTTCATCTTGCAAAATAAATTGGGCTTCAATTTATCCTCTTTGGCTGTGCTTATCACATTGTACTTAGACATGCCATCCATAAAAAAGAATACATCTCATATTCAAGTACCTCTTCAAGTATGCAATTTGTGAATGGGATAGAAAACGAATCTTTCATTGTGACCACATTCCAACCTTTCAAACTCCATGTGAATCTTGGTTTCTAATGATTCCTTTTGCAAGAAGTGACTATGGGACAACACGCATTCACCTATGTCCACTCTACAAATAATTGTTGTTTCAATCATTTTATCAATTCCTTCTAAATGCTTCTAGCATAATTTCAACTCATCTTATATAATTTCCTTCCCACTTGCTGAGCTCCTAGTATCAAGGGAGTTTTGTGAACACATTGTTTTCTTGAAACCCTTTAGGCCTTTGTACATCTAGGCAAAGACATTCTTATAATCCATAAGTATTTTGAATGAGGTTGCCTTTAGTATTTGGATTTCAATTAGTACCATCCATAATCATCTCATGACTTTTGTCTAACCCAAGGTTTAACCATTCTCAATTGTGCTCTTGGTATCTCATATCAGCCACACTTCCAAACTAGTGAGTTAGATAATCATCCAACTTTGCATCCCCATCTTTATTCTATGAACTCATGAAAAAATGCCAATTTAATGGTCTAGAGGAATTTGAGGGTAAAAAAGAAGCCAGCATACTTTTTATTTCCTGTCATCTCTCCAAATCTTTTTTTTTATTAATCTGCATTATTTGAATGAAATCACAATTAGGTGAATGAAATCACAATTAGGTTGGACAACCTCATAGTCTTCCATTTTCCAATGCAACAAATAATTTAAGTAATTTATCTCTTCTTCAAAACAATGTTGTAGCTCCAAAATTATTTCAGCATTTAACTCCATAAACATTTGATTCTCTTCACAGGATTCTAAATCCAAGAAATCTAAAGAGACTAGCTAATCCATCACTATCCAATTCCTAAAATCTATTATGTATTTCTTGACTATGTTTTCAATGGTGGTGAGTAAATTTTTTTCCAATTATGGTAAGCCTGGGCTACCACCAACCAACAACATTACAGAAGTTAACAAAACTAGTTTAGTTCCAATCAATACCTCTTGTGCAATATGTATCCCAACAATTTTCTACTTTATTGATCAACCTCTACAAACTAGGAAGTTAAAGAAGCAAACAACAGGCTTGTGGAAGCTTCTCTAGATATCTTCTGATAGTCTCACTAGATCCGCCATCCACAATAATAAATATTCAATGGGTTCTTCCTAAGAATCTCCCTATCCACTAATGTCAAACTTCAAACTAGATTCATATATAGGATGATAGGATTAATTAATAATTACTTAATCTCCCAATAGAAAGGGTTCAAAAATCGATTCAACAATAGGTGAGTCATAGCATGCTTGGCTTCTTGACCACCATCATGTAGGAATTGCGGCGGTGGCTACAACATTTCCAAGTTCTACATTGCTTTGCCATAAGTCTAACATGTTTACTTGTCTAGTAGTTTGAAGTACTTGTCTTGTAATAGCTTTGTTTGACTCCAACCAACTAATTACTATACATCCTTGCTCATATGAGCGGCCTCATTCGTCAACCATACTATGCTTTACTTTGGTCATTGTCTCAAACTGCCTTTCATTTTCTTTATATGGGTCTAGATAAGCAACCTTATTTGCTTGAGCTTGTTTGATAGCAAATACTTCATCCTCAACTACATCAACCATGTTGATTTACACTAGATTATTACTTTGACAATTCGTACCATAATCGGTGTCATCTACATATACCATAATCGGTGTCATCTACATAGGATGACTACACCACTTTGATTTTTGGGGCAATCTCTCCTATAGTGTCTCCACTTAATACATTGTCAGCATTGCACAATAGGCCAACATTTGAAATCATATCGTATCCAATTCGAACCTCCACCACCAGTATTAGTTTGACATATATTATTATTATCATCAATTGTTTGATTGCGATAGTCACCAAGGCATGCACTTCTATTGATGTGTCCTCAAAGAGTGATGGGTGGGGTTGACTGCTCTCCTTGAGCACACCCTCTCTTTTCTTGTGATGGTTGAACTACTTTCCTAAGTTGGTTAAACATATCGATCTCTTCAACTGTTTCAGCTTCAACTTTGGTTCCACTAGACTGGTCGGTCATTTAATTTCTTGTTCCATCCCTTGACCATTTTGATTTCATCCACCTTTCATTTTGTGGTGTTACTTTCTTAGATTTTGGTATCGTTTTTCACTCCATTCATCTTCTTCCCAATGACACTTTTCTCTATACGTTATAAGATTTGTTGTTAACGAACAACTAGTTGTATAGATGAAGGATAGGAATTGCAATCCATATAGATAACACCGTTATTTTAGAGGTGGTGTTCAATATAATGTTAGCAGTACAGGGGAGATCTGTCATGAAATCAGCATCCTTACCCCTATTGCAGAAGTGCTATTTGAAAGACAAACATTTGTCAGTTACTTACACCATCTACACCAACAACGATAACAACATTACCAAGTAGGCAAAACATGAATTAAAATAAAGATATTACACTTGACACACTGATACATTCCAGATGGTGCATTGATAAGTAACAATATGATTTTCATAATAAGTATTCATGATTTCAACATTATGTAACATGACAAAGCAGTATCACTATAAAAGTAAACAATGAAAAAAGTAATGTTAATTGCAAAACACAATAATGTGTGCTACATAGAAAATACGATGGAAATATTACAGAAAGGATGTTGAAGGAAGAATCCGGGAACTTTTTTGGAAGTTAAGCTAAAATTTAAGTTCAATGACTAATGCACATTATTTGCTATTACATGCACATATTACAAACCATGCCTGTCAGCTAAAATACCACTGATGCCCATACGACTCTAAACACTGAAATCCAAAGCAAGAAATGCTGATTTTAATAATTGTAGATTTACAAGGCTATCCATACGGTATACTCTTTATTAACAGGCAGTATACTCTTTATTAAGTGGATGTGATATTAATAGGTTGCACACAAAGTTTGAGATTCATTGTAAATGCTCATCATTAAGTTAGAAATAAAGGTCTCCTGTTAATGGGTTAATTGTGAAGAGAAAAGATAGCAGATAAGTTTAAAGCTCCACCATTGTTTTGGAAATTGAACTTTAATAAGGCTTCTCGCGTAACCTGAGACACAGCTAGGGCAGGTTTTTTCCTACACAATTCCTCTGTTGTCTTTTTTAAAGGGGGCTCCTTCTTGTTAGGTCATAAGACCAACAATGAGGTGGAATGAGAAGCTGTCATTGCAGGTATTTTGTAGGCTAGCTCAAACGGATACAAGAAGCTTGCAATGGAGGGCGATTCCATGAATGTTATCGATGGTATTAAGAAAGACTTCTGTCCAAATTGGAAGCTTAATTGTCTTCTACAGGAGGCAATTGGTGGCTGTCAGAAGTTTGAGGCTATATCCTTTTCTCGTTATTATTTTGAGCAAAACAAGGTGGTGGACTTGTTAGCTACCAAAGGTGTTGATCTGACTCCCTTTATGACATTAGAAAGTTCTAATGTTGCAGACTGGGATGAGCTTGATGTCTTTAACTCGAGATGAAAAGCCGCCATAATTGGTAAATCTTTCAGCACTTTCCCATAATGATGGTCTAGTCTAGGCTTGATGTGGCCTGCTCAGTAGTATTTGAGTTTGATTGTTTCTCCAAGCTTTATGCATGGGAGCAACTTTTAATGGGTAGTGTCCTCTCATTATTCCATATGCAACCAATGAAGGTTGTATGGTGGTTGTGTTGGTATTGTTCTGTGCTTGCAGCAGCTCTAAGGATACTGGCAATATTTGGTGGTTTGTTTGTTATGGCTTGGAAGAGGTCGAGGACTCCCAAGGAACCTCTACATCGAGCTCATGTTTTTCATCATCATTTGAAGATCTTTAGATGCCCTAATTTCATCCTTCTGAACTTGTGAAGATCATTCTTGGAGAAGACAGATTGGTAGATAATGGTTCCATTCAATCTCATGACATGATCATAGCAGATTTTTGGAGAAGTTACATAGGGTTGTGTTGTCGGAAGACATTTGATGGTGGATTGAATTGGCCCTCCCCATTCTTAAGAACATGGCAATAGCTGATGACAATCCAGTGGAGTAGAAGATTCAGAGCAAGGTGAGAACAAGGCAAAGACTGTAGTCTGGTTGAGTGTGGAACTGGCAGCAATAAAAACAGTGCTTCTGGATATTAACATGGACCTAGCAACTCTCACCAACTTTTGTCAAGATATTCACCCAGTTCAACATCTTTTGGTTTCTCGCTGCAAGGGGCCTTCATAGGCATCAAGTGCCTACCTAACACCCTTCCACAGCTTGAGGGAGGGAAATTGGTAAGATCTCCAAAGAGGACAGATTATTCAAGGGGTTGAATTCACTGGCACGGAGGATCCTGCTAACAGTGGGTTAGTGAAGCTGCAGTTATGGTGGCTGGTGATGGTCAGATAGGTTGGGCTCTCAACTGTGGTATAGTGGATCAGGTGAACTCTGTTGGGGCTCATTGAGGGCTTTCGAACCCTTCCTTGAGCTTATGGTTTCCTTGGGTTTCTTGTTTTCTTTTTTGCTGTTTGGGTTTTCTCTTCTGTTTTTTGCTTACTCTGCTCCTGTGTGGCTTGTTCATGCAAGCCTTTGTTGTTATATGTTTTGCTTTGTTTCTTAGTTAGCATTTCAAGCTGGGGCCCCTTCATAGAACCACATAAAATAATCTATAAAAAATTAGAAATAAAGATAAAATGTAGGAAAAGTTTCCCTTTTGTGTCAAAGAATACCTAAGATATTTTAGAATGGTCTTGCATTTTTGGAAATTATATTCTAAATTGCAACCACTGGCTGCTTGCAAATTTCCTAACCCAAAAAAACCACGTTAAAATCTGCAAAAGGATGTCAACTTTCCAGGGCTCTGTATTTCTAACTTCTAAGCATAAGGAACTGGGAAGACAAGACAAGAGAAGAGTCAAATTGGTTCAAAATTTAATATCCCTTGCAATGGCAGGGGAAAGTTCTTCCACAGTACATAAATTGATAATAAAAAATAATCTATGTATCTGTTTGAAGATAGCTTTAGAAAAAAAACCATTGATATACCTGTATGCATTTGAATTGTTATTTGAACTTGGAGACTGGGTATGGCCACGACCATATCGACCAACTCCAGTACCAGATATACTAGCAGAACCTGATACTTGACCTGATCGTGTGCCTCCACTAACCCCTGACTTTGGTGAGATTACCTCAGACCCATCCTCTTGCAACAGAAGTTCATCGCTAGAACAAAAACAATAACAGTAAGCAATATTGAGAATTAACATTCAAAACAGTTCACTCAATTGTGTTCCATTCTGATACCTGTAATTTGGATCCCAATCTCCAGGATCAGGTGGTGATGAATTGCTTTCCAATCCCTCAGAGGTTAACTCCGTTGCAGTGAGGAGAATACCCAATGAACCAGAAGCACGTGGACTGGCAGTCTTTTCAGTATTTGATACAACTGACGCTGTATTGGTGCCATTTCCACCTTTTTGTCTCCAGTGTTGAAGATGAGAGTTTCCTTGACCACCACGAGGGGAGACCATATAACCACCTCTACCAGTTCCATCTGCAGAGTTAGTAGCACCTGCATCCACATTTCCCCCAAAATTGGCTTGATGGCCCTGCCAATGTTGTGCTACATTCTCCTGGGGTGGCAGATGCAAACTGCCAGGTATCCCCAATCCTCTACGTTTGTGATACTGTCCTACGGCAGCTGCCTTACCCAAACCTGTCACATGGATGCCACTCCTCGCAGGTGATGTCGGCCCATACCTGCCAGGAGATCCTATTGGAGAGCCAGATGAACCCTGCATCTGAGAGCTTGGAGGAGTAAACTGAGAGGGACTAGCTCCCAATGACATGGGTCTGAACATGACACTGGAGGGACTTACACCAAGTGCATGCCCAGGAGGAACTTGTGACAACCTCCATCTTGTGTCAGGACTTGTTCCAAGACCTGTACTACCATGAGTAGTCTGAGTCTGACTGTTGATCCCAGCTGCAGCCGGACGGTACCCAGTATAAATATTATTGGAGTCACCATAGCTACCAAAACTACTTCCAAAGCCAACACCATCCCCATAACTACCGTGGCTTCCAAGACTACCATAACTACTTGCATATGAAAAAGGAGCCAACTGGTATTGTGGGCTATTGTAGCGAATGCCTTTGTTCATGTTCGTGACCTGATCATTTAGTTAAAACATAAAAAATTATCCAATTGGAAAGATAGAAAAATCTACTTCAATAAACAATAATACCATAGAAAATTGAGAAACTGGATTGTCAACCATTGCAAGATGAGATGTATAACAATATCAAATAAGAACCTGTGGAGAAAGGCCAGCACCAAACCAGTGACCTGATCCTGGATTGTGATCCACCATAACTATCTGACATACAGGCTACAATATAAAAGAGGTCACAAGTTAACGAGTGTGGAATTCGGACCATCTGCAAAGAGTGTTAAATTTTAGGCCCACTCCTTACCGTGCGAGGTGTTTCTGGAGTGGGCTTGTAGGGTCCAGTAAAGGCTTCATCAGTCACAAAGGGATGCTGTGCAGCCTGCATAGCACAACTGAGTCAATATTGCAGGCGCTCCTAACAGTAAACACCATGAACAAAGGAAGTATTACAAAAAACTGCTTGATGAAAGGAAAAAAGGAGGATTTTTTAATATCTGAAGATGGTATCACCTGCCGAGGTGTCCATCTCTTAACTGGATCGAACTGAATAAGACCTCTCAAGAAATCAACAAATGCTAAGCGTGTTTGATTCTCTGCTAGATCAGGAATCCAATTATAAGTGTAAGGCTGTCAGCACTTTGAAGGTTTGACTCAGTCATATGTAAACAAACTACGAAAATAACTGACAATGGTATCACTTCAATCTTGATAATCAGTAGCTAGACACAAATTTCTAAATAAAAGAAAAACAAGCAGTGTCCTAAAGTACTCTTTTTCAACTGACAACTAAAAAACATTCTAACCTTTGGAAATTTCTTCCTCGGAGATCTTCTTTCTGTGTGGGTAGTTGAAAATAATATCTTGAAGTGTTTCGTAATTGAAATATCGCTTTGCTATTGTGGGCTTCTTCATTTCTCTCTAAATAATGAAAATGTGTAAGATAATGAGTTATACAACATGTGAAACCAGCAAACCAAATAATCTATCACAAAAGTATACACAGGATGTTTTACAAAGCAGTACACAGTGCATGAATAAAACTTTAGAGACACTTAAGGGAAATACGCAACAATATAAGTGACTCACTGTTTCATATTCTGTTTCGTTGAGAAAACGATATGCACTTTGCTGTCCCTCTGTAGCTCGGTTTTCATCTAACCGTGAAGAAGCACCTACATGCTTGAAATATTTATTTGTATTTTTTGCAGACCTCAAAATGTGATCTGGTGGCTGACCTCTGAATAACAAAACTCATAATTCAGGAGTTTATTTATAAATTACCCAACAGAGGAATATAATGCTTGATATGTAAACTTGACTGCTGCAAGCATCTTGCAGTGCTCATTAAGAACACAAACTATGTAATAACTCAAAGTCTTTACATCAGAGAAAAGAAATATCATTTATTGAATGTCTGAAATCAAAACCAGGGACAAGTATTATAAACAACAAAACATATACAAATTACAGAGTTTATGCTCCTAAAGTCAAGTCAACAGAATGCAAACAGAGGAGACAATCACGCAAATTAAAACTTTAAATTGTGAATTGTGAATTTGACTTAACTTGATTAGTAAAGTTTCCCCCATTCTTGGCTGTTGGGAGCGAAATGGTTTTAAATGAATGGAATGTCACAAGCAACATATGCAAAAACATTTCACTGAAATTTGAACTCTTCATTTTCCATTTCCTATGTATGAACGGTTTTCTAAGCAAATTTTTTGAGTATTATGGTTATGTAAAAGCCCCATAAACTTACCCAAGTATCTCTATCATTCGTTTAATGAGGTCATATTCTGAAGCTCCTGGAAACAAGGGTAAGCCTAAGAATAGCTCGGCAACAATACATCCAAAGGACCACATATCAATAGCAGTTGTATATCTGGTAATGAGTCAAGTAGCAGCTAGAAAATCAAAAACATGTATTGAACTGTGAGCAAGCAAAGGTGAACTAGAAAAGATGTTTGATTAGCTCTCCAAATATGTATAATATATAAAAATAGCTGTCCTGCATTCATATGATTTATGTTATGAATCACTCAAAAGTAACAAACAAAGGATAAATGACAAGGATGAATTATGCAATAAGAATATGGAAAACTTCCATAAGAAGCAACACTTGCAAGGATACGGATGCCCAAGAAGAACTTCTGGAGATCTATAGAAACGGCTCTGTGGTAAAAAATGACAAAACGCTGTGTTATGAAACAGTTAAAACTAAGAAATTTATTTCCATGTCATTAGAATGTTGTATATTCATTTCACGATGCAGATAATTTTGGAGCGTTAACTCACAAAGAGCCAAATATTACAAGAGAAAATACCTGTATATAAGAGTAAACTGTTCTATTCTCCATACATGCTGACCCAAAGTCGATAAGTTTAATTTCTGCTAACTGCAGACTGCATTGTATAAATCAAGAATGCTGTTAACCAATGTGAAAATCCATAGAGTAAACAAAATTCTAGCACACAAAAGAACAGCCCACCTTGTTGATAAGAGTATATTTTCAGGTTTCAGATCACAGTGGATAACACTTGCTTCTCGCAGCACAAGCAAAGCATCCAAGATCTAAAAGAAACAACACAAGTAAGAAAGCATAACCACTTAAGTAATTTCCATGCATCAAGCTTCATAATCATCATATGATATAACCAATCCTGACAGAACAAAATCAAAAATAAATCCCCCAAGAAGAAAATCAAGTTTCGGTGACCTAATTCAGATGAAGAACAAAACATGGGTTTGAAGTTGCTAAATGTAGCATTACTGAGAGAATAACTTGCTAACTGCTGAAATTATAAATGATAAAATGATAAACCAGATGGCACCTGCTTTGCAAATAACCTTAACAGGTTCAGAGATATTCCTCTATATTGATTTAATTTGAGTAGTTCAAACCTGTACAAAGCATACATTATTGTTGAGACAATTTAGATTACCAAGAAACTAAATAAAATCAAGAATAAACTCAAATAGCCATATATAGTAAAATTAACTATAAACTGCAATTTCAAATAAAGCAAGGTCCCATAGAAAATCATTCTTTCATAGTGCTATGTTTAAGGACGCCAATCTTCTTGCAATCTATAGATACTGTATATACTTACAAATTTACTCCAAGTATTTCAAAAGCAATGCAGAGATGTCTTTGACACACAAAATGATCAAGGATGCGAACAATATGGTGCCTGTCCTCTGGGTCAAATTTTTTATTCAGCTGCCATAGCCAAAAAAACATAAACATAACTGTAACCTATATAAAATAAAATTATCACATATAACAAAAGATGCTTGTTTTCTCCCACTCGGCTGTCAACAACTACTTTCTTACCATGTTCAAAATAGAGATCTCCACAAGTGCCTGATGGTAGTAAGCTGGCTGATTTTTTATAATCTTGACTGCAACAAAGTTGTTTGTTTCAGGCGTCCAACATTTGGCAACCTGTCCAAACGTTCCCTGTCCCAGTATATCTTTCACAATGTACCTAATTCATTGAATACAAAATTTTGATGAAAAAAAACAACTCTCAAAAGGCTGCCTAGGCAACCTACTGAAGTCAATCAATAATAAACCAAAGAGTACAAACAAACAAACACAAAAAGAAATCACAAACGACTGCTCCACTATACCAAATAATATTTCTCATCTTTAAGCAAATATGTTAACAAATTTGAATTACCTTAAATGATACTCTTTAAATGTAAAAGTAGAATGACGACTGAACATGTGAACAGAAAAAATGAACTAAACTAAAGTGAACAATAAACCAATTCAAAAAACCTAAGTAATATAGAAAGTTAATCATTTCTGTTGGTAGGAGCGAAAAAATGAAATGAGAGAGGAGGCTTAAAGTAGAGATGGCTGACACATCTGATTTGGTGAAGTCATTATTTGGTCACCTTCAAGTACCACTAGGGCCTCCAAGGCGTAAAAATGTATGTTGTGGAGACAAGGTCTCAATTGGAGATGAATTCTGTATGGACTGAATCTCGCTAGAAAAAGCGAGACCTTCAATTCTATATTGTTGATATACACATGAAAAAAACCACCCAAAGGTTGACACATTGGAACACCCCATGAACTGGAAGGTACATTTGTCAATGGTGCTATAACACTCTTCTATCTTGACCTCCTTAGATTTATGACTCGACCATGGCTCCTTGAATGTAGCATGCAAAATAGGATCAGCAAGTTTATACAAGCCTTTGTACACACCACCTAGCATAACACCTCAAACAATTACCTCATCCCTGTTTAAATCATAAACAATGGACTCTTTCCCATGAAATTGAACTCAAAGGTTAGGAATTTGTAATTTAGCTAAAAAATACCTAACATTTTGTAATAAAAGTTTGATGCCATTATTAAATAGGATTCTGACATCACATATCCCTTTAGATTGTGTGTGACTTGTCATCACCAAGCAAAACAAAATCTTTGTGATTCTCATCAACAATAAACCTAACATACCAATCCTTTTGACACATGAAGTGTATGGATGCAAATAAATCAAAGAACCAACAATTGATTTTAACATTATATGAAAAATCCATCAATGCATACTCCTTATGGTCTTCATTAGCAATATCCGACACATTAGCTTCATTCTATTGCTTTTGGGATAGATCATACTATCTTTTTTGTGAAATCATTCTTCACATGCCCAAACTTGTTATAATAACCTTTTGTTTGGATTGAGTGGAAGAAGTGTCATCAAAAGAATTTTGAGATTTGCCCTTAAACCGAGCAGGGTAGCAAGAGCACTTTTGGTCCTGGATGTAAATTCCCCTATTTGTTGTTGTCTTTGCTCCTTTTGTAATGAATTCCCCTATTAAATATTAGTTATGAGAAAGGCTTCTTAAAAATTGATAAGATCAGAATCCTGTCTCATAATCTCATGAACTGTGAAAACTGTGTCTTTAATGTATCAGTTATTAGAAATATAACACAAAAGAAACAGCTTCTAGTCAAAAAGAATTCACAAAATTGTCTCTATGATGTCATGAACTATTCACAAGTATAAAAAATAAATCAAGAACGCAGCATATAAGCTTCAATCATCCCTGTACAGGAAATAGTATCTCCCATAATCTCATCATACACAACACCTAAAAATGAAATGCCCCTCCAACTCCATTTAATATATGTATAAATAAACTAACACAATCAAATTATGAAAATAAAGTTAATAAACATTATAACAGCTTCTAGTCAAAAAGAATTCATAAAGTTGTCTCTAAGAGATGTCATGAACAACTCACAAGTGTAAAAAGTGAATCAATAACGCATCATACAAGCTTTTCAATTATCACTGTACAAGAAATAATCTCATAATACACACAACCAAAAATGGAATGCCCCTCCATCTGCATTTAATATATGGATAAATAAACTAACATAATCTAATTATGGAATAAAATTAGTAAATATTAAATACACATAAAAAAATTGGGTATTACTGCACTAAGAACTTATTAAAGACATTAAAATTACAACATCTCTTTATAGAATATACAACCAATAGCATATTCTTATAAAGACATCTCCAACAGTCTCACCAACCAAATTCAATTCAACAAAAACATCTTACCTGCGGTTTGCATCAGAATTCACCAGTACAGCATTAACAGTCAAGATTAGATCTGAATTTGCATTGTCTGCACCATCATTTAGGACCCCAGTAGATGGATGTGTAAGGTATCGCTTTGGATTAAAAGAGTCCGAGTAAGTGAACGTGGGATTACAAATTTGGTACGTTTCAATTATGTCCTTTGTCAGCTTGACAACAAGCTGCAGAAAACAAGCCCTCTAAACCATCAGCCCTGTGAACAAAAATGCTAAATTCTTCCTCTTCAAGAATCTCTATTAAATTCACTTCCATACCCACCGTGGAACACTAATCCACTAATTAATTAAGAATAGAAATATATTTCATGAACTCTAGTGATCAGGAATTGCTCCATCAAAAAAATGACAAGCTAGACCATGCTGTTAGGTGTTGCCTAAATCAAAGACAAACACAACAGAAACAACGAAAACAACCAAGAAAGCAATAAATAGACATTTTTACATGCAATACATAAGGCATTTTGAGTTGTATTTAATTCCCGCTACTAAATTATACTAGTGAATACCTTGAATTACAAAAAACCAAAGTCAACACCAAAAATTATAAATAACATATACATTAGTTTCCCACAATTTAATTTCAGGGTAAGGATACTGAACTGCTGAAGCCTGGATTAGTATGACACAAGAGAATACAATAGTAAAGCATAAGAAGAATATGGAAAAGAATAAGAGAAAGAAAAACAATAAATTTTCAGATATTTTCTACAATATTGAAGAAAAGCTATAAAACCAAAGGTATATGAAGTTTTCTGGATGTCCAGAAATTTTCAGGGAAGTTCAGGAGGCCTGCTTACCACAAAACCTAGAAAGTAAAAGCTGTAAGATTATCATTTAATTTTAGATGATTAAACACAAATAAAACAAAAAATCAAGATAGACGAATCATCATATACTTTTTTAAGTTTTTATCTTGAGTTGCTTGTCTAGTATTCTCACAGTAACGGCACAGCAGTGACAGACCAAAATGCAGCAAAGAGATTTGAAGTTCATGCCCAGTTATGTAGAAGAGGGCACGTGTTCTTTTTGTTAATGCCCAGTAATGTAGGTAAGGCTGCACATGCATGTGCCAGCCAGATCCTCTTCTAGATTAGAATGGTGTTCCAGATTTAGAAGATTAAGTTCAGACTTTGTTGTTGTTTGCTTTCAGAAGTTTGATTTCAGCTTTAGCAGTTTCTTTTTTCCCTAACCTTCCAGGGGTGTGAGTGATTTAACTCATTCCAGTTTTGAGCTACTGCAGTGTATTTTCTTTTCAGATTAATGAGAAAAAAGTTGCAAGTTTGAGAGATCAATACTGTGCATTTGATTCATATTTTCAGCAGAACAGGTTTTTGTTAAAAGCATATTCAGAGATTATTGTTTTGATTTAAGTTTTTGTGATTTAAGCTACCTAGTTTTGGGGTTAAATTTTCTAAGTGCAGAATTTGCTGACCATGGATCTGAAAATTAACATGGTATCAGAGCATGTTGTTGATGATCTGAGTTGTACGTCTCAAGTCCGTAAGATTGTATAGTCTCCCAAGTGCCAGGGGTGTCAAACCTAGGAAGAATATCCACAAAGCCTATATTTAGGTTGGTCAACTGAGGACCAATTATTAAAGTGGATAAGACCTCCTTCACTTTTGGCTCTCCTAAACCAAGGGGAGTGTCCCTAAGGTGCTGCAATAGATATCACCACGGAAGCACAATACTCACCTTGACAAAAACCATACCTATTGCACAATGCACCCCTATTCCGGTTGTCACTATGTGCCTATATGCTGGTTTCAGGAACTCAAGGTTAAGCACATTATTAAAACAGATGATCTACCGTATGAGTGCCTAAGAATGTGTTTTATGATAACCCCTTACACTGTTATATGCATTGACACATAGCAATGAGAACACTATAGAAAAGATAAAACTGAAGAGATGTTTCTATTGATTTATTTTGAGTGTGTTGGGATGATTGGGAGATGGAGCCAATAGCAGACTAGTGCTTTTATCCTTTCAAAATGCATAGGCAAGCTAGGCTCTACACACACCTTCAGAAAAACAATAAATGGTTGTAGAATATTAAGTGAGTCTACTTAGTAATCCATGAGCATTCCCATACATTTACTTTATTATGTCAAAAAGATACCTTACAAAGGCTTTGCAAGGATTTTACAGTCATCTAGCTGACCAGTTGAACAACACAAATCTAGAAATATATACCATTCACAAGGAAACACTCAACTAAGGTTGATTCTGCCTTTAATCATTTGATCTACAAAGGTTACAAATGTCATTATAAATTCGGGACAAACCCAAACCATTACAATACCAAAATGCCTTTACCCAAAACTGGAAATTAAAACCCTAGGGCTTCTTGTGAATTACACTGTTTTGTTGGTTTTGCGGCTGCTCTTTATTCCTCCTCTTCTTCACCAATCTAGAAAATATATCTTTCAATACAATCGAGAGACCTTAGGGGAATAACAATGTTTGTCTGTAATTGTATAAGCCTCCCATCTCTACTTGCATCACTTTCACATGGCCATGCACTTAAAATCATGCCCTTTACATCAACAACCATATGCTTTTGTACACCATTTATGTCTTAGAGGGGCCCATAGGTACCAGGAGGCATCTAAGAGTCCTCATCTGTTGAATGATATTCATCTTGAGGCCATTAATGACATTTTGGGTCGTGCAAGAAGGTAAATAGGGCTTTTTGTTCAAACAGCAGAGTTTCAAGACTTTGCATGCCAGAGGGGAAAAAATACCATGAAGGTCCAACAAGCATGACGATATGAGAATCTCTGAAATTTGCAAAGTGAAATTTTGGGGAAAAACGTTGGTTGTTGGGGAAAGGATGCATGGTTGACCAAACCCAAAATCCTGAAATTCAAGGAAAAGGGGGCTTAGAGAGGAAAATTGAACTTGGAGACAAAGGCATGCCAGGGATGACAGGTCCGACAAGCATGACAATATGAGAAACTTTGAAACTTTGAAATTTTCAAAGTGGAATTTTAAGGAGAAAAGTTGGTATTTGAGGAAAGGATGCACATATGACCAAACCCAAATCCTGAAATTCAAGGAAAAGTGGGGTAGAGGGGAAAATCGGACTTGGAGGGGAAGGCATTCTAGGGTGACAGGTTCGACAAACATGACGATATGCGAAACTCTGAAATTCGCAAAGTGAAATTTTGGGGAGAAAAGTTGGCAGTTGAGGAAAGGACGCATGGATGACCAAACTCAAAATCCCGACATTCAAGGATTAGGGGCTTAGAGGGGAAAATTGGACTACTTGGAGGGAAAGGCATCCAAGGATGACAAGTTTGACAAGCACGACAATGTGAGAAACTTCAAAATTTGAAAAAACACCTAAAGAAATGCCAAATTACAAGGCACTAATCACAAAAGTGCCCTTTAACAGCTTTTACTAAGGATATTTAATGAACACACTTTGAATAAACACCCTTAGACAATTACTCAACACAGGAGACCCAACTAGAGATTTCTCAAATCGGTTATTAACAAAGGGGGTATAGGGTCAAATACACAATTTATAGAGCAAAACAAAACAAAGATAAGACACATAAAAATGAGGTGCCAACACACGTAATCTGAAATCTTCTAAATTCCATGTATGAAGTGGGCTGCTACATCTAAGAGTGAGGTTGGAGCATTTTGGTGGGTGTTACGCCCTTGCCTCAATGATTGAAGCAATCCGAACTTGTGAGAGGTTGTAAGATGTGATGCCTTAATTATTCCAATGATTGTAATTTTGATCCACGCCTATGATAGGTTGCTGATCTGAGTTAAGCCAAGCTGATTTGTCTAGTTTCAGACTGTTTCAAGAGTTGCATGTATGATTAATCTCAAAGAGTGACTATCTTAAGTGCACCTATGATAGTCTACTGATCTGAGTTATTCCTTGCTGATTTGTTTGGTTTTAGCATGTTCCTATCATAGTAATATTGTAATATTTAGTTTATAATGGTCATTAAGTCATTAGGATAGACTTTAGGAGTATACTTTTATTTTTTCATCCTTTGCTTTATTAGTTGTCAATCTTATCCTTTACGGATAGATCTTTGTAATCTCTTATATAAAAGGACTTTTGCTCCTTAATTAATTATCGAATATCTTGATAATCATTCTGTGTTTTTAATTTTTTTATGGTATCAGAGCTCGGGTTTTTGAAAATTCTTGAGATCAGTGAGTGGGTGAATTCCATAGACTGTGACAGTGATGAATTCCATGCAAAAGAGACAAAAGAACATAGCAAAGGAAGCTGTACACATTTGTACAAGGGTTTTTGGCCAAAAAAATATCAATAAATTCTTGGGTCTATTTTTGTAATTTTTTGGAATATTTTTTTACAAAATTTGTCGGTTTTTCTTTGTTAAAAATCACGTAGGGTTTTAAGACCCGATTTTTATGATTTTTTAGAAAAATCGTAAATTTTCAACTCTTTTTTGGCAATTTTTGTACAAAATCATGCCCTTTTTTTTTTGCTGATTTTTTCTAGAATTTTCGCGCAGATTTTTCCTAGAATTTTTCCAGATTTTTTGTAGATCATTTCCAAAATTTCATTGCAGATTTTTGTCTATTTTGTTATAAAATTATGGGTTTTTTACTTTGCTGCTCGAGTTTTGCAATTTTTTTCCCAAAAATTTCAATGTTTTTCTAAGCAGCAACAAGTTTCTTTGTTTTCCGTGATTTCAAATTGCGGGAGGGATGGCTTCATTGCCCAACATCATGTTGGAAGGCAACCAGAGGTTCACTGACAAAAATTATAACACCTGGAAACAAAGGATACTCACAATCTTCAAATACAGGTGCCTTGATCAGCTCTTCCTAGGTACATACACTCGTCCCATAGATGCATGTAAAGACCAGGACAAATTTGATGAGCGTAATCGTGAAACCATTATGCTCATTAAATTATTTGTAAAAAATGAAATGCTTTCAGAGGTTTCATCAGGCAAAACCTCTACGGAGATTTCGACACACCTACGAGATCTACACGAGACGTCAGATAAAGGCAGGGCCTTCTTGAAGAATATGCTTTTCTCTATCATAATGGACTAGAAAATGTCTTTGCAGGATCAATTGATGTCTTGATGAAGATCAAAGACATTTGCGATCGATTGGAAGCCATAGGTCGCAAAATAGAAGAAGATATTGTAGTTATTACGTTGAAAAGCTTACCACAAAAATATGAGCATTTCATAGAAACACTTAACATCACCTCTACCAATGTTGACCTAAAGGTCAGCAATTTGTGCAACAAACTCTTGCAAAAGGACAGATGGAAGAAGCAATTTGGTAGCAGCAATGATTCACCAAGTGTAGAACAACCCTTTACAGCCAAAGACAAGGGCAAAGGCAAGTCGCCTCAAAAGAAAGGTCAAGGCAATTCTGATGATACTTAAAGGAATTTGAAGACTATCACATTTCATTATTGTGGTAAACTTGGTCACATGAAGAAGCACTGCAGAAAGAGGTTGGTTGATTAGAAATCCAACCAAGGAAGGTGTCAACAAAAGGCTCATGTCACAAAGCATTCTGAGCAGGAGAATCCTTCTTTGCTTTCATGACCAAACGACCAGCAGATCAAGTCAAACTTTTGCATGGTATATTGATTCTGGAGTGTCTCGACTTTTTACACACAAGAAGGATTGGTTCGTTGAGTATACAGTTTGCTTAGATTTAGTAATCTTCGATGGTGGTGAGAAGTATACAATTGTCGGCAAAGGCAAAGTTCAAATAACCTCTAGAGGAAAAGCTCTTGCTCTAAGCATGGAGCTCAATTTGCTCTCAGTGAGTCAAATTATGCGACACTGTCCCAAGTTGGACATCATTTTCAACACACACAAGTGCCATATTGTTGACAAGGAGTCCAAGAAAACCATTGCAGTTGGCACAGAAGTTCATGGTTTGTATCAGCTTGTTGACACTAGAGAGGCTCGGGAGCACACATTGGCTGCAAAGAGTTCATCTTCTATCAATACTCTTTGGCATCAGCATTATGGCCATGGGCATCTCAACCTTTCTTATCTCTCTCAGTTAACTCGAGAGAATATGGTCAAAGGTTTACCTGAAATCCAACAGCATGTACAGGGTGTTTCTGAAGCTTGCCAAGCAAGGAAGCAACACAAATCTTTGTTTTCAAAAGGATAGGCTTGGAGAGCATATAGGGTCCTTCAGTTGGTTCATGCAGATGCATTTGGACTAATGAATACTGCATTGGTCACTGGTGCCAAGTATTTCTCTTGTTTGTAGATGATTATAGTATGAAAAATGTGGATGTTTTTCCTAAAAGAAAAATCAGAAGTGCCAAGTATTTTCTCTTGTTTGTAGATGATTGTAGTAGGAAATCAGAGTGTTTAAAGAATTTAAAAAGCTCAAATCATTAGTAGAAAAAGAGTCGGGATGTGCAATCATAACTCTTAGGTCTAATAATGGAGGTGAATTATGTTCAAACAAATTCACGGACTTTTGTGTTAAACACAATATCAACCATCAATTCACAACACCCTATACTCCACAGCATAATGGAGTGGTTGAGAGAAGGAACCATACTATCACGAAGATGGCCCAATGCATGTTGAAGAAACAGAGTGTTCCCAAGAAGTTTAGGGCAGAGGCAGTTTACATTGCAATTTATCTTCTAGGAGGAAACCAAGAATCAGCCACAAGGCAGTTCTACTATGTACGTTTGGATTCCAAATGCCAAGAGAACCAAACTTGACTCCAAGAGTTAGAATTTGATGATCACAAAATATAGTGACAATCACAAAGCCTACAGGCTGATTGATGTGGGCACCAATCGTTTGACATTCAGCGGGGATGTCATGATTGATGAAGAAGTTGGGGCTTTTCAGCTCTCTTCTGACATCAAGAGTTATGTAGATCAGCCTTTGAAGGCTAAAGACTTAGATATCCATCTTCCATTAGCTACCTCTGGAGGGAGGAACTCTAATAATTTTGAACATTTGGAATCTCCCAGACCTGTACCAAATGATTTTCTTCAAGAGAACCTGAATCAGCATCAAGATGATATAGTACCAGGCAGTCCATGTCATGATGACCACGCTGATTTGGATGGAGAGGGTTCTGCAAACAGACCTAAGCGATGGTAAAAACTCATTGGTGATATTTGGGATGATGAAAAGGTTGAGGGTCAATCATCCAAAGGCAAGAGCACACAGAACACAGTTAACTTTGCACTGATGGCTAACATTCAGGGTGTTTATGAACCACAAGATTTTGCAGAGGCGAAAGGTAAACCTGAATGGGAAAAGGCCATGGAAAGCAAATGTCAAAGTCTTATGAAAAATAAGACTTGAGTTCTTTCAGATTTTCCACCAAGGAAGAAACCTATTGGCAGCAAATGGGTGTACAAAATCAAGTACAAAGCTGATGGTACACTTGACAAGTACAAAGCATGATTGGTGGCTAAAGGATTCTCGCAAAGAGAAGGTATTGATTATGAGGAGACCTTAGCTCCTACAGCAAAGATGAGCATCAGTCTTGTTCCCAAAAGCTATCATCAAAACTATAATTCTGTTTTTAAAACAGCCATTGTATTTTAATACCCTTATTGATCTTAGTCAGAAAGTGTAACTAAAGTTTCCTATGGTTAAATTTTCAAAAATTTGTGGGTTGTGGCTACCTAACGGAAATTGGTTTTTGTCCTGCTGTATACTTCAGTCTTTTGACTCATTGCTATTAAATTTATTATTAAAAAGGGAACTTAAAAAAAAATTAACACAAAGATGATGAAAATATTAACTTCACTATCTAAGAATATTTACTACCAACAAGTCCACCCTCTCAGAACATTCAATTTCTTATAAACAGGGAGGAAAAAAGGAAAATCAAAAGAAATTTAAAACACGAAGATGAAGAGAATATTTACTACTAACAAGTGCACCCTCTTAAAGCATTTGATTTTCTGGTTGGAGGCAATTTGGGATGGGCTGTGGATAAGCATGAAAGTTGTAATTCAGAATTAGATATCATATTGTCCTGTGGCCACAAATTCTCTTGAAAAATAAACCTTCTCATATTTTTTAAGGTTTGGTTTTCCATTCCAAATTATTAAGGAATTTCTTCTGTTTAGTGTGCAAGTTACATATCAAGTCTATTTTGTGTTATTGTTATTAAGAACATTGGAATTTTTTAACAAATAACTGATATAATCTCTTTTAAAGAAAATAAGCATATGCAGTTCAGAAGTTCAATCATAAGTAGCAGGTTCTTGTATTTCTTTATAAAAAGAATTAATTTCAGGAGTCACTCAGCTTCAACTAGGGAGATACTAAAAGCTTAAAAAGCATAGACATGCAATGCATGCCCCTACACATATCATATTATGTTTGAAGATAACTCAAGAAAGCAAAGACTTAGCATAGAATCCTTCACAGATCCACTTCCTACAATCAAGTGTTAATTCAACTAAAGCATTAACAGGATCTAAAACCTAGTTTGATTCAACTAAACATGTAAGTAATCATCTTCGAGCCTTCAAAGAGGCTGATACATCATAGCCACATCAGCAGCAAAAGGCTTAATCCAATAGGCAATTTAACAATAATGTGAATGATATGACAAGCAAATAGGGTATCAAGCTAATATCGGGACGAGTGACTTCCCAAGAAGACCTTCACTTTAACCCTTTGAGCATCATCTAGATGAAATGTATACCAAGAGGACCATTCATTCTCATGAGAGAGGGACTTTTTGATCCACTTCCGATGAATTAATGATCAATGGATTGATTCCAAGCCATGCAGCTGAATACCAAAAAAATAATATTACATAATGATGCACCACAGAAACCATAGTTACCAAGTTCAAACAATCCATAAAATTTCTACAGGAATTGAATAGTCCAGACCGAATCGGACAAATCCTGCCGGTCCCAAAAATCTAGATCCAGCCGGATTTGGAAAATATGGAGGAAACACAAGGCACATTCCTTTTTAAAGGTTTTATAAATGGGTAAGCAAACCAAGCAGACTCAATTATGCAGAAATTGAGTGGTTAGTGTGTGTGGCTAGGAGTAGTTCAAGGATGGTTGATCCCTTGGAAAGTCTCAGAGCTTCATTCCTATTAACCTACTCCTGGGATGGCTGGTCTCTTGGAAAGTCTCAGGGTTTCATTCCTATAAGTGCCACCTAGATACAGAGAGTGCCAAATGAACCATTCATGCTTGCGAGGTGAGTTCTTGAACCACAACTTGGGTCAATGTATTGAAACTACATGATTATAAAATAAAATTACATAACAATAAACCACAGAAAAGACTACCAGTATAAAAACAGAAGAGCTAGGGAGATCCATAATGAATAATTCATTAGGCAAAACGCAGAGAATTTGTTGCCAACGGAGCAGCAAGCGATGCAAGCTTGATTGTGGGAAGAACTCCAATGTTATAGTATGAGGATGGATGACCTCCTGGGAGGTCCCAGTGCTTCACCCCTGTGAGAATTTCCTAGATGCAATGAGTGCCAAGTGGTCCATCCATCCCCATTAGAGATGGTTTCTTTTGAAATATTTACACATGAAATATGGATCAATATAGATAGACCCAAAACTACATAAGCTAAATACCAAAAAATATACTACGATGCACTGCAGAAACACCTCTTTATATAAAAAATGACAAGTATAGAATTCAAGCAAAACCCAATACCATATTCAGTTAAACAGAAAACACTAAAACCAAATCCTATCCTCAAGTATGACTAACAAAGACTGAATTTAGAACTACACTCACAATATTTATATTGCTGAAAAACATCTCGGTGAATTGTTTTAAGAATGAAAGATTGATAGGTATAGATACTCAATATGGTTGATTTCAATATTTCTAATCGATTTATGTGAAGGTGTGTATTCTTCAATCCTCAGAAAGACAAATCACAATCCAACAATCCACCAAGGTAAAAGCACAACATAAATTTTTGATACATTCTTGTCATAATTAGGTCTATAGTTGGATTACACAATCCACATTGCCAAAAACACTTTTTAACCATTCATTTTTCCTCACTAGTTTAAACATTGTAATTGAACATGAGCGCCATGGTACACTTTCATCACACAATCCAAACTTTATTCATCCAGTTAAATCTCTTATATAGCTTGCATTTGCAAATTACACACATTGGGACTCTACCAAGAATAGAGTTTCTTTATTAAAACATGAAAATGAAGCTTCTACAAATGCTTGAACTCCTAGAGGATTTGGAGCACACAGTCAGTAACGTTAGGTCAAAAAAAAAAAATACTAACAAATAAACAAACACAACTTAAAATTGTAAAAGTGCAAAAAGGAAAAATCTGAATTGAAGCACAGACATTTCCAATATCAAGAATCATTATACACCGTATAGCATATTGGAACTATGGCTCTATCCTAGAGTAGATGGTAAATTTTACAGTCATTGCAGAAAGTTATTTCATTTAGATCATTTATTTTAGTACTTATCACAATGAACATTAGAGTACCATGAGACTCAAAATGGAGTAAATATATTTAACTCATTGATCAGACAAATCCCTCACAAGTAATTGCTAGACAGCATTCATTAAAATACAGCTCATGGAAAAACAATTAGCGATGCCATTTGTCTAATCGATTTGAGCATTATAAATTTATTAGAAAGTTAAATCAGAATAAGCACCATATATGAAATTCCACATGCCAGCTTACATCCAAACATAAAATATGGCTTGCACAATGCAAGCAAAAAGTAGTAATAGTATGGATTAATGCTGTCAAAAATCACTAACAATGGATGCGTTCATATATTGGGATTGAGATGCATGGCAACAAAGATCAAATCATAATTACCAGGAAACTTCCATTATGAGAAAGTGGACCACATCCCTGTCCCCAAACCCACATTTTGTTTTTAGTACATTTATATATATAACCAAATCCTTACTTGTTTAATTGTGTACCCTAATCTGATTGCCATTCCAATTTCATACAGCCGAATATTTTATTCATTTACTCATCTACCCTAAATCCATTAGTGTCCAACTACCTGTCCCTGCCTGTCCCTATTTCTTGGTAACTATGGATTGAATCCAACACCAATATGAAGAGACAGCAGGGACTAAATATGTGTCACAAGCTGTGTAGCCAAGTAAAATGGAAACTTTTGGAAGCCATGGTTAGTTCCCACCAATTGCTAGATGCTGACATTTACAATTCAGTAAGTCCATACTCGAGCAATTATCAAACAGAAAACAATGAGTGGTTTCAATTTCATTTCAAACCCATTTCAATGTTTCATTCACATAAATTTGAAAGTCTGAAACAGCCAATGGTGACTTTTGAAAGATGTAATTTAATATATCAAAGATTATCATGGTGAGCTCCCAAGCTTATAATAAAGCCCAATGTTGCAATTTAGGCCCAAGTATGAACAAGTTTATCGATATTATTATAATGCTGAAAAGTGTCCATTTCGGTACCAATGATATCTTTATGATTGAACCAGCAAAAGCTTGATGACCGATCTTTCCTTCCAAAGTTCTAGGGTTTCTATTAAGTGTTTACATATTTAATATTTTGCCTCATTGACTTTTTTATCATCTTGAGTTATTTTCTACCTTAGTACTGTTCTAGTATAGCTGAATATATTTTAGAGTCCCATTGGCCTACTTTGGCCACTCTGGGAGATTGATATGATGTCTTTGTATCTTATATTCTTCGTAAGCAAGTAGCATCCTCTGACTTCTTCTCTATATGAAAGACATTATAATTGTATATAACATATGGGACCAAAGCCATGACTACAATGACATGACACCGTAGATGGCATGTTGTTTATGCAAGTGAAACAAAGAAAACGAAAAGTCCAAAGACTTTTCAGTAATTGCCAATGCTGTGACTTGGTCAACTGAGTGCACGAAACACCATTGTCCAATTCATACTCAAATAATATAACTGATGAACAACCTCTGCAATCAATCTGGGTATCTAATGGAGAAGAAGATTTTAATCAAAGATCTATCTTGTGTGCATGATAAAATTAATACGGAAAGACTGAAAACGAAACACAACTCCCTCAATTCTTCTTACTTCTTTCTGATGATAGTCACTCATTTTTTTCTCACTTCTTTCTGATGATAGGTTATGGAACTAAAATGATCTAAACTAAGACCTAAAATACACTGTGCAGTAGAATCCAGAAGACACAACCTCAAAAAATTAAGAGTGGAAACCTCCATTCTTTGATCCACTGTGCTTTCAATTAGACAAGAAATTTTAGGTCATTCACATTCACACCTCGATTCCAGAAATAAGTTGATAATTTGGGTACCAAAACTAAACTGTTCACATTGAAGTCTCTAGAAAGCAAGGAAAATAACTAGTAGTATGAAATGTCGGCCAATGGTTGCATATACTTGCCAAATAATTCTTGTTCAAAAAACACATACTATAGGTTTGTTCTATGGAAAAACATAGGATTTACTCATAATAAATTATGTTTTGGCCACTGTAGGTTAATTCTGAGAAAAGAACATAGGATTTATCGTTTAATATAGATTAATTCTCAGAAAAAGCATAGGATTTCCTATTTATAAATATGTATATGTTGATCAGTGTAGGTTTAATCAAGGGAAAGACCAATATGTGTAGAAGGCTTGGTAAATTGTTCTTGTTCAACATACTATTTATTTATGTATATTTTGGCCACCGTACTTTAATTTGAGGGAAAAAATAGGATTCACAATTTATTGACATATTTGGCCACTATAAGTCAATTCTAAGGAAAAACTTAGGATTTATTATTTATACAGGTTGATTCCACGGAAAAACATAGTAAATAACTATTTGTACATGCATAATTTGGCCATTTTCATACATTTTGGCGAATTTCATATGAAAACTTTGCAAATAGTTTTTTGAAAATTCATCAATTGGAAAATTTAAATTTCGTGAAAATTTGGGCAAATGCCGAAAAAATAGGTTACTTAATATACACCAAATATATAAGGCAATTTTGAAAACTTAAATAGTAGAAAATAAAAACAAAATAACATAATTCGGAAGCCAAATATTTAAAATTTACAGGTTTATCGAAGAGAGCCAGATTCATCAATATGCAAATTTCAATGCCGCGATAAATTTGGCAATTGGCGAAAAATTAGAGCTGTAGTTACACTCGCTTCGATTGTACAAAAGTGATTTCAAATTTGGACACTAATTTTCTTATGCAGTTGATTCCAGAAACATCTAGCAAAGTTGTACACTACAAACTTGACAATCTTCAATCAACAACAGAAACAAATAACCATAATTGAAACGCTAAAGATTTGCTTGCAGATTTGTCGACAATGACACGCAAGGAACCCGGCGCATGCGATAAATTTGGCAATTGGCGAAAAATTAGAGCGTAGTTACACTCGCTTCAATTGTACAATAGTGATTTCAAATTTGGACACTGATTTTCTTATGCAGTTGATTCCAGAAACATCTAGCAAAGTTGTACACTACAAACTTGACAATCTTGAATCAACAATAGAAACAAATAACCATAATTGAAACGCTAAAGATTTGCTTACAGATTTGCCGACAATGACACGCAAGGAACCCGGCGCATGCGAAGCTCCTCTGCCACGTGCAGCAGAATAAGGATGAAATAACATTCCGCACGGCCTCCATGAGGGCTGAGCATCGCAATTGCCAAATTGCGGAAGATCCGTCTCATCTTCACTGCTGGGACTGGTACTCGAAGCGCTGCCTCTATCCATATTAACACCCCACCCTCAAAACAACAATAAAATCCCTCCTTTCCTTTTCTTTCCAATCAAACGAGATGTAGAATCACTAATGACAAATTTTCAGTGCAATCAAACCACAAGTAGAATACCTAATGCCACAATTTTCCTTCCAATCAAACCAAAAACTTACTCCATATATTTCCCTTCCAATCAGACCAGTCGCAGAAAGCCTGACATTATCAAATTCCCATCCAAGCAAACCAGACGCAGAAACCTAACGCAATCAATTTTCCATATAACCGCAGCAAACCCAACGCCGTCAATTTTCTTTCCAATCAAACCATACGCATAAAACCTACCGCCATCAATTTCCATCCAAACAAACCAGACAGTAACCCTAACACCTCCAATTGTCCATCTGATCAAAGCAGAAGCAGAAACCCTAAATCCATTACCTTCTTCAAAAGCGGCGACCCTAGCTCCATTAATTTTTCCCACTCCACTAGCTTTCCAGAAGAACGAGCCCTAACGCCATCAATCGCATACATAAACTATAATACATAGCAAAGAACTAAACTAAGAAAAAAAACCATGCTGTAATTTAGAAGAAAAACCATGCGGTGGATCTCCGATATGATCGCTACGCCATTTCGTACTTATATCTACTCCCTTCCCAATTCGATCATCCATACCTGGAACTTTCGGTTATCACGATCGAGCCTTAATTCAGCTATAATAATATTTTTTAATGAAACCCTAAATAATATATTCTCATACGATCATTAGAAGGAGACCTCCCAGGCCTCCTCCTCCAATGCAGCGGTTCTTTCAGAGCTGAAATTTAGCAGGCGCTTGTGCTAATTCACGTTAGAATGCTTTGCTTCTCTTCTCTTCTCTTCTCTTCTTTTCTCTTCTCGTTTGGACCCGCTCTCTTTGTTTTCTTTTTGGCTTCTTTTCTGCTGCCAAAATTTCTGAGACACGACTCTCCCTAAACCAGATTACTTGACTGGCACATCCAGGTCTAACCACGGTCGAGGTTAACGTTAACGCAGGGTAAAGTACACTGCCGCCGGCGGTAAATGTTTAGGTGGCGTTTTGTTTAACTGCGGTTGGGGGTTGGGTGACACCGGGGTTAGGGCTTGCCATGCGGATATCATGCAAGGAAACTCGTATGGCTTTGTAGTTTCGGGACAGCTTGTGGTTAAAGCTGGAAACAAAAGCTTTCGTGGTGTGTTAAAAAGCAGAGCATAATATTAATATTAGTAATTGTTTTAGACTTTCATGTGTGTCTAAGCCAAAATTTGACGATCTACCTCGCTTGTCAAGCCATTTTTTTAGTTATTTATTTATTTATACTAATATATAATAAATAGTTTAAGTTGCCTTTCAACTAGATGTTATCATTTGTTTCATTTTAAACAAATTTTATATAATTTTTAACTGTTTATATAGAAAAAATCTTTTTTTAAAATTTTATTGGTTTTTTTTAATAAAAAAATTAAATATGATCATATGATCATCAAATTTAGATCTACAAAATAGTTCGTCTTATATTACACTATATGATTAAAATTGTTAATATTTTACTTTATTTATTTTAATATAAAGCAATTATTTTAGTTATTTATTTATACTAATATATAGTTTAAGTTGTCTTTCAATTAGATATTAACACGTGTTTCATTTTAAACACATATATAATAGTAATTTTATATAATTTTTTACTGTTTATATAAAAAAAATCTATTTTTAAAATTTTGATTATATTTTTAAAAAAAATAAAAATATGATCATACCGCTATCAAATTTAGGTCTACAAAATAGTGTTATATTACACTACATGATTAAAATTGCTTAACATTTTACTTTATTTATTTTAATATAAAAATTGTTTTAATTAGGTAGGGGAGTTTTAATGATTCTAGTGTCCTTTATAGTTAAAAATGGAAAAATAAACAACTTTTACTAATACTTAGCTTGTATTGGTCAAAATTCTTTTCAAATTTTCTTTTAGTTCTATATATTATTTTGATGTTTTTATGTAATGATAAACATCTAAGTGGATATTTCTAGTAAAGAGTTAAGTATCTAATCTAAATATTTATGTTTTTATTTAGGAATTAGCTTTACTCAATTTAAATTTTTTTAATTAAATATCTATTATAGAAGTGATCTAAATTTAAAGTTGGATCTATTGAGTTTTACTCTATCTTGTTGTTGTGTTACTTCATACACAAAACATTTCATTTGACATTCTAGGAGTTATATAAAAGACTAACTCTAGTTCTTTTATTTAAAACACATAATGACCAAGAAAAAGAGCACCTCTTGTACACATTGAAAACTTAAAAGTATCATCTAGTGATATCAATATTGCATCAACATTCTAAGGCATATGAAACAATCTTGTTCAAAAGTCATTCACTTGGCATCCTTACAATGGTTTGAAACAAAGGAGTAATTGTCCTTGCCACATGTAAATTCTGAAGTATGTAAACCGTTTTTATGTGAAGATCAAATTAAGAACTTTAACAATTAATAATTAACAATTTTTTATGGCTTGAATATGAAAATGTTATTATTGATTGCTTTAGACTTTTGATATGTGTTCAAGCCTAAATTTGATGGTCCACCCTACCTCTTGAATAATTTTTTTAGTTATCTATTTATATTTATATATTTTAAGTTACTTTTCAAATATTAAGACATGTTTTATTTTGAATATATATAAAGTTTTACCATCTATATAAAATCTTATTTTTATATAATACAAGCTTCCTAAAATTTTATACATGAAAGGGCGATGGAGCGAAAATCTTCAGAGGAGTGAGATTTGCCAGAGGGACAAAACACTAAGGAAAGATCGTTACCGATGAAAAGATGGGTGTGGTAGGTTCATTGTGTAGTGCAGCTTGTCATCAATCTTTTGTGACGATCAACATCTATGAAGAAGCCCTTAAGGATGTGACTATGTTGGAAGAACTGGCGATAATATGTAGGGTGGTTGGCCCTTAATGTGATCGAAATATAATTAGATCATAGATCGATGCAAATTGGAAGGAGGTGGAGATTGTCAAGTTCTTACCCAAGGGTTTTTTTGTCGCAAACTTCTTGTCATTGAAGGCCCAAGAAGATATCCTCGAAAGTGGTTTATGGAAATTGGGCGATTCTCCATGGTATATGCAAAAATGGTGCCCTAATTTTAATCCTATAAAGCATGATCTATATGACAAGCCAATGTGGATCAGGATGTACAATTTGTCGTTGGAATATTGGGCAAAGGAAAGCTTGATGAAGATTGAGAGATCTTTGGGAACCTTGGTCGATGCAGACACGGAGATCATTGAGGGCAATTCATATTTATATGCTCGACTTAAGATTGTTGTAGTGAGGAAGATCCCCAAGGAGATTTTGTCGTGCGTGGGTCGCGAACACTAGGTGCAGCAGGTGGAACTAGAGGAGGAAAAATTCTATTGTTCCAGGTGCAGAGGGAGAGATCATAATGTGGATAAAATTTCAAAGAACTTCAAAAACAAGAAAAGTTTGGACGTTGAAAAGGGATGGTCGTGTAGATCCCACGCTACACAATCGGGGTTCGGCTCCAATGGCACTTGCTTCATGTCTGATGGGGCCCCCAATTTCGGATAACGCTGCCCAATGTTTGGTTATGGTTCCTTTCATGCCCGCATGCTTGGGTGCCCCAAGGGAGGATGACACTGATAGATTCAATCCTGATCTAGCTAGCTTGGTGAAGCCCATTGATTCAAAGGCACTAGATAAGGTGATAAATGAGGTGGTTTTTAGGGAAGTGTCTTCGAAATATGCAATGTCCCTCCCTTAGACAACTCAGTCTTTAGCGGAGGTTGGCCTACTACTAGGGTTCCCATAGGTCAGTAGAATAGTTAGGGAACCCAACCGAGGCCTGTGGAGTTTAGTTGGGAGCCTTATGAGCCTTTTAGTTTGGAGTTCAATCGATGAATCTAGGGTTAAAATGAAAATATTAGGTTTTCTTTAATGGAATAGTAAATGGTGAATAGTAACTGAAAATCATAAGGTGAATAGTGAAAAGTGCCCCCATCCTAGCAACTCAAGTTGTTTTTAAAAAGTGGTCCTTTTCTTTAGATGAGGAAAGACCCTTAAGTTGGGGTAGCCTTTTGAGAGGGAATATTTTATTGATTTATATTAAAAATTCCATGAGAGGTTATAAAGCAATGTGTTGGGCTCCTTTTTTAGCATTTTATTTTCATTTTGACAAAAGCAATTTGCAGGTTGAGCTTTGGAGAAGGGTTTCAGCATTGTTTCAGCCTTCTGGGAACGAAAACTCTCAAAGGCTATCATGAATTGGACGAGAACCCAATTCACCTTTGAGGAGGGCCTACCTTGGGTCTTCATTTGGGCTTTATTAAAGGAGTTTCGAGTATATATTTCTCATATCTAAGTTTACAACATTATTATATCAGCATATTGCAACTAATCAGGGGTAGCCATAAGTAGTATAGGCCTTCACAAGGCCTTGGTAACTCATTTTACACCATACCTCAGCTTGTTGCATCATTTCAAGATCACAGGCTTCAAACCCTAGGTGCTACGAAGGGTTTCATACCAATTATTGGATCTGATTTGCATATTCAATTAGCTGGAAATTCATATCAGACCTTGGGGAAAATTTATGAAGTTGGGAAGAAGTTGAAAAGGGTTTGTTTTTAATGTTCAAGTTTATCTAAAATTGTTATATGCAGATTTGTGGTATGTACAATAACATTGAGCCAATAAATTCATCATTATTGCTCTTTATTTAAATTGTATGATGTATTTAAGTTTTAGCAACAATTTCCTTCCTTCTAGTTTGAAATATTCTTTGCATAAATCAACATTTAGAAAAAACACACAAAAAAAATTAAAAAAATGCAAGAACAAAACAAAAACAAAAAACCTTCATATTTGTTGGCCAAAGATTTTGAAAAGACAAACTCTAAAAATTAGATCAAATTTGGGTTAGGGATCTTTCAGTGGTATCAAAGCTCGGATCTTGCCAACCTGTTCGGTGCATTCAAAGTTGTGTGTACTTTCGTTTGGTTTAGTTTCCAATTAGGCAGTGTGACGAGTCATCATGGAAAAGTTTCATAAGGATACACAGGTGTGGGAAGAGTTAGAACAGTCACAACATAAGATCAACCATCAATTGTAGCAATTGAATGATATAATTTCAAAGAAATTTGGGCACTCTAGTGGATCATCTCCATCTATTAGAACAAGTAAGAGTCCTCATGTTTCACCAACAAATAAATAAATTATGGCCAGCTATAACAAGTATTGCTTTCTGCCTCAAAAGATACAAGACATGCTTTCTTTCACACAATTCTTAGGTATACCGGATGAGGATGAAGATGACTTGATGTTTTCAAGTCCATATCAGCAACGAAAAAGGAAAGAAATATCAAAAGATAGGAGAAACCATTGGGAAAAGTGAAGAGCTTAATGTGCAAGAACAAGGAACGATAGAAGAATCACTTGTTTGTATTTTGCAGCCTACAAGTGATCACAATGAATGCGAAAATTAGTCATCAAGTGGGAGTCCTAAAAAATAAATAACTTTGGATCGAGTAGAGATTCGTATCACACCATTGAGTCAACATGTTGATCACATAGTAGAAGAGATTGCAATCATAGATCAACCCATTGGAGATGTTGAAAACATGACACCAGGGTATGACGTGTATTCTAATTTTTGCAACAATAGTTCTAATCATGAGGTAGCATCCATTTCACATGAAGGTAATAATGTTTTTGAATCTTCCTATGTTGGTACTCAAGTTGAGAATGCTACACATGAGATATATGCTGGGGATTCAAGCCACAAAGGTCTTGATTTTGTTCACCATATTATGGAAGATGTGAAAAGGACACAACGGTTGTGTAATGGGTGGTCTATAAGAGCTAACAAGGCTAAGATGCTTGTTTCCCAAGCAAGACAACACTTGCAGCAGGTAAAGGAAAGATACAATCAGCTTGATAATGCAAGAAGACAAAGAGAGTCATACATTAGGTCCTTGTTTCTTCCAAGGGAAGAATGTGTAGATGATGAGCATACAAGGGAAAAACTTCGTGAGGTAAGCTCACAAGAAGAGCATGTTGAGTTGTGTGAAGAAGAAAGAAGGAATGATTTAGGATATTCAGTTTGGTCTAGTTTGCATCCTAGATTTTATGATTGTCCTCTTTTAGAGAGCTCCTTGAAGGCTCAAAACAATGATGATAATAGTTACACACTTGATGGACCAGCCACAAGTGATATATCCAATTGTGTGGAATGGAATATCTTTCATTTCAATTTGGATAGTCATGCATCACCTACAATGAAAGAACGATTGTTAAAATCACATGAAGCATTTGGTCTTGAAGAGCTGATTATGAAGACTCAGAGGCTACCTACTAATAAGATCATGCATTTTGATAATGTTCGATTTGTTTTGCATACTACATCTTGGGTTTGGTTAGTAATGCAAAATATATCAGCTTATGATGATGATACTTTGACTGAATATGTTGAAGACAAAGCTTCAAGACATGAAATGCTACGAATTGGGATTGCAAAGTGTATGCAAGTGCACTCTAACCTTGAAGATTACAAAACCATGGAACATGCTAGTGATATGGACAACAATTGAATGGATTCTTCAAGTGATCTTAATGCTTCTTCTAGAATGATAATTGATTCTACATCCCCTACACGTGATGAAAAATCAGTCTATGACAACCAAGGAAATTTGGAACAAAAGCCTTTGGTTTTGGAAGACTTGCATGATCAATTGGTGGTGAAGGGTGATAAAATTGTTCAAGCATTGTCAAGAATGGATAGCACCCACAAACACATAGAAGGCTTCATTTGGACAACCCAAAGAAAGGAAAGATAAAAGGGAATGAGACATGATATCTCTCATTGACATTCACACTCTTTCAAGGAGGCTTTGGAGTTGATGAAAGAGGATTACTTGCAGTTGCTTAGAGGTATGGACATGACGGTCAAATTGGTAAAGGATAAGGACAAAGAGATAATTGAACATTGTCTTATTTTGTGTATGTCTAATTCATTGCATAATTTAGAAAATCACACTTATAACAACTACTTCTATAAAGAAAATTGCTAATTCAAGAAGTGTAGAAATTGAACAAATTTATGAAGAACATTCAACTTGTGTTGAGGATCATGAAATTACTTCAATGGAGGTAGACAAAGATTTTGATTTTTAGTATGGAGACAACCACTATCTATTTCCACTTGAGAATGAAATGATAAGTTTAGAATGCAAGTAGTTTGATTTTGAATATCATAGCATCCAAGATGAAGATTCCTTTGAGTCACTTCCATCTTGAATCACTTGGGAAAAGAATGAGATGACTACAATGCATGCATAGAAGAGGAACCCAAAGGTTTGATTTGGGATAGTGATATTCTTCTTCCTCATTCTTATGAGATTTCTACCCTTACACATGGGAAAACTTGTGAAGAAGAGTCAATAAGTGTTGGTACACAAGATGCATGCATTGATCATGGTAATTTATATGATGCATCTTATTATAAGACTAATTTTAGACGCTTTAGAGCAGTTGTTAGAGAGCAGTCCCAAAAGTTGAATGAAGGATAGTTAGAAAAGGCAAAGCAAGCTAAGATGTTGGTTCAACAAGCTAAAATTCATCTTCAACAAATTCATGACATTCACCACTCCCTAGATGATGATGAGCAAAGGTTGGCCAATTCAGAAAATCTAGTTGTTATTGATCATTTTCACGATTATGATGAAGATTCTTTTGATGACACTCATAGTGGATCGGCCACTCAAGGGTTGTCTTTGATGGGTGTTGATGGAATCCATAGCTCCTCTTTGGTTATGTCACCAGTATATTATGATATGGCAGTGACATATTCATTGGTAGGTGACTTCATTTTATTTGGTACTTCACAAATTAGTGGTTGTCCTACTTGGGTTTCCATTGCACTTCCAGATTTAGCATGGTCCACATCAGCTTTTGAGTTGTTTGGGAGTGTGTGGCGTGAAGTCTATTGGAGGGACATAAGGTATGAGATGGGTAATTTTGATTTGCTTTGGTTAGATGATAACACGTATGTTGTTGGTCCAAGTTATGACAGCAAGGTTTGGTGGCCATTTGTGTTGGTTTCTTGGTATGTGGGAGTTCATTTTCACATTGTCTTGATGTTCTACATCTCATACAACAGGTTCTATATTTTGATTTGGGAACCAGGTATTGATTTTCTCGGTATATTATTTCACATGGGTTTCAATATGTTGCTTCACGGTTTGTGGTGTTTGGGTATTTTAATCGGAGTGGAGCAGCAACTTGTTTGGTGTTCGCTTGAGGGTTATCTATGTAACTATGTTTTGAGTCAACATAAGGCATGGGTGATAAGGTTTTATATGGTTGAGCATTGTTATAATACTACTTACCGCATGTCTATTGGTATGACTCCCTTATGAGCATAGTATGGCTATGATGCCTTATCTTTTGTGGACTTAGTGTTGGGTGATAGTAGAGCGCCTAGAGCTCAGGGTTGGTTACATGATAGACATGATATCCTTTAGGAACTTAAGGATAATATTTGGCATGCCCAAAATCAGTAGAATATGTATGCAAATCAAGATCAGATTGAGAGGATATTTGAGGTTGGAGACATGGTTTTCTTGCGCCTACAGCCTTATAAACAAAGTACACTTAAGAAGAGTGGGGTGGAGAAGCTCAAGCCTTAGTTTTATGGTCCATACAAAGTATTGAGGAGGGTTGGTGAGGTCGCATATGAGCTTAAGCTACCTCCCAAGAGTAGGATACATAATGTCTTTCATGTATCTTGTTTGAAGAAGGCTTTGGGACAACATGTTGTCTCTTCATTTATTCTACCCCATTGGATGAGGAGGGTTGATTAGTTTTGATACCTATAGGGATTCTTGACATGAGGGAGAGGAGGTTGCGTAGCCGAGTGATTAGAGAGTATTTGGTATGATGGAGGGACACTACAACAAATCCTTATGATTTGCTCCATATTTTGCTCCTTTTTTTGCTTCCACCCACTATTTTAATGTATTTTTTGAAAACGTCAGCGCTATTTTTGTCGTTTATTTGCGTCGATCAGAACAAGTCGGCACTAATTTGTGCCAAAATTAGAATCGCCTTTAGCACTGATATTGGCTTCGAGTGTGGTGTCATCGTTAGCACCACCTTTGGCTTTGAGTTTAGCTCTAAGTTTGTCGCTACTTTTAGCTCTAACTTTAGCTTTGGGTTTAACGCTGGTTTAGACACCCCTATGTTGAAGAGACTTATTTATATGTCTCATCGATGATGTAAAATAGTGAAATGTCAACAAGATACATGCGTATCAAGGAGATAATCACTTACGTCATATCAACAAGGTATATCTACAAGTTCTCGACGAAACACAACTCTTGGATATAACGAAGTAATGTTGATGAGACATTGAGATATTGGTAAGACAAATAAGATTGTCTCATCGACACTCTTCAAGTAATGATCAAAAGCATACACCGCTATACCGTTGGGAAGGTGAGCAACATATGCGGTAGAGTGGTATACACTGTAACCCCGCAGCAAGAAGCCTTGAGTAAGGCGGTAGTGCAGTAAACAATAGAAGGGAAGGGCAAAACACCGCCATACTGCAATGGGTATAATAAGAGACGATGGTAGTAAGGTAATCATGGCATCATTACAGTTTACAACACTAAATTCAACAAATCACGTCAGTCACAATCCATTTGAATAAATCATTTAAGGAATCAAGAATATAGCCCGCCAAAATACTCTAAAACTCTAATAAACATACTCTAAAAATTTAATTGAAATCCTATTTTCAGGCATAACCTGCTAGAATGGAGTTTTCATTTTAATAAAAATACAATAAAACCTTTGTTGAAACCTTATTTTCAGGCGTAGCCCACCAAAATGGAGAAGTGTTTTTGTAAAGAATGACAGACAATGGTAAGGAGATGCACGTGATAGGAGGCATAGGATTCATTGTTATTTATCTCATTCCTGCTCTGATCAACAAGGGTTATAATATTCATGCTACTGTTTGTAATCCAGGTATTTAATTGACATATGTTTGCATAATCTCAAATTCCTTCAGATGCTTTTGAAGTATCAATGTATCCTATATAGGGTTTAGAATGACTTCTTTTAATTTTAAAAAATAAATCAGATTGTTTTGGAATATCAATGTGTCCTATATAGGGTTTAGAATAATTTCGTTTAATTTTAAAAAATAAATAAATGACGTATTTTCTTGTGATTAGATAATGTGGAGATCTCCTAAATCTACCCTAGCACACTGTCCTCTTTCACATTGTGTTAATTACTCCAGTTGCTAGGGTTTTGCATTTGACATCTTTAATATCTTCATGATAGTGGCTTTTAAATAGATCTCAATCTTTGCTTTAATCTTTATCATGATAACCCTTGAGTTCCATAATCCACCTTCGATCTCTTCTAAGAGCGTTCTCTTAAGCTAGACTACATAGTATGCATATAAAGAAAGTCCTTCATACATGCCATTGTTCCAAACCACCACTCACCGCCTTGCTTAAAATGTTGCCTCCATAAGCACAATAGCATGTTTTAAAATCATGGTTGCCAGTGATTGACCATTAAGGTCACTACTTTCATCAAGATACAATGAGATTTTTGTCTTCAAACTTAAGGCATTATGTAGGATAACATTGTGAATTGTTTTTTGTGTACAATTTGATTTTCTTGCACATTTACTACTTTGTTAACTACCTTTAAGACTGGATATTGCACCATCAACTATAATCTCAAACAACTCACTCACTGTCAATTGAAGATTCCTTTCGTTAGCATCCTTGTATAAAATCAAACCATGCCTTATAGACTGCCTAATTACTTACTAATATAGGGGACTCATTGTTTCATGGTATTTTGAGTTTTATTTAGAAGGGGTTAATATGTGGCATTTTTATGTGCAGGAAGAATAGATTGTGATGCAACATTTGGGTATGGATGGTTCGGGAAAAATTGGATTGCTATCAGTGTCATAACTAGGTTGGATTGTACCTTGAGTCAGTGTGAAACACTTCTGGATGTTTTCACTCCAAAGTAGAGCTTGTGTGTAGGAATTTCCAAATATCCGACAAAGGAAGCTCCTCATTCTAAAGATAAAATCATAAATTTGTTTATCCAGTTTCTGATCCAACCTTACATCTTTAATATCTAATAGAGAAAGTTTGTACATTATAAAGATAAAATCATGAATCTGCTTATCCAGCTTCTGATCTAATTTGAGGTCGTGAATATCAAACAGAGAAATTTCCTATATTCTAAAGATAAAATCATAAATTTTATTGGTCCAATTTGAGATCCAATTTCAGGTCGTGAAGCTCCGACAAAGAAAGTTCCTGCATTCTAAAGATAAAATCATAAATTTGTTTGGTCCAATTGTAAGGATTTGTCTTTTTAATTATACTTTATGGCATTTGTCTTGATAAAAATTGTTACTTTAGAATTATGGTATTTCTTTTATTCTAATGTTTTCAACCCTCATTTCAGGGAAGAGCTCCGAAGATGGTTCCTTCAGATGGAGACTACACTTTTCCACTATAGGTTCCATCTAGAAACACTAGAAGCTCAGGTACTGTCATAGTTAGGTACAACAGATTTTGAGGTTACCTTCTTCTCCTTGATACAAAATGTTGTCCTTCAATCCCTTTTAAGCAACATTCACTATTATGGACTTCATCATTGTACCTTTCATGCGTTCAATTTAATACTGTTATGTGGAAACATATTGTCTTTGTCTTTGCAAGTGATGACTATTGTGTAAGCTTTTAATCTACATGACTGCCCCTCATGTTCAATTCTCGTGACTGTTATGATGCTTGGGGTTGCTTACTTTTAACCAAACTGTTAATGAAAACTATCTTGGAATCCTTGATGATCAGTTTTGTCAGAATCATGGCCATGTTGATAGTGGAATGTTCTTATTAATAAGGATAAATCTTTATCAATAAGGAGATTACCCGTTACCAACATACTCCACTATCCTTTCAAAGATTGATCTTTAATGCTTCATGGATGGTTTACTTGTGATTATCCTTCTCAAATGAAACAATAGGGCAACAGGTTGGGCTTAGCCTTTGCGGGAGCCACATTTCACCCCACATGTTGTAACCGAATAAACAAAATAACAACCTAATTTTATCTATACCTGGACAATGAGAAAACATGTTAGATAAAACCGAGCATATAATAGATATATTTGATAACTTTCTTGTTTTTCTGGAAATCTATGGTATGCAAGTTATTTGAATGCACATGATGATCAAATTATATGTTTATAGATGTATGCACATATTTTGACTGGTGATCCTTCATTCCTGTAACAACAGTCTTATCACTCAAATGCAAGGAACCTAGGAGTAGCAAGGAAGACATCAACTTGGAGGCTTAGACAAGCGAGAAGACTGAAGATGATGCAGAACAAAGCAATCGGGATTTGTCATTGAGGCAATGACAAGTCCCCTTTCTCTTTATGTGCATTTTTCTCTTTTATATCTATAAATGTATAGTTTTTTTATTATATGCATTCAAATAGTCAGTTCCATGGCTTGTGTGGAACAACATACATTTACATTATCAATAAAGACTACATTTTTGAAAGGATTATGCAATCTTTCCTATATTATATGCATCTGCATAAGTGCAATCTAGTAATGTAATCTTTTGATTTTGTTTATGCACATGAATGTAATGTAGTAGAAATAAAAATGTACCTTACTCTTCATTTGAAAATCACAAAAGCTCTACCTGATTGAGCTATTAACTTTTGTGTCTTCACGAACATATGTTGATACAAAGTGAATGGAAGAAGCATCCAAGTAATCCTAATTTTTTATGCCAACAATTCATACCAAAGATTGAACAGTTTAAGGATATTGCAATAGGTAATTTATATCGACACAAATAATATTACCGAAGCATTTCAAAGTTTAGGCCATAAGAATCATCCTTTTTTAAACATGGATTGTGTTGTAGCCAAAATTCCAAGCTAATTATTTTTGCATACTTCCATTTTCACTCATCTCTTACATCCACCATATGCATAGAATTCCTGTCATAATAACTTAAATATAATAAAATCCATCATGTGAGCTTCCAAATAAAACCCTCGATCACAGCATCAAAGTGTATTCCTCCTTTGAAATAATCCTATGATTGCTCATAGTATATCACCAAGACAACACCATGTCGATGAGAGTCCCTCCAAAGTCTCCCCAACATTAGCACAAAGCATAGATCAGAAATGTAGATGAGACACCTCTATGTTGAAGAGACTTATTTATGTCTCATCAACGATGTAAAACAGTGAAATATCAACAAGATACGGGCATATTGAGTAGAGAATCACTTATGTCACATCGACAAGGTATATCTACAAGTGCTCGATGAAACACAACTCTTGGATATAATGAAGTAATTGTTGATGAGACAGTGGCATATCAGCAAGAGACATTAACTTGTCTCATCGACACCGACAACCAACATCGAAGGAACATAAGATCTAATGTCGAAGAGACATTGAGTATCGGTAAGACAAATAAGATTGTCTTATCGACACTCTTCAAGTAATGATCAAAAGCATACACCGCTATACCGTCAGGAAGGTGAGCAACATATGTAGTAGAGCGGTCTACATCGTAACCCCGTAGCAAGAAGCCTTGAGTAAGGCGGTAGTGCGGTAAACAACAAAAGGGAAGGGCAAAACACCGTGATACCGACATATCGAAGAAACAACGAGCATTTTAATTAAAAGTCTCTTCAACAGTTATGAAATGATGATTAGTTTGATTGATGTGACTAACGAATATATCGATGAGACTACCGCTATTAATGAAGAACTTGATCATAAAGGTGGCACAATGAAGTGTCCTAAAATTTGATAAATATGACTTGTTAGAACCAGAATTCCAGATAAAGTCTAGGGGCTTTTATCCATTAGAACCCAATTTTATGCTATATTTTTCATTAAAAATCATTCTACCGCCATCCACAAAGCCAAAACTGTCTTTTACCGCCATAGCGCTACCATATTTTTCTCCCTTTATAACCCCCACCTCATAACTCTTTACCGCAGCCCTTTGCAAAATAGCTCGCGATATCGCGGTCAAAACAGTGAACGCTATCCCCTTTTACCGTTACACTGTGCATGGTTAAGTCTACACCAGCGGTAGAGCAGTGAGAAAAGGCATCGAAGACCAGACCACTACACCGTGAAGGAATGGAACACAACCCACTGTTGAGAGGTAGACTTGGAGACAGTGACAGGTCGATACCGCCATATCGCGTGGAAAGAAATGTTAGACCGCAGTAGGGCGGTGGTGAAGGCGATAAGGAAGACACCGCCATACTGTGGAGGGTCAACAAGCGGCCTGTGGTAGAGCGGTAGAGATGACAGTGAAGGGAGTTAACACCGTGAAACTGCAGGGAGTTAAAAGCTAGACCACGGTGGAGCAGTAAAGAAAGCAAAGATAAAACAGGTATACCATGACACCGTGGCAATACAAAACATGTGCGATAGAGCGGTAAGATAACAAAGGAGAATCAAAGTACACCGTGATATAGCAGTGAAGAAAAGGATGGCGCGAGGTAACGCGGTAAAGCGGTCATTATGACTGTATTTGTTATTATAATCATCCTACAGTTATGATTTATTTTCATTTTCAAACAATGCGACCTTTGGTTTTGAAGCTGGTTGCCTCTCATGAGAATACAAACAAACCAAAACCAAAAGGCGCGAGGGATTTTTTGGGAAGATATAAAAGGAGATTGATGCATAATAAGGGGTTAGAGGTTAGAACAGTTAGAATAGAGATAATTTTCAGAATTTTTTACATTGTGAAGACCATGATGCATGTATGAATTTTGAAGAAGTCAATGAAGATGTCTGATTTTGCTGCCTAATTTTGGTATTAATTGTTTGTCAGAATTATCCAATTATTCAGTTGTCTCCATTTTAATGCTTCTTTGTTATTCAAACTGGTATATCAAGTATATATGCAGTTTGTCGATGCACATTTTTTGTATTCGTGTGATATGATTAATTGGTTCTTTCCAGTAAAGATTAAATCCTTATAGTTAATCATAGTAGTTTAGAAGTGTTAATTAGATCGATAAGAAGAACCGCATAATTACAGTTGTCAATCTATCTCAAGTAGAGTTTGTCAACTATTTAGTTGCATGTTTATACAAGTTATAAACTCATATCAGTGTGCCAAGCAGTTTGAGTTATTGCCATTACGGGTCACATTTTCTAAGTCTTCATTGGACTCCATATACCCAATAGGGCACTTGTCTCACCCATTTTTAATTCACTTAAATTTGTTACATCATTTTTTCAGAATTCCACATCTGTTAACTAAACATATTGAATTATATATATACAATTTATACCAAATAGGTTTATATCTGTCCACTTCCAAATTGCCATTGTGGATAGATTGTTTAGGAGAAACATATAGTTCAAATCTACACATTCACATAGGTACACCCGCCTAGGTTCAGTAGAACCTAAAGAGTAGAAGGTTCAAATTTACTATTTGGCCTTATACGTTAGCTAGATACATTGTGAGAGCTTGGCAACCTCTCATGGTTTAAACCTGCATTTTTGAGCCCTAGCATGGCCTCAAAGAATTTGAAATCACTATGAATTGTAATTGAAGGATTTGGAGAACCAAGTTGGACGACGATAGGCAGCTGGAAATTTGTAGCATTTATCCAAGTAAGTGGTCTAGACTCAACTCAAATTATTTTCTCAGTAAGTAGATGAAAGCATTGCATGAGTAGGGTTGAGATGGAAAAAACCCCAGCCAAACAGAAAGCAAAAAGACATAAAATTGAAGCTAGGCAATTCAATAAAGACTTAATCGATCAATGTCCTAGGTCTGGGCCAAAATCTAGAAGAATAAAAAAGCTTAACCCATCGTGTGTGACATTAGAAGATAAACAAAAAAATCTGGGAGATGTATGGACTTCGTGTAGGGGTTACGACCTCTTTATTTATCATTATAGGAAGAAATTTCGGCATAGTCCAGTGTCAAACCCGTGGAATTTGAATTTAGGTAAACTTGTAATACCCAACGTCTTTGTGAACGTAGAGTTAATCAAGGTGTTGGCAAAGAATTACAATCTGAAGACGAGATCAATTCATTTGCCTGATGGGTCACAATTCATGGTCATAAAGCCAAATTATATTTCCATGATTTTTCAGCTAGACACTTCTCTGAAAACAAAATTATGAATCAGAGACTTATTGGAGGAATACCGCACCATGGACACAAGTTACAAGAGGTGGAATTTGCCTCTACATAGGGTTAAAGGTGCGGGTAACCAAACTATGAGATTATCTAGTGAAGATAAGCCCCCATTCTCTGTGGCTTTGTTTGAAGAATACTTTCAATACACTTATTACTCAGTTGGTCGAGTACTGGGAATTGATGTTCTTGAGAACATGACAATTGCTCCCATGGTTTTAGCCACAGACATCCAGAGCCATAATGCCCGACCCTATGATTATGCAGAGTATTTATCGGAGGCCATCAATAATGCCCTCAATATCATCAAGAATGACAGTGAAGCCATTAATTTCAAGCACTATTCTCTTTTCATGCACATGATATTATATGAAGGGCAAGTGATGGGGATATGGGGTGAGGAATTAAGAATAAAAGACTTAGATAATGATGGAAATTCAAGGCATGTACAAATGTGGACATTTGTGTGGGATAGCAGGTGTGGGAGGTCCCACTACCTATATTTTGAGGAATATTTTGTCAAACCACTATACAAGTTGCTAGGCCACAAATGTGACTACAACCTCTCCCCAGAGATCTTAAGATTTCTCCAACCAAAAGATATGGGTCATGAAGAAGGGATAAATCACAATTGTGGGGATTGGTACATGTTTGGGGATTGTATTGTTATTAGGGTTTATGGATTTGAAGTTGCACCTTATTTGCTACCTAAGACTATGCCAGACAGAGTTGCTTATTTAGAGATCATAAGGCAATTGTCATTTTCAACTTTCATGCATTTAAAGAGCTATGGGAGGCATACTTTCATGCCTTCCACTTTATGCTTTGGTGATTTCACTATTATCTCTGATTTAGGCTATGACTTGGTTAGTGGTAAACTGGATTGTTATGGCTTGTCGGTTGGCAACAAAAGGGAAAAGTTTGATCCTGAACACTTCATTTGTGATGCCAAAAAATTGCATAAATTGAAAGGGTATGAGCATAGTTTCCTTTTAGAAGATGTCATCAAAAATTGTGAAGAAAAACAAAACATGATGAGAATGAATGCCTACAATAGGGTTATGATGGCTGAGGCTTGGAAGGTGAATAATAACCCAGGCTACATAGGGGCTTTCCCTGAGGTACAAGATCCCACAAAAAGAATTGAATAATTAATCCTCCATGAAAAAGAATTGATAAGAGATGTGCCACTTGTGGAATTTGAAAGAGGAAGGGGCATCGGCCCTAGGAGGCAAGTAGAAAATATCACACTATTGGATCACTTATCACCTTAGCCTACTCTTGAAGTGAGTTTTTCAGTTGGTTCCCCATCCATGGAAGAAGATAACACTAGGGAGGAAGAAGAAGTCTCATAGTTTAATGCTCATGTTATACCCCAATATGAGATTCCATTAGAAAGAAGTGTGATCACCTTTGAAGCCTCTGATGAGCTATCAGATGATGTGAGGCATCATGCAAGTCAGAAATTTTTTACAGATGATACTTTTGTGCAGACCCCTAAATTTAATTCCTTTATATATGAGTATAAAGGAAGACTAATAAGAGAAAGGTTAAAGCACATTGACCCTGAGAAAGAGGCTTATGCCTTGAAAGAGTTACAACATGAAGTTGATAGGAAAATTAGAAACATGACTGCTAAGAGAGGAACAACCTTATTGCAAGAAGCTGGAGTTATGCTCCTTCCTGGGTGGGATATTAGTTCAGCCATTATGTTTGACAGCTTTTTGAAGAGAAAGAATAAAACTTTGTAAATAACGGATGAAGTAGGTGACAGGGTCAGGGTACAATCTTGATAATACCACTTTGCAAATTTGGG
>CM021110.1:4861487-4951600 GCA_007115665.2 Sequoiadendron giganteum
GGTGGCATGTCATCAGTGTATGAGACTCTCATAAGCTCTTCAAATTTCTCAGGTGGTAGTGCTCTCTTCAATCTTGCTCTTGTCGCCCTAGTGTGGTTTAAAGGATGGTTTGGATCATCTCGTCCAAATCTTAATAACCCAATTGGATCTTGGGTATTAGTATGTGTTTCATCAAAATCTTCTACCTATCAACAAACACAAACATTATTTAATGTTTGGCAACAATCGAATAAATCATAAATGTATCAATTTCAAATAAATATAATCAAATATGGCTTAAAAAATAAAAATAAAAATTGTATGAACATATATACATCAATTGAATAATGGAACATTATTTTATAGACTGCCTTTTTTATATAATAATTTAAATAAAACACAATTTTGAAAAAATAGTTTATAAAACATCAGTCCACACTCATTTATTATTCTTTGGTTTTAATCGATTGTATGAGGCATACTACCGATTGGAAGCTCATCATATATGTAATGTCTTTGTACAATCGCTCGTTTGAATTGTTTCTTTCCACAACATACAAAACATCCACAAACAACAATTTTCTCAAAGTATTCATCCCATGTACTATAGTCCCGAACTACCTCTTCTTTAGTGCAATCATTTGTTGTGTTTGTAGTATCCATTGTCATATCCTCTTCCACCCACTATCGTCTACGTGATTTAACGGTTTTAGGTCCATGTCCACGTACATATCTTCTTCTTTTGCTAGTTGAATGCTCAAGCTCTGCATTTTCTCCAATCTACATCTAAAATAATTAACAACATGCATTAATTTATGTCAAGATTGGATAATACATTATAAATTTCAATAATACTGTGAAAAAAGATGGACGTATCACAAAATGCCATCAAATCATTTTTTCCTAAGTTAAGTCAAAATTTCAGTACCTGATGTCCCACTTCATTTGTTGTGTCCTCATTTGATATGACACGATTTGTTGCCATGGCCTCATCTCGCCCCTATAATACACAACATAGTAAATAATGTTTAGTACACCAATTATATCATTTCAATGAGTATGATATCTAACGCAAAACCTCACTTTAGTCATATATTTGACATATTGGTATCTCCTTTATGTTGTAGCATTTGTGAATTCATAAACACCTTCCTCCTTTGGTTGAGGTTGCTTTCTCTTCTTACCTCTATTGTATCTATAGATTTCATTGTCTCATCTATTTCCACCCACTTTCCTCTCAACAATTTAGTATTTCTACGTCATCCACGTCCTCTCTCTATGGCCTCCTATATAATAATTTTTTTTCCATAAAATCTTTCACTGCACTACCGCCAAGAAGGAAGAAGCAAATTGCGGGACCGCGATGGTCACCACACTACTACATGCCTTTGGTAGAAGACTTGCAGGAATCACCACAACACCTCCAGGAACAGAAGGAAGACTCGCATGCCACCACAGAAGCTTTCACCGCACTACCACCGAGAAGGATGAAGCACCTTGCAGGACCGCGGTAAAAACCACTCTACTGCATATAGCTGATGAGGGAGCCATGAGACAACAGTGGTAAAAAAAACAAGGCAGGATTTGGAATTATTTCCAACACTCTGGATCCTATGATACACAATAATGAAAATAGTCACTATACATCAATGATAGGCACTCAATTAGGCGCACTTGGCACCGCCTTAGGCGCCCCAAACAGATTACATTAATGGCCAAAAGTCGGCGCTAAAGTTGGTGTTAACTAACACCGACTAAAGCGTCGACTACTGAATCAAAAACCAAAATTAAATAAATTCCTGCGGGAAGGAAGAAATCAGACGACAAAAAAGGGGAAAATGTCGCGTGAAGGAAGAGAGCAGGGCACTAGCAACAACTGATGAGAAATTTGATTTAGTTTGCGACACCATAGGTAAGGTTACAATTTTTTTTTTCTTGGTTGAATTCATGATTGTTTACTGCTCTTTGTATTGCATTTGAATTCGTGATTGTTTACTGGTCCATGGCCTAACCTATCCAGGCAACCTCTAAATTGTCTCATTATTATAAATTGTAAAACCTTTGAGAAACCAACAAAAAAATTTACCCTACCCATTTGACCTTTCGCTCAAAATATTATAGCACGAAGCCAGGATGCCTCTGTATTCTTTCCCTAACCTGGGTATCAAGGAAATAGTGAACTGCTTGGCAAATCTGGGAATTGGGTCGGTAACTGCTAAAAATAAACGTAGAAATCGCTTGGTTTTGCCCAGTCGCGCCATAGTCACCGATGCCATGGCAAATTCGTGCAAGATTGCATTATGAAAGAGTTTTCATGATAAGGTTATCAACACTAAGCAAACCCAACGAACATATTTTCCCAAGGTTATCAACACTAAGCAACCCAACGAACATATTTTCCCACAAAACAAAAATTTCATACCTGACAATGTGTACTTCATTTGCCTCCACAGACTGGATGAAAATAATTTGTCTTAGGTCACCTTAAAATGTCAAGCAATAGAAGGAAGCGAGCATTATCAACAGACTCTGGCCACAATGAGGTAATTCATTGTCAATTTATAGATTTGTAAATGTTTCCATTATTTCTTTCAATTTTACTTTTTAATTTTTTATTTCTAAATTTAAAAGAAGAAATATATATACATATAGGGACATGAGACTGACAAAGATAAAGAGGAATTGTAGTTTCTAATTTTTTAGTTCTAAACTTAAAAGAAGAAATATAATTTAAATATATATATATATATATATATATAGGGACATGAGATTGACAAAGATAAAGAGGAATTGGCTTCCATATTGGGGGTAGAGGCAGTGAACAAATTGGTTAATGTGGACTGGACAACGCTTTCCAAATACATAGAAAAAAAATCTGGTAACGCCTCTCAAACATTGCAAATAAATCAATTGTGTGAAAGGGAATCAATTGATTCCCCAACCAGTCCTAGATCGAGCAAAAGATCTAGGAGGAAATCAGTGACAGTAAAATCTAAGAATGTGGAACAAGGAAGAGAGACTTCCAATGTCCCAGCCACACCTGGGACACAAACTTCTTCCACCACGCCATGTTATCAATCTTGCATTGGTAGCTACAATACGAAGATAAAATATGAGGTGGTTTTAGGGGAAGTTCAAATGACGGATGCTGGGAAAATGTTTGTGAATAGGTTGAAGGAATCATGCCTTCAACATTTCAAAGACCATCTACATTTTCCATTCTCACAGATACCCATGCAACTAAAAAAAGAAGTTATCCATTATATGGAGACTGAATTTGGCACAGGTTAGTCTATAAAGAAGATAAAGCTACAAATGTCTCAAAACTGCAAGAGATCTTGGTGCAAGCAAACAAAGAAGATAAAAAAAATCCCACCTAAGCTAAGGCAAAAAAGAAGGCCAATTGATGTGAGTGTGAAAGTATGGAAAGAGCTTGTAAAAGCATATGAGAAGTCTAATCCACTGAGGAAGTTCAATGAGGAGAGTACGCAGGTATTTTAATTTTCTCATAAGATTATATTAAATTTATTAAACAATATTTAAATTTTATTTGTGCATGGTTAAATTGAATTAGTATATGTTTGAGGACAAGGCCTCCAAGGCTAGGCTTGAGAAACTTCGTGCCATGCATCATAGTGGCCAGAAAGGTTTACAAGCCTTGATATATACATTTGTAAGTATATTTAATATGTTAAATGATATGTATATTTTATTTCATTGGAAAAAGTAAATGATTGCATATTAATTAGTTTAACTAGTCCATGTGCCATGTTTTGACAGGAGGAGAAATATGGCCGCCATCCAAAGCCATTTGAAAAGAATATGTTACAAAATAAAAAGTGGAAATATTTTGTAATCTGGATGGAGAACGAGGTATCAATAGTTGAGTTTCAATAACTTATTTGGACTTTGTTGTGTTGATATGTCAATTTGCATCTCTTGTGTTGAGTTGTTTATTGATGTGTAGGATGAGTAAATAGAGCTCAAATCTTATGATTACAAGATGATCGTTTATGTGCATGAATAAATAGTAGAAGGATGTATATGAACTCAATTCATCTGACTTTATGCCTCTTGGCAAGCATTGCTCTTGAATCTCTAATATCAGGTGCCCGAGACTTCCCTGTAGCTTTTACCTTCGGTTGCCACCTTTCCTGATCTTCATTGTCAGACTCGTTTCCTTTTTCCTTATCTGCATTTCTGGCTTCGACTTCTAATTCATCCCATTTTTACCTTCCTCCTCTTCAAAATCTACTTCTTCTTCTTCATCCTCCTCTGACTCCACAAGAGATTCATCTTCTGAACCTTCCTCATCTGATTTTGATTCCTCTTCTACATCAGAGGGTTTGTATCCTTGATCTGACTCTTCTGAATTATTAGAATCAGAATCACTAGCTTCCATATTCAAAAATTCCCAACCACCATCTTCAATAAATTTATTTGGATCATCAGTAATAGTCTTCAAAATTGGCTACCAGTTCAAGTTCATTTTGCTTTCATAATACTTTATATCCATGGAGTTCAACCATTCCTTGATGCCATCAAGCGAAGATTGAGGAATGGCATACATGTAGAGTACATCCCGCTTGAAGTCTTTGAAAACAATAGCCATATCAAATGCCTTTTTCCCAAGTCCTACTCTCTCAAGGTTAACAATTCTCAATCTCACTAATAGCGATTACTAAGAAAGGTAATTCCACCAACTCCACCAAACAGTTTACCATAGGAACAATAATTGCACAGGATTTGAAAGGAACTCCATGAAAACCAAGCTCTCTAAATGGTATATCAAACTAGTTCAAAATCTTTTAGACGAGGCTTCTCCCATAGCTCTCTTACTCGCTTGAAAAATCCTTGAAACTCTGACTTCTTAACATTCAAAAGATAAACACAAATGTGCTCCCGCACACAATGGCCTAATGGCTGGTTGTCATAGAAGTCAATCTATCGAAGTAACAACACTGATCAAGTTAACATATATGCATCATTTACATAAACAACTGAAATGCGTAACAAATGTTAATTAATACATTGAATTTTGAGATGCATTGAAATAATAATAAAAAAACCATATTTTGGGGAAAATATCAGTAGCGTGGGGGAAGAAAGCATTAACCCTAATAAAAGCATTTTCTATTGTTCTTGATACACCATCTGTAATTTTTCCTTGGATGATAGTACTGAATTTCTATATGTTGTACCCCTTAAATGTCCTACATGTTACAAATATGGAATAAGAATGCACAACTTTGTATTGAGTCCAAAGACCAAGGCATTCTGAATAAGGGTAGCCAAACTTGATAAGGATGTAGTCACTATTACACGTATTGACAATCCAGAATAGTCATGTAAAGACAACTGCCTGTGAAAACCATAATCAATCAAATTATGCACATTCAAATCTAAGTTTGAAAGCTTGCATCTCAGTCCATGAATCTAAGTCCTTGTTGAAGATTGAGGGTGTCAACAAAAAAGCTAGAATAGCTCTCCTTAAACCATAGCTAGTTTTAAAGTGTAGTATTTCCAAATTCAAATCCACTTCTCAGCTAAGGAAAGGAGGTAGGGTTGTCGAGTGCAACCTCAAACAGAGAAGACCATAGAAAACATTGAAATATAAGATCCAATAAGTGAGATGACATAGCTGTAGACCATACATAATCAGAATTCTTGCAATGCACATATGCTTGTGATACAAACAAAAGGTGCTTACACATTGGTTGAATATATCCTCATCAAAATGACCAGAAAGAAATTTCAAATTTGTAAGTAAACTCTGACAGTCAAGAAAAACAGTCATAAAAATTGGAAGTAAACTTTGGCTAACATGTAGGTGAACTTAATTCATCTGACCTTATGCCTCTTGGCAGACATCAGGATCTCCCCTCCTAAAGTTTTGACCACATCCATTACCTCCACATAAAATTGGGCATCCTTGGTCTTCTTGGTCTCGATGCCATGATATGGTTATGCAAATGAAAATGAAGCAAAGTAATCATCTCCTTCTCCGTTGGCTGGAAGAATGCATGGTTAATGTTTTAATACATGATATCAACTCTCTCTTCTGCTCTCATGGTTGAATACCGAAATCCATTATGGTGGGCCTCCAGAGTTCTAGTCATCTTTCATCCTCTTCCACCTAATTGGCTTTGTTTTTGAAAGCTGAAGTTTCTCCTCACTCACTAGTGTAGCTCTCTCTGCCTTTTCAGGCTCTTTCATTGCTACAGATCATCTCTGGGATTTAATCATTTGTACCACATGGTTGATGTGCTTTGAATCATTACATCTAAAGGAAATTTCCTTAACATAAATATTGCTATGGAATTTCAATATTGCCATTGTAGTTGGCATTAAAGCTGGTACCTGCAACATTGAAAATTATCCTTATATAATAATTCCCTCCATCTTGTTGGCTTGTAACACTCTTGATGGTGGCTACGTGAAATCTGATTATGATTCCTCTTCTACATCAGAGGGTTCATATCCTTGATCCGACTCTTTTGAATTATCAGAATCAGAATCACTAGCTTCCATATTCAAAAATTCCCAACCACCATCTTCAATAAATTTATTTGGATCATTAGTAAATACTCTACAAAATTGGTGACTTGTTCAAGTTCATCCTGCTTTCACAATACTTTATATCCATGGAGTTCAACCATTCCTTGTTGCCATCAAGTGAAGATTGAGGAATGGCGTCAATGCGGAGTACATCCCACTCAAAGTCTTTGAAAACAATAGCCATTATATCAAATGCCTTTTACCCAAGTCCTACTCTCTCAAGGTTAACAATCTCAATCTCACTAATAGTGATTACTAAGAAAGGTAATTCCACCAACTCTACCAAATAGTTTACCCCAGTAACAATAAAAGCAGAGGCTTTGAAAGGAACTCCATGAAAACCAAGCTCTCTAAATGGTATATCAAACTCTAGTTCAAAATCTTTTAGAGGACACTTCTCCCATAACTCTCTTACTCGCTTGACAAATCCTTGAATCTCTGTATTGATTTTATTTTTCTTGTCCCTCTCTTGCTATTCTTCCTCAATTTCATCAGGATCATACATTGACCTTCTTAACCCTCCTAAAGTTTGGACCACATCCATTACCTCCACATAAAATTGGACATCCTTGGTCTTCTTGGTTCCCACGCTGTGATATGGTTATGCAAATGAAAATGAAGCAAAGTAATCATCTCCTTCTCCGCTGGTTGGAAGAATGCATGCTTAATGTTTTGATACATAATATTAGCTCTCTTCTGCTCTCATGGTTGAATACTGAAATCCATTATAGTGGGCCTCCAGAGTTCCAGTCATCTTTCTTCCTCTTCCACCAAATGGCGTGATCCACAAGTCTACCAGCTTAATTGGCTTTATTTTTGAAAGCTGAAGTTTCTCCTCACTCAGCAGTATTAGCTGTAACTTTTTAAAAAAATTATTATGGTATGTGCACTTTGATATGATGTAATATGATTATGGTTTCATCTCATATGTTGTAATATTAGATATATAACAAAAAAATAAATTATTGCATGAAATAAATAATAACTTTTCATTTTAAATGTTTTTTTTAAAAACGGGTCTTCTAGAAGATCAAGATGATCCTCAACATGATATAGATCCACAAAATATTGGTTCTACCAGTATAGATCACATGGTAGAGGATGATGATGACGCAGATACGAAAGACACCGAGGTCGATGACAATGATGACGATGACGATGATCATGATGGTGATGATGATGATGAGACAGTTGGTGATAGTAACCAGTGACCTTCATGATCATATAGATTACATCATGGATCATTGTTGATATATCGTTATGAAGACTCTTTTCATGGTTACTATCATATGTATCATTTTCACGGCCTACAATACTATATTGTTGAGCTGTATGATATTGACATGTATCATTTTCACTATATCATTTGGACATGTATCATCTTGAATTGTATCAATTTGAGTTACATAATTTATCAATTTTATTTATATCATTTGTACATGTATCATTTTCACTTATGTCGACTGTTGGACATGTATCATTTTGACATATTTTTGATGTACTGGCATATTTGACTTTCACTTGTTTTAGTTATATATGATGATGATCTTATCAGTATTGACATATCAATTTATATATATTAAAAGTGGTCGATGATTTTTGGATGGATATTTATTAAGCATGATGATTTTAATTTACTGCTGAGGATGGATTTCAAATTCAATTAAATTATAGATATTTGACTCACTTGTTTTAATTATAGATGATGATCATGTTACAATAATTATATTGTTATTTAATCATACGAGTTAAATAATTAAATTACTTACTCTATAATCATATGAGTTATTTAAGAGGCACGATATATTTAACTAATTAAATTGAAAAAAGAACATATTAAATTAATAAATGGAAGCAAAACAAGAAGCATTTTTAGAAGAAAAAAAGGAAGCAACAATGGAAGTCAAACTAGAAGCAAACCAGAAGCAATCTTGGAAGCAAAATTGGAAGCAAACCTAGAAGCAAATCTGGAAGCAAACCTGGAAGCAAAACCAGAAGCAAATTTGGAAGCAAATCTAGAAGCAAAACTGGAAGCAAATCTAGAAGCAAAACTAGAAGCAAAATTAGAAGCAAACTTGGAAGCAAAACTGGAAGAAAAATCGGAAGCAAACCTAAAAGAAAAATCGAAAGCAAAACTGGAAGCAAAATCGGAAGCAAACTTGGAAGCAAAACTAGAAGCAAAACCAGAAGCAAACTTGGAAGCAAAATTGGAAGCAAACCTAGAGACAAAACTTGAAGCAAAACTAGATGCAAATTGGAAGCAAAACTAGAAGCAAAAATGGGAGTAGACATGGAAACAAAATCGGAAGCCAAATTGGACGCCCATTTCGGCATAATTTTCAACATTACTTCTTGGCGCTAACAGAGTTGCTTTGATTTTTTGGCACTAGATCCAGCAAAAACATTAGCGCAAAATTCGGCACTGAACTGACAATGCATGTTTGCATCGGGTTCAGCGCTAGTGAAATTGTTCAATTCATGTACTCAAAATACACTAAAATCCGACGCAAAATTCAGTGCTAATTGCCTGTTGTGCTATTGTGGGAGTTGTCATTGGAGGATGCCACGTGGGAAGGAGAGATGATACTTCAACATCCATCTTTGTAGTTGCTTGGGGGAAAGGAGGACTGTAATGTCCCTCCCTTAGATAGCTTAGTCTTTAGCAGAGGTTAGCCTAATACTAGGGTTTTCATAGGTCAGTAGAATGGTTAGGGGACCCAACTGAGGGCTGTGGAGTTTAGTTGAGAGCCTTATGAGCCTTTCAATTTGGAGTTTAGTTGATGAATCCAAGGTTAAAATGAAAATATTAAGGTTTGTTTTAATGGAATAGTAAAAGGTGAATAGTAATTGAAAATCATAAGGTGAATAGTGAAAAGTGCCCCCATCCTAGCAACTCAAGTTGTTTTTAAAAAGTGGCCCTTTTCTTTGAATGAGGAAAGACCCTCAAATTGGGGTAGCCTTTTGAGAGGGAATATTTTATTGATTTTTATTAAAAATTCCGTGAGAGGTTATAAAGCAATGTGTTGGGCTCCTTTTTTAGCATTCTATTCTCATTTTGACAAAAGCAATTTGCAGGTTGAGCTTTGGAGAAGGGTTTCAGCATTATTTCAACCTTTTGGGAACGAAAACTCTCAAAGTCTATCATGAATTGGACGAGAACCCAGTTTGCCTTTGGGGAGGGCCTACCTTGCGTCTTCATTTGGCCTTTATTGGAGGAGTTTCAGGTATATATTTCTTATATTTGAGTTTGTAACAGTATTATATCAACATATTGCAATAGATCAAGAGCAACCATAAGCAATATAGGCCTTTTCAAGGCCTTGGCAACTCATTTTACACCATACCTCAGCTTGTTGCATCATTTAAAGATAGCGGGCTTCAAACCCTAGGTGCTACAAAGGTTTTCATACCAATTATTGGATCTGATTTGCATATTCGATTAGCTGGAAATTCATATCAGACCCTGGGGTAGATTTGTGAAGCTAGGAAGAAGCTGAAAAGGGTTTGTTTTTGTTGTTCAAGTTTATATCAAATTGTTATATGCAGATTTGTGGTATGCACAATAACATTGAGCCAATAAATTCATCATTATTGTTGTTTATTTAAATTGTATGATTTATTTAAGTTTTAGCTGCAATTTCCTTCTTCTAGTTTGCAATATTGTTGCATAAATCAACATTCAGTAAAAACACAGAAAAATCAGAAAAACCCAAGAACAAAAAAACCTTAATATTCGCTAGCCAAAGACTTTGAAAAGACAAACTCTGAAAATCATATTAGATTTGGGTTAGGGATCTTTCAGAATGTGAGGAGAAATTTGCAATTGAGGATGAATTAGACATAATCGAGCCTAGGAGCATAAGCCATTTGGGAACTGTGTTCCTAGATAGGTCGAAGAAAGATCGAGGAAGGAATTCCAATAAACAAAAGTGGGAAGAAGAAGTCAAGGAGAAGGGTCTTCTGAGCATTAAGCATTTTTTGACATCCAAGGGAGCTGAGGCCTCCCTTGGACAATAATGAGGATCCTAACATGGAATGTCAGGGGCCTACTTGCCCCTGACAAATGACACTTGATCAAGCGTCATTCAAATAGAACAAAGGCGACCATCATTCTTCTTTAAGAGACAAAAATTAGTGCTCTAGAGGGGGAAAAAATCACCAATTATTGCAAACCAAGGAAGGGTATTTTCTATGATTCAAATGGATCAACGACGGGGTTGGGGATGATGTGGTCCCCAAACACTATGGATATCTATCTAATTGAGGCAAGACCAAATTGGTTGCTTGGTTGGGAAAAATGTGGGACAACAAATTTGGAGTTTCCAATCTTTAATGTTTATGGTCTTGTTGGGATTGAGGACAAATTGAAGGTGTGGAAGGAGATACTGGCCCAAGCTCAGCAGTTATCTAATGATTTGATCATTCTGGGGGGGGATTTTAATGTTATATTGGATCTAAATGAAAAAAGTGGAGGTCTGCATAAGGTAAATAGGGTGATGCTTGACTTTAAAGAGTTTGTCTCAGACTTATCTGTAGCAGATTGTGTACCTAAGAATGGAGTTTTTACTTGGACAAATAGGAGATTGGGATTTACTAATATTGCAGAGAGACTTGATCGATTTCTTTTAGGTCTAGGGTGGTGGGGGGATGCTTTCAGGTGTAGTGTCAGCGTTATTCCTATTTCTATTTCAGAACTACTGAATCTTGGCAAAGGTTATTTAAATTCAAAATGATGTGGTGGCGGTATCAAGATTTGTTGAAAAACTTGGAAGAGTGGTGGGGAGAGAGGCTATGTTGTGGAGGTTTGGTAAGCTTCCGTCTGGTCAAGAGGCTAGGGTTCATAAAAGCGAAACTCAGACAATAGAACAAAGGCAGATTTAAGAATATTTTCTCTGAGATGGCGACTGTAGAGGAGGAACTGGAACAATTAAATGAGCATGTTATTCATTTTGGCATGACTGCAAAAGAGTTTGAATGAGAGAAGGAATTAAAAAGTACACGCTCAGAGTTATTGGCTAGAGAAGAAATATTCTCGAGGGACAAGGTGTGGGAAAACTGGCTAAAGGATGGTGATGTGAATACAAGAAATTTCCATGCAGCCACCCATGCTCGTCGAGCATTCAAAATAATTGAAAACATAAGGTTGGCGGATGGAAGGGTGGTGAATGACAAGGATAGTTTTGAGTCAGAGGCGGTTAGATATTTCTCTGTATTATTGAACACAAGGGATGATGCCATTTCAAGGGACCATGATTTATTGAATCACATTTCAAGTTTAGTGGGTAAGGCTGACAATGACATGCTTATGGTTTCATTTACCTTGGAAGAAGTTCGAGTGGCTACATTTGATTTGAATCCAGATAAACCGTTGGGGCTAGATGAGATGTTGACTAAATTTTTTTTTAAATGTTAGAATTTCATCAATATAGATTTGTGGAGATTTGTGGAGGATTTCAAGAAAATAAGAAGTTTTTCAAGGACATCGATAGCACTGTAATCACATTAATCCCAAAGAAACTTGAGTGTACATCATTCATTGATTATCGGTTGATTTTGTTATACAATATGATATATAAATTCCTAGCAAAGGCAATGGCCAATAGAATGAAGAAGGTAATGGGATTGATTATAAGTGAGGAATAAAATGGGTTCACCCTTGGTAAGGAGATAATCGATAGTACAATCATGACTACAGAAACGCTACACACAATCTTATTTGAAAGGATGAAAGGAATGTTGATCAAACTAGATGTGAACAAGGCCTGTGACCGGGTGAATTGGTCCTTCCTTCTAGAGGTGATGGAGAGGTTTGGATTCTCACGTGAATGGAGGGAAATGGTAAGGATGTGCATCTCCTCCCCTCATTCTCTATTTTTGTTATTGGTTCTCTCTATGGTTTTTTTAGTTCCTGTAATGGTCTCCGTTAAGGGGACCCCCTTTCTCCATTTTTGTTTATTATTATGGCGGAGGTGTTGGAGAGGCATATCAAACTTTTAAGGAATTTTGGTAGGTGGAAAGGTATTCGGGTGCTAGAGAACATGGAGTGCATCACCCACACCCAATTCATCGATGATATGATGTTATTCAAAGAGGAAAATGTCGAGGAGGTTGAAGTCATTAAGGGAGCACTAGATAAATGTATTGGAATGTCATGGCAGATCTTGAACAAGGACAAATCAAAGATTTATTTCCTCAACATGAAGAAATCATTGCAAAAATAGATAGCCAAGGTGCTTGGGTTTTCTATTGGTTGCCTGCCAATGAAACACCTGGGTGTTATGTTGTTTCAAGGGGCGGGAATGTTGTCCCTATGGAAGGATTTGTTAGTCTAGTGTAGGAATAAATTAGAGTCGTGGAAACCCAAATGGTTGTCCTTTGCAGTCAGAATCCAGATGATCAAATCTTTCTTGTCTGCTATCCCCATTTACTCAATGTCTTGCTTCAAACTTCCTAACAAAGCCTTGGGAGTCTTGGAAGGATTTTTGAATAAATTCATGTGGGAAGGAGCGAATGAGGTCAAGAAGATTCATTTAATTCAGTGGGATGTTGCATGGAATCAAAAGAAGGATGGGGGGTCAGGCTCAGAAGGATGGAGCTATTGAATTTGGCTTTGGGTGCTAAACTGAGTTGGAAACTCCTCACGGAGCCATATATACTTTGGTGTAGAATTATTTGGAGTAAGTACCTAGATAGCTTGTACCTGCTACGGATCATGACCATGGAAAATTCGGCTATGGGTTCAACTATTTGTAAGTTTATTTGGGAGAGCAAGCGATTAATCATTGACCATCTTTTGTGGAGGATTGGGGACGACTGTTTGGCGGATTTTTGGTATGATTCATGGAATGGCCTAGTGACATTGGCTTCAAAATTTGGTGTGAAAGATTGGATCAACTGTGTGATTGAGGTGTATGGTAGCAAGGTGGAAAACTATGTCAAGTGCTCACGTGGAACTAGGGGTGACGAATTTTCTTGGGTTGACTTTAGTGACATGAATATTTTGGTTAATGACCTATATTGCCTCCAGGAGGAGCTCAATAAGATAAAGATTTTGTTTTCTTCAAAGATAGATGAATTAATCTAGTGCGGATCAAATTTTGGAGAATATTTGATAAAGATGGGATATGAAATTCATTGTTCCATGAGGGATGTTGGTGATTGGCCATTGAGGTTATGTTGGAACTCCCGACTGCTCCTAAAAGCCAGGGCCTTTCTATGGTTTGCCTTACACAAAAAGTTTTGACAAGGGATAGATTAGTTAAGTTTGGGATCTAGGGGCCCTCTATGTGCCCACTCTATCACACAGATGATGAGTGGGTTGATCATATTCTTCTCTCATGCTCTTATGCTTCAGAATGTTGGGATTGGTTACAATGGTCATTGGGTTGGAGTGTACCCAGACAACAAGACTTGAAGGACTTTCCATTGGGATGGCCATTACGGTCGGGAAAGGATCTTTGGTGTGAGTTGTGGACTATGGCGCCCTCTCTAATCATTTTGAATTTGTGGAAAGAATGAAACCAAAGAATTTTTAATGATCATCAATGTCATCGAGCAAACTTAATAAAAAACTGGAACAAAGCATATGTGATCTGGTTAATGCTAAATGTTGGGTAAAGAAGACAACATTGTTTTTCGTCATGGGACAATGAACTAAAGAAGAAGCGGGATTCGCTAAAACCTCCCTACTTGATCAAATAAAGAAAACCAAAGCAAAGGAATATGGTACGATGGATTACCCCTTAGTCAAGGCGTGTCAAGCTTAATTTTGATGGTGTGGCTTGAGGCAATCTGGGGCTGACTGGGGCTGGTGTGATCATCCGAGAAATGGACAACCGATGCTTATGGGTAATGGCGCTTAAGCTAGGGGCAACTACTAACAATGTGGCCGAGATGGAGTCACTAACTTCAGGCCTTAGATTGTGTCTGGAGAAGGATGTGCAAGTGGTGGATATAGAGGGTGATTCTATGTTGTGTGAAAGAAAAAGGTGGTAAATTGAAAACTAAAAGGAGGACTTAACAAGGTATGTTATATCCTTAACTTGTTGGAGGAATTCACTATCCAACATGTATATAGGGAATCCAACAAGGTTTTTTACGTGTTGGCCAATTTGGGGATCAATATGGTTGTCGAGGTGGAGATATTCGATGGTTAAAAGGTGCCTGGGAGATTGGCAAAGGTGGCCAAGGATGATATGATGATGGGCTAATACGGTCGTGTTGTTGCAGGGTTCACGGGACTACATTTGTGGTCGTTGACGGTGGAGATCACTTTTGGGCGGATGTTTTGGCATGGTTGGTGTCAAGTGGAGTCTTCATGTTAGACAAGAATTGATTTCTTGTTATGGGTATGTGTGGCAGATGATTTGGTGAATTAATTCAAGGATTCTTGCGGGACGATTCTCTGATAGGAAATGTCTATATTTCCTTGCATTGGCGGACTAGCCTCAGTATGCAAATATGGTTGTGCATTTCAATGTGACTTGCAAGTTGTTGGGTGATGAGGGGGAGAGGGAAACAATCAATGAATAGATTTGGTTCTTATTTCCCAAGGCTAAGGATCGTGAGGTCGCTGCGATCATGAAATTTGTAGGCTATGACTTTTGGAGTGGTCCTCACACTTACGATGGCCAAGTTTTGGAAAGGTTTTATACCAACTACGTGCAGGTGTTGGATGCAAGATTGTGGGGCGTGCGTGCTACTCTCAGATACGGGAGAGACAAGACATATTTGGTAGTTTTTAATGCTATCAACCGGTTGCCAATAAAGCCTGAATCGGGTCTTGCAATTGAAATCCTTTGCCTCAACCAAGATAAGAAGAAACAAAAGTTACATAAGGCTTGGAATATTTTCAAAAGAGGAGTTGAATAGAAGTATACTTTATGCAATATATTGAGGCCAACTCTAGTTTGATTGAGGAAAATGTGATTGCTAGGTTGATAGATATCTCAGATGGTGTTGGATATTTGTATCATTGATGTCGTATGATTGTTACAAATTTTTTTCAGATCAATAAAGGGAGCTACCCCCCTTGGTAGCACTTACCTGTACAAAAAGCTTCCTAAAATTTTGATTATATTTTACAACAAAAAATCTTTAATTGTAACCATATGGGCATCAAATTTAGGCCTAGACACAATGAATACTGTATTATACAATATGGTCATGTCCGTGATTAAAATTGCTAGTATTTTTCTTTAGTTATTTTAATATATAATTTTTAGTTTTAATTATAGATGGGTGTTTTAATGATTCTAGTGTGATTGTACTAAACAATGAAAAAAAAAAAAATTAATAATTTAGGAATATTTTTTGTATTAATTATAGTTTACCAATAACAAAAAGGAATCTTTTACATCATGGCTTTATAGTACAATACAATACAACGTTTATAGGTGGCCATGCAAGGCCACATTCACAAGTTTTTAGTTTACAAAACTATACCAAAAATCAACTATTACATCTTTTATAAGAGTGAAATTCACAAATTTATACTCTCACTACATTCATCCAAATCATTCCACCCTAATTGTGGATCTATAGTTGATAATTCAGAATTTGACCTCACCACCTCCACCGCCAAATCTTCATGGTTCACATAGAACTTTGCACCTCCTTATATTCCTAGGTCTCTTTGTAAGGTTTCCAACCTGTATTTCCTGTTGTAATTTATTTGAAACTCCAAGTAGTTCCTTTGGAAAGGGATGTTATCTTCCTTGTTGAAAGGTTAATGTCTTGCATATTTGATCTCTCCTTTGTTGTCTTCTACTTTTTCATCTTTCAGTAGTCTTACAAATTTGTATTTGGAAATCTCCATTGTTACTATTTTGATTAAAGGTAAAAGATGGGTTTTGAAGGGGCCTAAAACCCTTTACAAAAGAGAGCAGCTAAAAAGAAAAGATAACAACAACAAGCAGCACTCAGCCCACCGAAAGCAAATCATTAGCCAAAAAATGGCCAAAAACAAGCCAGCCAAATGCACTACATATTCTTTAGGGTTTCAACAGCGTCCATGTCAGTATCAACCATCTTTTTCACATTGTGCACAGTATCAGCCACCTCCATTCCAGAGGCTCCAACCTGAGTTTTCATTCTATTTTTGGTTCTAACCCCTGGCCCACCATTTTTTACCTTATCAATCAAAACCTTACCTTTAGCAGTATCCTTCTCACCAGCACCGCCCACAACCAACACTTTACCCCTAGCAACAAAAGCATCAGGAGGCCCAAACTCTTTTCTTTTTTTAGCAGTTATCAAAGGAGAAATCATCATGGCAGAAACCAGAGTGCCCACAAGATTGGGCACCTCACCACTCTTCAGTGCCACTTTCCTCATAGTAGAATTCAGAGTACCCACAAGCTTAGTTACCTCACCACTCTTCATCAACATTTTCCCAACTTTACCAATTTTATCCTCAAGGTATAAAATTCTACCTTCCAAATTTTGATTTAGATTAATGGTTTCCTCTGCCATAGTATTAGCCACATTTTTCAGGGATTCCATTAAATTATCAATTTGGCTTTGAACCACGAAATCCTCAGTTTTACTGGCCACAACCCTAATCCTATTAATTTCATGAAAAAACCATTTAAAAAGTTTAAATTGCAGATTAGCAGTCTCACGGGCTGAGCCCAAAACATCGGACAATACTTCCCTATCATAATTTTCAACCCTATCCTCCACAACATCATCCTCATCAGTAAAACTAACCTAAATTTTATCATCCACAATATCCTTACCTTTATCAGCAGGGGTAGGAGACATCAGCTTACGAATGGAGTAGGCGAGATCCTTTGCAATATTCTTCCTTTTCAACTCCTTAACCTCCTCCACTTTATTAGAACCCCCAGCGGGACCACCATCCATAACACCATCCTTCCCCTGCATAGGCCCAGTGTCAAAAATCAGAGAGGCCTATCCAAAAACACCACCAGCAAGAGAAAGAGGGAAACCCTTCTCCAGGATTTAACTGCCAGATCTCGGCTCCCTGCTCTTATGGCTCCCCATCTTAGAATCCTTAGCATGTTTAAATTTAGGGGGAGGAGAGGAAGTTTCCCCATACTGATCAATGTTATCCTTGGAAACTTTAGGAAGAACCATTGCGACCGCATCATCACTACACGTAATGTAGCCCTCTTTGTCGACCAAATTTCTATTCCCTGTTTTACCAGGAACAGGGGAAGAGGGACCCTCCTCAAAAGAGGCATAGGAGTTTGGGACGTAGTCAGCATCACCATTTTTTTTAGAATTTGACTCTTTGCTCAGAACAAGCCTCCTCCTCTTGGATCTTTTTCTAACCCTTACTTCACCCAACTCAGTCTCATAACCCTCCCGGACTTTGCCAACATTATCCTTCGGGGAAACCAGAGATATGTGCATCTCATGCGCTTTCACATGTTCATACATCAAAATAATTAAACCAACATGCAAAACCAGTTTATTGGGGTTTTCATGCGATCCTTGATCCCCGTATCCAATGACATCAACAAATAATAGGGAAATGAAACCCATTTCTTATGCCTAAAATGATTAAGCAGAGGAAAATGGTAGTTATTAATGGTCATGTACCTACCCTCTAGGGTAACATACCTCATGAATTCTTTCACAAAATCACACCAGAGCTCTTTCAAAGAACTCCTATACCAACCACCACTTTAAACCTTCTTGAGATCAGCCTCCTCGTGACCTTTGAAGAAGATCGGCATAGCATCCTGCGAGTCTTTCTTGTCCCTAAAAACCTTCATTCCCTGTATGGCCAAACCAATAATTTGAGCAATAAATTCTTTATCCACCACGACATCTATGCCACCCAAATTAAGGTTTATGTAATTCCAACCTTTAACAACCATCTTAGTAACCTGCTCATTGAAATAATGCAATCTTTCAATATAGACAGTTAAACGACCCTTCTCGAGGATCTCCCAAACCTTCGTCTTCTGCTTAATAGTGTCACAAGACTTGGGTTAAGCACGATTCTTGTCCCCACCCATCACGAAATTCAACACCACATACATCCATAACCACCTGAAAGTGATACTCACACCACCTAGGCCGAAAATACAAAAAAGAAACCTCCAAAAGCTTTGGCTAAAGACACCCAGAATCCGTGCAAGACCCACAGTAGGACAAAAGGGCAATAATGAAATGTAGCTCTGAACCAAGTGAAAACCGTCCTTCGAAATCAAAACTTTAACACCCTCATTCAAATATTTCACCCACGTGACAAAGGACATACATCCCACCACGCCAACGAGGATCCACCAAATATCAGCTCTCATTTATGATAATCACCGATGCTTCAAAAGGAATGGAATCATTAAAATTCCATACCTTTTGTTCCTTAACCCCAAAGTTAGCAAAAAAATCAGCTAACTTATTACCCTCCCTCAAAATATGGGAGATATAGACATTATCAAAATAATTAATGATATCAATAGAATCCTTAATCAAGGATTCAATAGTCCACGACGAGGGAGAGACCAACTTGTAATTGTTAATAATATTTAGGGAATCACCCTCCACCCAAACTTTCTTAAATCCTTGGCGTTGAGCCAATTTGAGACCATGGTAGACAGCAACCGCCTTTGCGAAGTGGTTTTTTTGGGTTCCCAAAGGGAGCGCCACAGCGGAGAAGAGCCTACCAGTCGAATTTCTAATCACTCCCCCACAACCAGCAGGGTCCATATTTCCTTTAGCCGCCCCATATCTCCATTGTTATTGTTACCTACACAAAAATATTGTAATAGATGAGTCTTCTAGTAGACTTGGTAAGTGCTTTCTTTTTCCCTCAAAATATTTCTTCATTCCTTGCTTTCCATAAAAACCATAATACAAAATTTCCTACCCCTTAATATTTCCTAATTCCCCCATCCTCCTAGATCTACACAAAACATAAACTAGATTTCTTTTGCAAAGAAACAATCAAAATAGATATATGAACAATTTTCAGGCTTTCTACATAATTCACAAATTTCTAATCTTGATACTAAGTGTGAACAAGGAAATTTTTTGTAATAAAAGAACTATTAAAACAAGCTTTATTGGGTTCTAAGACACTATTCTATGTCCATTTAAAAAAAATGTTCCACTTTTTGTCTCCCTCCCTAATGTTCCAACACTTATTTAGGTGCCCTATTATATCATGAGAGTGAATCAAAGATTTATATATGGATTTGGGTTTCAATTTATACAACTCAACTCCATCAATCCATTTGTAGCTTAGAGCCAGGTTATCAAAGCAAGAATTGACACAACAAGAGTTATTGTTGATTGGGAATTGTAGATTTTTACACAACTCTCTCATAACATAGTATATTCTCCATTGGGAAGCGGGCAAATCATACTTTGTGTTGAGAGTAGCCCTAGGCTTTAGATGGGAGTTACATAAGATATCTTCAAAATAGTTAATTCCTTTCTTTGCCTTTGCTTTAGTAGAGCAACCTTGTAATAGGGAAAAATCCTTCTCTTTATGGTACAAATTCCACGATATTGAACTAGCATAACATTTTATTTTTATTTTTGTCAATCTTGTCACAATTTTTAATCAAACATCTTGCTTGTTCCCAAGCCTTCCATATGGTTTTGAAAATGTAGAATCCAGTAGGGAAGACTAGGAATTTACCTAATAAAAGGTCACTCATAGGGATGTGTTTCCAATTTTTTGCCTTTCTAAGGACAACTTTTTGGATGTTGTTTCTAACCAGCACATTCTAGGGTTCATTTCCTTTCGTTGCTTTAATATAATTTAGGTATATCGGTTAAAATTCCTTTCAATTTTGTTTTCATTTACATTATTATGGTGTTTTTATGTAATGATAAATATATCAGTCAATTTTTTCTAGTAAATAAATAGGTATTTAATCTAAATATTATATGCTTTTATATATGAATTAGTTCAACTCATTACTTTTTTACTATTTTGTCTCTAATTAAATGTATAAGTACAAAAGTGATCTAAATGACTTTAACATTTGTAAAAATGAACTTTTTTGCTTTTAAAATTAAAATTGGAAATTGGAAATGATAGATTTTCCTTTATCTAGTTACATTCTATGTTACTTCTTACACAAAATGTTTCATTTGACATTATGGGTGTTACACCCTGTTGTGCGTTTACCTATTTACTATTACTATGATAGGTTAAAATATTGAATAAATGAATGTGCTTGTATTTTTTATTTAAAATCATGTGTGCTTGTACTTTGGTTATATGTATTATTTGGAAAATGAAGAAAAGAAGTTTAATTGATTAAATAGTTATGATTAAATGTTATGAACATTGATTTAATTTGGTATTCTACTTATGAAAATAATATATATACAAATGATCGTTTTGATGAACAACTAACTACAATTTCAATGTTCTAATTTGAATGCAAATACAGGGTGTAGACACTTAAAAATTTCCTAAATGATATCATGCACTCGAAACAGGTATACTAACATCATTTTCTCTTAAAACCCATCATTTTTTCGCTTAATTGATTAAATTGCCTAGCTATTTAATTAATTGCATCATCTTCATCCATTCATCTAATTAATTTAATTAGGTTAATTCACCTCCTTTCATGCTAACATTTCGTCTCATTAAATTAAATAAATTGAAATATTTAATTTAAATCCCTAAATCTTCTTATTTAATTAAATAACCCCTAAGTTATTTAATTAAATGTCATTCCACCTTTTCCCTGTTCATTAAATCATTTTATTTAATGAATATCATTTAATTCTTTTAAATCCCCTAATTGCATAATTAAACCTTTGTTTAATTATCAATTACTAATTAATCTAATTCTTCCCCACTTGCAAGGGAATATTCTTCCTTTGCACATTCCTCCAAAAGGAATATTCCCATGGAATATTCTTTCCCCCTTTTGCACAATTAAACTTTGTTTCAATTTGCTAAATTATCATTTTCCCTCACCCATGAGGAATATTCTCTCTCCTCATTTGAAAAAGGGAATATTCTTACTTAACTTCATATGCAAGTTAACTAAAAAATTCTTGTGCAAGTTAACTTGTGACCTCTTGTACAGGTCAAAAGTGTGTTTATTTGAAGGAATATTAACCCTTGATTAAAATCTCATCTTTTGTTCTCATCCGTTGATGAGAATCCATGATCCATGCCTCCAACTTCCTTCATCCTTGACCATTGATTAGCTTTTTTTATCTCAACCCTCCATTTCTCATTTGCTCTCCTATAAATAGGTCACTATTTGGAGACAAATGGATCCATATTTTAACATCAGAGCTATGTTGTTAAAATTACTCACACTCACACTCATATTTAGCACACATTTAACATCTTTTAGTTCATTTTAATTGCATTAATTAGCTTTGAGCTTCCATTAATGTCTTCCACGATCACATAATGCATTTATTTAGCTTGTTTATTAATTAGGGTTTTGAATCCATTTAGATTAGCTTAGTAATTGCATATCTACATCTTTTAGCATAAAATCATGTTAAATTAGCTTGCATCATGCTCATTTAGATTAAAATCATGTTTTCATACACGTCTCACAATTGTTCCATTAGTTTTCTTCAATAAAAGTGACTAGAACAAGATTATCTATCCACGAGATTGGGAAAGGGTCGTCGTTCCACATCAACGCGACACCACTTCCACAACGAGATAAGTTTCGAATGGATTATAGTAGACATTTAACGCTTTTGTAGTTTAGAATGCTTAGTTTTGATAAATGTTTAGTTTAATTTGCATTTGATTAATCTTGTTGAGATTGGCGTTAGTGGCTTCATTATGCTTCAATTCTCCATGGATCAAGCGTAATCAACCCATACTAATATATCGGTCACAGAGAGATCAAGCCTCTGAAAGGAGGGGAAGTATCACTCAGGAGAACTGATTGGTTGATTAACCCTTACACAAAACCTAACTAAGCTTTTCACACACACACACACACACACATAAAGATTGGTCCAATTGAGTCATAGTTTGGGAAACCGGTGATTCATTCCTTAGTGATTATTGTGTTTGAATTGTGATTTTGTGAGAATGTTCTTATTTGTGATACTGTTGAGTTCCTTTGGAACATGTGAGTTCTTTCATATGTGTTCTTAGTTCAAATCGATAAGATATATACATGGTATGTATATATATGTATACATGTACATGTCGATGGTAAACCCATACACATGAGTTAATACTTACATGAGTATACGTAAGTAGACATACATACGCATGCTCATGGACGAATTGCTCATGGGCATGCGAATATTGAGTGGATAATACGACATGTATATATATTTATCGATGAGTTATAAATATGTACTATTATTTGTATAAGCAAATGTATATATGGATATATGCATATATACATATATACGCACATATTGAGCATATCAATATATGTATATATATACATATGGCTTTATTTATGAAATAATAACATAAATATATGCATTCAAAATACCGAATGATAGATATTTATATATTATGAATGATAATAGATATACATACATATATTCATATATATATGAATGGTTATATATATAGATCTATATTGATAAAACATAATGTTTTAGCAAAGCACAAAATATAAACTAAGTATTGTTGATAATGTAAATAAAGCGCATACAATGAATAGTGCACTATAAATAAATGTTAATGCAACATGCAATACAAACTATGTGTAGCACTAGAAGTCATTAATAATGAGTCGACCAACCTACTTAAGCAACACATAATGTTTAAAGACTCAGTCAATAGTTTAAGGGGATATTCGAATGGAATTAATTCACTGACTTAGTCTAAATAACAACAACACCAAAATGCACGATGAAGGTAATAGGTGGTGCCAAAATATGAATCTATTTTATGAATAAAAGTCTAAAATTACCAAGTATTCTCCAACGAAGATAGATCAAATAAAAGGTAGAAAAAATCATGTTTTTGCTAGCAAAATAGAAGTCGACCTATTTGCCTTTCACCTTGCATTTCTCAGATGAACTCTTGTTGTCTCTATTTCAGTCGATTTGCTGTTATAATCTGATGAGTATTGTTTTAGAATGCTAACACTAATTGAAGTAAAATGTTGAGTAGAACCTTGGAGCTGAGAATAGGCAGATAAGTCTCATAAATTTGTATAAATAGGGGTGTAGATCACTTCATTTGGGACGCATTACTTAATAACATTTTGTTGTTTGTTTTTTGAGATATGCTTGAGTGAGCTAAGAGTTATTTGAAAGGAGAGTTTAGTGAAAGTTTGTGAGTATTTTTATGTGAATTAGGAGAATTTATGAGGATTCTTAGAGTGGATTGAGCTTGCAAGTCAATTTATTTCTTTTGGGATTAAGCATTTTACAAACATGTTATTTTACCCTGTTACATTTTATGTCTTTGAAAAGATTGAAAGTTGTTGATGTTTTGTGTGGAAAGAGCATTTAATTGATATTTTAGGAAAGATCATGTTATTGAAAGAGTTCTATTATATTTTAGTTCTTATGTACTTTCTTGAGTGTTTGTACATACTCCATATTAAGGAGTGACTGTATTCTTAGTTTTATATACTAGGGGAAAGATGAAGCTAGTGTAGCTTTTGTTGTTATTCAAATCAAGTTATTGTGTATGTCGAACTATAGAGAGTTCAAAGGATACCTTAGAACTAGATTGTTCTACAATGAAAGTAGCTTATATATTTCATTTAATTTGTAGGAATGTTATAAACATGGGTTGTTCCCGGGGTTAAAGATTGCCTTAAGAAGGGAATTGTCTATGAGTAGTATATGGTAAAAGAGATAGGTTGTTCTTAGTGTTAAAGATTACCTTAAGAAGGGAATTGCCTATGTATAGTACATGAATGGTTATTAACCAAATCGATCTAGATAGTGGGTGAAGAGATGACTCCTTTTATATGAAACTTTGGCTAAAGTAATGTAAGTAGCCACTGTTTACATTGTCAAGATTCACTATGTCTAGTATAGACATTCGAGTTTAGGATTTTCATACTCATAGGTGTAGCTACCGTATCATTAGGTTCTGGATTGTAGGGCACAACACTAGGCTCAGTAAGGCTATTTGTTATGGGGTTTTACCAACCAATCTCTTCATTAAAGGGTAGGGCCATCTTGCCATATATGGTAGATGTGTGGGGGATCACATTTGAGCCCGTGGTTGGTGGAAAAGCACTTGAGTGATGCTTCTCATCAGTTGGCGACTGAGATTTGTAGGGGATTTCTTGGATCATTTGTTACTAGTGCTTATAAAGCTTGTGAAGCTATGTATGTTATCTTATATCCTTTTTATGGAAGTTATAATGCAAGAAATTTTATCTTGAGATTTGAGATGTATTGGAAAGATTATAATTATCAATTATAATGCAAATGGAAGTTTGGTATATATTTTATTTCAGATGTGTATTTATCCTTTGAATTAGAAGAAATATTTTTATTGTTATGAGTTTGAATATAGTTATTTACTTGAGGTTAAAACTTAGTGACTTTACTTTCATTGAACAAACAACATGTTACACGTGGTATTAGAGCTACAAGGTTCTACTCTGGAACCTATGTGCTCACTATATTTTCCATCCAACATTGAATAAGACTAATGTTTGGAAATTCTTATGCTAGGATGGTGCATCTCAAGTTAACTGCAAGAAATTCAGTAATAAGGAATGAGTGCTACTTGAAGGCAAAGAAGGAAAAAGAGGCCATTATTTGTATGATAGAGGGAACCAACTATGAAAATGTTGTCTTGTTAAGTGATATTGAAACAATTAGTCAAACTCTTTCTCAAGTTAGTCAATTGAAGAGAAGGACGAGGGAGGAAGCCAATTTCAACTATTTACCTCCAGTCTCACCAAAAAATTCTAACTCCTTGTCACTTACAAGGGATATGCCCTTGGAATTTAGCATCAGTACTGCATTAATATTTAGGCATCCTTGAGTTCTTCCATTATTAGAATTGATTGTAATTTCCTCAATTAATTAATTTGAGGGATGTGTTCCTCGTAACTATGTGTAGGAAGATAAATCTGAAGGTTACTACCCCATTTTGGATAGAGAAGATCAATTGAGAGATGAACAAAAATCTAAGGGGTATACCTCGTTGAGTTATGTATCGAAAAGTGAGTCTGAGGAATACCCCCCTCTGAATTATTTGAATAGTCATTCTATGTAAATGAAAGGATATTGAGATCCTTATGGATAAATCAGAGTGATATGTTTATCAAAACTTGTGTTCAAACTTATGCAGAATTTCTTTTATGTGCGAGTGAATGCTCATTTAAATCCTTTCCATAAGATGTGTGAACATAATATAATCTAATAAATATGAACCTTCAGGCGTGAACTTTTCTCGCAAAGGATGGTGAGAACAAGGACTAATGTTGGAGGGAGCCAAGAAGTTGGACAAGGTTCAAAGGGTTCTGAAGCAAAATTGGATCAAATTTTGGCTCATTCATGAAATCAATGTAAGGTTGGGAAATCTTGAGCAAGAAGTAAGGGAGAAAGATAGAGTAGAACAAGAGGTTCCAATCAATGAAGAAGTCCCTGTCAATGAAAATGAGGGAGATAATTCTCGTGATCATACTCAGACTCAAAAACATGAGAATGTGAATTTACACTCTCAGTCTAAGGGAACTAGTAGGAAGCGATTGGCAATTGAACTTTCTAGGGACATGAGGAAAATAACTCCACCTAAAGTTGAAGGGAGTACCAACGGGAAGGAAGTTGAGCCATGGATAATACAAATGGAAAAATATTTTGAGATAAGGAACTACTCTGAAGTTACCAAGGGTGTCTGCGGAGCCTATCAGTTAGTGGGAGAAGCCTCTAATTGGTGGATGAACAAGAAAATGGAACTCAAACTTAGTTCTTTAAAACTGACTTGGAATGAGTTCATGGAGATATTCCGTAAAAGGTGGTTACCCCAACTCTTTTTTGACTAGAAGCTTAGTGATTTCCAAAATCTTAAGCAAGGGGATATGACATCCAATGAGTATTAGGAGAATTTTACTCATCTATTAAGGTACGTACCAATGTACCAGAAAGATGAGTGTTTCCATATTAGAAAATTTATTATGGGATTGAATGGATAGATAGATGGCAAGGTGGATGTGCATGGTCCAGTCACTATGGATCTAGTTTATGAGAAGGTTGTTAATAAGGAGTAGAAGCTCAAAGCCATTTCAACCTTCTGTGAGAAGAAAAATTGTAAGAAGTTTGGTGGAAACCAAAGCAACCAGACTCCGATGAATTTTTATGGAGTGCAATATTCTTAGAAGCAAGGAGATTAGGGATCTCACAACAATTGGATCGAACCAAGGAGGGATCGCAAAAGGAATAATTCCAACAATAACAATTTCAACAAAGTTGGAGAAAAGGCAAGTAGTTCTAAAAGGCCTACAATGAAGAAGGGACCAACGATGGGATGTTATGTATGTGGTGGAAATCACTATGCCAAAGACTATCCCAACAAAACTTTAGGACCTCAATCTCAAGGAAACTCTCTTCCACCTCAACGGACTATGTTCCAACAAAGGATCCATGCTGTCGTGGAAAATCAACAAGTGAAGTATCAATTTACTCCAGTGGAAACTCTAGGTATACTATTTGGCATACCCATTTATATACTTATTGATACTGGAGAAACTGAAAACTTTGTTTAACCTAGAATAGTTAATCAAATAACTAGGAAATTTGGATTTATGGCAAAGTCATGGGTTGTAGAATATGCAAATCAGACAAGAGCAATGGTGGAACAATGCTTGTTTGAAGCTAAGGTTGAACTTCCTTGTTTCTCAACTGAAGTAAACTTATATGTAGCACCTTTAGGATCCTATGATGTCATCCTAGGAATGAACTTGCTTTGGCAACATAGAGCCAAATTAGATTGGTATGCAAAAACTATAGAGTGCTTAGATGATCTAGAGGAAACTAGGTGACATTGCAAGGGACACCTAGGGAAGTCAAGTCGCATCAAGTCTTCGCAATGAAATTGCATAGGGCAAAGAAGAAAGGGTACAAGCTCTTTGCAATTAAGATGGAAAAACTCAAAGAGTATGAAGAATTCAATTCTCATGATGATGAAATATTCAATGGGTCATGTTTATCAAGATGTAGAGGATGGTGAAGTATTAGAAACTAGAAAGACGAGTATGGAGAAATATCCCATCTTGCGGAAATTTATAGATGTATTTCCAAAGGAGCTACCTAGATTACCACATAAGAGGGTATTTGACTTCTCCATCGATATAGTGCTAGGATCATAACCTATTTCTAAGGTACCATATCGAATGACAACAACCAAGTTAATGGAGCTTAAGGCACAACTAGAGGAATTGTTATCCAAAGGATTGATAAGACCTAGTGTTTCACCCTAGGGAGCGCCAATGATATTTATAAAGAAGAAGGATGGTACACTATTTGTGCATAGATTATCAGATGCTTAATAAAGCTACAATAAAGAATAAGTATCCATTGTCGTGCATTGATTATCTCTTTGATCAAATGATAGGAGCATTTTTGTTTTCTAAAATTGATCTATGGTCGAGATATCACCAGTTGAGGATCAAAGATGAGGACATCTTCAAGACTGCTTTCAGAATGATATATAAACACTATGAGTTCATAGTCTTACCATTCAAACTTACGAATGCACCAATGACATTCATGAACCTAATGAACAACGTGTTTAGAGATTGCCTAGATAAATTTCTCTTGGTTTTCTTAGACGACATTATCATTTATTATAAGAATGAGGAGGAACATTGTAAGCATTTAGAGATAGTTCTTTAGCGGTTAAGAGAACAACAGTTATATGGGAAACTCTCCAAGCATATGTTATTCCAAGAGAAAGTGCAGTACCTTGGTCACATGATCTCAGTTGATCGAATTTCAGTGGATCCAACCAAGATAAAAGTAGTGATAGATTGGCCAGTGCTTAAGAATGTATCTGAGGTCAAAAGCTTTATGGGTATGGTAGGATACTATCAGAAGTTTGTTACAAAATTATCCAGTATAACATTCTCTATTACTTCATTACAAAGGAAAGGGAAGAAGTTTAAGTGGAAAAATAAATGTCAAGCGACATTTGATCTACTCAAGGAGACATTGACTACTGCTCCAATTTTGAAAGTACCAGATCTCGATGAAAAATTAACTGTCATCATGAATGCGTCACGAGAAGGACTTGGTGGAGTTTTGATGCAAGAAGGATACGTCATTACATATGAATCAAGAAAACTGAAGCTCTATGAGCAAAATTATGCACCACGTGATTTGGAGCTTGCAGTAGTGGTTCATGAATTGCAAATGTGGAGGCATTACTTGTTGGGAAAGCCTTTTGAGTTAAAAATCAATCATCACAATTTGAAATATTTGTTTACCCAACACAACCTGAAAGCTCGACATAAAAGATGGTTGGAGTTGATATCTAACTACGACTTCAATATCAACTACATTAAAGGGAAAGAAAATTGGGTTGTTGATGCCTTGAGTCGTAAACAACATATTGCCTCAATAGTCATGATTCAAACTGAATTTAAAGGCCAAGTGTTGCAAAAATGCAAAGGAGATGAGTTCTACGAGCAAGTGAGGCAAGCACTCATGAGCATTCTGCATGATGCAAAGTACGAAGGATACCACTTTGAACCCAATGGATTGTTAAGGTTTAATGGAGGAATGTATGTTCCCAACTCTGAAGAGTTAAGGAACTTAGTGTGGAGAGAAGTTCACGAAGCACCTTATTCAGGACATCAAGGTGTGACAAAAACGTTGGTTGATGTGAAGCCATTGTACTTTTGGAAAGGGATGAAAGGAGATGCTGCAAGATTTGTGGCTAGATGTTTAGAATGCTAGAGAGTTAAGGCTAAACACCATCATCCTACAATACTATTGTATCCACGTGATGTACTTGCAAGTAAGTGGTAGGTCATCAATATGGACTTTGTGCAAGGATTACCCATGTCAAGGAATAAGCATAATGCTATCCTAGTGGTAGTAGATAAGCTCACTAAAGTAGCACACTTTATACCAAGAAATTTAACCAATGGAGCTCCTGTTATAGCTTGGAAATTCGTATAAGATTTTTTTTAGATAACATGGCATTCCAGAGAAGATTATCTCGGATAGAGATGCATGCATGACTTCTAGGTTTTGGCAAAACTTATTCTCTACACTTGGAACTCAGTTGAATATAAGTTCAACATATCATCCAGAAATAGATGTTCAAACGGAAAGAGTAAATCAAGTACTAGAAGACCTACTACGAATGTATTGTATGGATCAATAATACAAGTGGGAAGATTAGTTGCCTTTGGTGAAATTTGCATATAAAAATTCCTATCATTCAACAATTAAGTTGGCTCCTTTCGAAGCATTATATGGTCGGATATGTTGAACCCTTATAAGCTAGGATAAGCTTGAGGATAGGGTAAGTCTTGGTCCAAAAATGTTGTCAGAAATGGAAGAGAAAGTTAAATTTATTAATCAAATGTTAGTTGAGGTCAATGATAGGCTGAAGAGCTATGCAGATGCTAAGCGGGTTCCTAGAAAATTTGTAGAAGAGAAGGTGTTGTTAATAGTTAAGCCTCGAAAGAGTTCTATTAAGTTTGGAAAGTCATCCAAACTAGCTTCACATTATGTAGGTCCATTTGAGATTCTTGATGAAGTAAATCATGTTGCTTACCGAATAGTGTTGCCACCGGCTCTTGCTCAAATACATAATGTCTTTCATGTCTCATACCTACAAAAGTATATACTAGGTGATAATCATGTAATTGATTAGAATGCTTTTCAGGTACATGACCCCAGAGTGGTAACAATCAGGCCTCTCAAGGTGCTCGCAACACATAAGCTTCACTTGTGTAATAGGGAGGTTTTGCAATGCAAAGTCCAGTGGGACCAATATGCAGAAGATTTTGCCACATGGGAAGACTATGCTGAAATTGAGCAGAAGTTTCCACATGTCTTATATACTTCTTTGAATATTTGAAAAACAATGATGTGTTTGTTTCAATTTTTACACCATGTTAGCTACATAAAATCATCGAGGATAATGATTCACAAGGGGGGATATCTTACATGCGGTTGTGCATTTACCTATATATTGTTACTATGATAGGTTAAAATATTGAGTAAATGAATGTGCTTGTATTTTTTATTGAGAAACATGTGTGTTTGCACTTTGGTTATATGTATTATTTAGAAAATAAAGAAAAGAAGTTTAATTCATTAAATGATTATGATTAAATGTTATGAACATTGATTTAATTTGGTATTTTGCTTATGAAAATAATATATATATAAATTATCATTTTGATTAACAACTAACTACCATTCCAATGTTCTAAGTTGAATATAGATATAGGGATCAAGCCTTCAAAAGGAGGGGAAGTATCTTTCAAGAGAAGTGATTGGTCAGTTAACCCTTAAAAAAAGCCTAATTGATCTTTTCACACACACACTCACATATATAGATTGGTCCAATTGAGTTGCAGTTTGGGAAACCGACAAGTCATTCCTTAGTGATATGTCATGTATAGATTTTATTGATTAATTAAATGCAATTATTAATCATGATGTCGCTATTTAAATTGAAGTTAAATGATTATTTTTATGAAAGTTAAATTGAAATTGAAATACAATTACAATGATTTGAAATGCAGTTTTATTTAAATTTGGGGTTTGTCATTGCTAATGAAAAATCAAGTGCAAGTGAACTTAGGAACAGGTGAACGTGATTGAAGGCGAGAACAACAATCAGGTAGAGTCGTTTAGCCGTTAGACGTTTATATGTAAGATGGAATCTCACACACTCACTTAGATAATATTTTAATGCATTTTGTGTTATCGTGTTTGCAAGTTTTAAATCTAGTTTTAATTTAATTTCTCAAAAATTGTGAAAAAAATGCATGTTAATTTAAAATGACGATTTGGTTAAATTTGAGGAAATTGATTTAAATTAAAGGATTGGATTTCTTGTTTATATATTTTTATCATTGTTTGAAAATAAGATGCATGTATTTCAAAATTTAAATGGAATTGGCTTTTATTTCGAAATTTAATAAAATTTAAATGAATAAAGTGTTTTATAAATTTAAAAGTTTTTAATTGAAAATATGAAAGAAGAAAAGATTTAAAATTATAAATTGAACAAAAATCTTAAATAGAGTTATTGGAAAACAAATTCATGTGCAAATTGAACTTTGCATTCAAATGAAACTTCAGTTAACAAATTGAAGAAATATCTTCAATCAAGAGGAGAAGTAATCAAATTTTGTTACATGGAGTTTTAAATATTGAACTAAAGATCACACTACAAAAGTGGATCTGAATACTTGTTAATAGGCATGCATGAGAAAGAAAGAAATCAGTGTGGCAGGAATTCAAAATTGGGGAAGAAGAGCAGAAAATCCATTTTTAAAAGAGACAGATAACTTTGGTATTGAGGAAAATTTTTGCTTCCATTAAAAGTCTTCCCATACGTGGCCAAGCAAGGAAGAGTTCCATTTCCCATGTAGGTGAGAAGGAGGCAGCAGGGAGATCTTGGGAGAAGGCGCGACCAAGGAAGTTAAATTTTTGTTTTCCATTGGTAACCTTCACCCTACTCACCATACGCCAAGGGAAAGTCAAGAGGGTATGCGGCCAGGTAGGGAGGAGATTCCCCTCATTTCTACGCACCCAACTTATTTCCATTAGGCATGGCCAAGAAGGTCCCTCTTTTCCATGCACATAAGGTAGGGAGGGTGTTGTTCGCTATACACCAAGGATTCCCTCATTTCCCACGCAGGTGAGAGGGAGGAGTGGCAGGTAGGAGGCAACAAGGAGAGCTTAGGAGAGGGTGTGGCCAGGGGGAAGATAGACGCGGCCACAGGGTTTCCCTACTCACCACGGAAAGAGGAAGGCACGCGCTTAGATAGCTAAAGGGTGCGCATAATGTCACAGGTTCCTCTCACCTCTAATTCACTAGCAGACAGCCACTAAACAAAGGCAACAAAACAATTATGCGTAGGAACATATAGGAAGTTAAGCACAACAACAAACGTTAGGGAGGTAGGCGCTAGGGAGAAAATGGAAGAAGGAAAGCAACAGGAAGCAGGGAAGAAGAAAAAAAAGAGATTCATAGAGAGACTGAGAAGCTTCAAAATTTAACAGAGGAAATTCACAGTTCATTTCAAGAATTTAAAGAGGTAGGATCTTGAAATTTATAGAAACAAAAACATGAATAGAGAAAGATAAATGAAATAGATATGTTAGTATGTTGATTTTATAGAAAAACTATTTCTATTATTTCAAAATCTGGTTGAACTTATAAATTCAAACTGTAATTACTCTTCAATTTCCAGAATAGTATTGAATTTGGAAACAAAAGATTTTCTTTAGGAAGAATTTGATTGAAATCGACAAATAAAACAGTTGATTTCTTTAGGAAGAAATTAAAAACAGAAAACATCACTTACTTTTAGATTTAAATGATCTTAAACAGAAAACTTATTTACTTTTGTTTGACAGAAAACTTTAGTTGAAATTGGTTGAAAAGAATTCAGACTGAAAATAATTCGATAGTATAACTTCTAAATTTTATCATTATTTCGAAACAGAGGTTTTTAAACAGTAAATTTTAGCCATTGAAACTCAAAACAGTCAAACGGGAATAAAAATGAGTTATTTTAAATCTGTTTGAAAAATTATTTATTTATTTTCTGAAAGTATGTAAAACAAAAAATAAACCATTTAAATTTAAATACGATTTACTTAGAAACAACAAAAACGAACTTGAACAGTATTAAATAGATGAGTACAATCACGAATGAACGTGTGCTCTTTTATGTCTGTTTTTATATGTATTTAATTTGCATACTGGAGATACACCTTCATTATTCTTGATTATTAAATTTACTCGATTTAAATATTAATTTTATGTCTTTTATGGATTTAAACAATGAAAAAGAAACAACTTTTTAATTGTTTTCGTTTCAAACAAGTTTTCAGTTTTATTGTTTTGAAAGATTCTATTTGACTGTTTAGACCAGGCATGCTTGATAAATGAATGTGCATGTTATGTTTTTGGGAAAGTTACCTTCCGGGACGGGTGCCGAATATGGGTTAATAGAGAGTGTAGTTTTGCTTTTCCAAAACTGCTTTATTTGTCGTGCATGACATTTTACTTGGCCAAGTAACTTAAGGACCATTGAAATAGATGGAATTATTGAAATCTCTACCATATCCTAGTATCAAACTTGCTTATTTCTTAAATGATTTAGAAAAATAAAAATGCTTGTGGTTTTACTAGTTATACTAGGCACGCACCAGATTCCATCTTACTCGTAGACTGATTTTTGCTAAGTGATTCGTGTAGGGTCAAGTATTTCTTGAATGACTAAGGAATTCTGGGGAAGCGTAAGCTTCGAGGTTGGGTGGAAAAAGCACTTGATCCTTGTTCTCGTCTTCATTATTGAAGATCAGTTGTTGGATTGAAGATCAAAAGATGTTATCTTCTTTTATGTTTTATTTATTCTTGAAATATTTATAGAAGAGCTTAAGGCGACTAAATGCCTAAGTCTCGAATTGTAACTGAAATTATAATCTTCTATTGTATTATTATCGAAATTGTGTAATATGACACATGTATGTATTTAGACTAGAATTATTTATGAATATATCTTATCGACTTTATGTCGTTGTTTTGGAATCGATTGAATTTTAATGATGTCTAATGAATGAGTTGTCGACTTTATTTTGAATATAAATGATTTTATTTAAAGTATTTGTCAAAGTTTGAATCTTAGATTTTCGCACTTTACATTTGGTAACAGAGCAACCAGGTTATGCACTGCAACCTACGAGCTCATTACACAATAATGCGTAAACCTTATCAGCAGATAAAGGTTGAAAAGTTCTTGTGCCAGAACGGCAAGAGAAAGAACTTAAGGAAGTGAAAAGGAAGATGTAAGTCTTAGTAATTTCGGTCAATTGGGGCTAGTTAAAGATTCGTCCCTGGAATCAGATTTCCTAAATCAATAACATATGATAAAACCTAGATTTGCGGAAGATTATGCAATCAAGTTATGTAGGAATGTTAGGAAGAATAACCTGTACATACATGGCTCTAAGAAAAAGAGAATGAGTAGGAATGAGATAAATTGGATTGTAGCAACCTACAATTGTAAAAGAGTCAAGAACTCTTGGATTAGTGTAAACACTACAAATCTACATATGCAAAGTCAACAAAATATTAGATTGTTCAAAGTAGGATATGAACGAAGGAGGTATCCTCGAGGGTTGGGGAACTCATGACTTAAACTTTTTTTTGTTAAGATAAAGACCTTGTTAGAAAAGAGTCAGTATCGAGGAATTGAAAAAATACCAGAACGGTCAGAAGAAACAATCAATGATATGAGTAAGGTTCCTCCAACCGAAATCATTTAGGTTATTGAAGTTTTTGGAATCAAACAACTTATGAATAATGGTCCCAAAAGGGAAATAGGAATACCACATGGCTTTATGTATCAGGACCCTAGAAGTTGCAAGGAAAGCAACACTTTGAGTTAAGAAGTACATCAACAAAAGAGGTTAGTAAGAGGTTAGTAAGTATGGATATTCCTTCATTTAAAAAAAATATTAAAAAGAAGATGGCAATGAAAGGTTAACAATAAGGAATGACAAACCTTTTTCCAAGGAAGCAAGTAAATTACAAAAAGGTTCAACACAGGAAGAATGAATTTTGCGGAACCACTAAGGGGGGGGGGGAAGGAAGAGAGTGATTGACTCAAGCTAAGTACCACACCTAACGAAACTTGGTTATGACTTCTTTGCAAGTCATAAGGAAAATTAAGTCATACATTTTATGACCATAAGGGAAAAATGACAAAGGGAAAGGTTAGGAACTATGATATGTATACCTTACGATTATTTGATCTAAAGATCAAGGATATTATTATCAATGCCTTAGAAAAGAATAGGCAGATAACTGGATCATGATAAGGAAGATCATTGTCTACAGATTGACAAGGAAAGATCTTAGAGACTCGTGATTGGAAGAAAGTGTCTCGTTACTTCTATATACTTTATATAGAGAATTTAAATAACGATGTTATTTTGATATGAAATATATACATGTCGTGAAACGACTTGACATTGAAGCTCACTATGCTAAGAAACCTATGGACGAGAAAAAAAAGGTTGGCTATTTAAGCCATTGAGATGAAGTGAAAAATAAAGTAAGATGTGACGTTAGGTGAACCACACTAAAATCTCCTAATGAGAATGATTAAATCACTTAATCACTACCTTAATTTTTAATGGAAACTTGGGTTAAAGATAACCTATGTGGGACAAGAAATTTATTCAATAAAGAGAGATATCTAGTGATGAGACTAGAACCTATTTAGTTGGATTATGTATTGGATTATTCTTTAAATACCTATAGGTAGGAATTAAACTTAAATGAGTTGTACATTGGGTCTTGAATATAGCCATATAAAGTGGAGAAATCTATAAACAATCGGACTTGTCAACAATTAAGGATTCCATCCTAAGAATTGGAGGGGAATATTGGGTCTAAGATTTGCCATGCGATTGAATATCATTGGAGTTAATCAAACCTTACAGGGATAGAAGCATAGGAGGGATGCCTAGTAAGTTAAAGGAAGTTGTATTATTGACAAGACTTATTTAAAGTAGCACTTATATTAAAAGGGAAACACTTTCAAAAGGAAGCATCTATTGTCATGACAAAACATCATAGAATTTTCACTTAGCAAGAAATGCTGAAAATCTTACGGAGAAGAACATCAAAATTGTTACTTGTGCTCAAAATTAAATATGGAAGTTGAGATTCTCTATGATTGAGAAATTTATGGAGTTGAATGCTTATGCTTGACGATCAGGTATGCAATTAAATTGGTTATTATCTAGAGATCAATATGATTGAACAAGGATTGAAATTCAAAAAAATTGTATCAGATTAAATCAAGGAAATTAGATTGAGTTAAAAGATGAATTGCATCTTTTAAAATAATTCAAGGATAAAAGAAAATCCAAGGTATGGATGTCTTGAGATAAATGGGAATTACCTTTGTAAAACCTATAACCATTTACATGAAGAATAATAGTGGCGAAAGATCAAAATAGGTTATCACTTAGTCAAAGGATAGACTATTGTTGGATATAAAAGAACCTATGTGTCCAAAATTTTGAAGCTTCGAGAATGGAACGAGGAAAATAATGTCAGAGTTAGAACATCGGATTGACAAAGGGAATTGTCGGATAAGGATCCACTATCATCCGGAAGAAGATAGAATAAAAAGCTGCATAGAATGTAGGAAGGTAATATCTCGTATGCCAGGAAAAGAAGACTAGAAGACATCATTGGTAGGACATGTAACTCTCTTGAGATATTGAAGGAAAATGGTAGAATACAAGACAAATTGATCTACTGATGTTAGTAGAATTAACATAATGTTCTAGTGGATAGACTCGTCAAAGAAACCAACAGTTTTTGGAAACTTGACTTATAGGATTATGATCCTAATTAATATATTGTGGGAAGTAGTTGCTTAGTAAACCTGAAAGGTGATTTCAGTTTAGCAAATGATGATAGGGTTGTGAAAACCAAAATCATACCATGAGACATTCATTTGAATAAATGTGCTTTATATTATTTTAGTCAAATAAGTAAATGGTGGACTAAATCTTGAATGAATTGTAAACTCTAAAATTGAGGTTTGGACTATTATATGGAAAGAAAGGAAACTCTAATAAAGCTGAAAAGGCTTGGATATAATCATAGACTTGATAAAATGTTAAAAATGAAATAATAGATAGAAGTGATCGATTAAACTTAATTGATAACGAAGCTTAAGTGTGGAGCAGTATTAAAATTGATAAGTGTCTAGGAGCAAGGTTATGCTCGAGATAGACAAGTAATTAAGGGAAAGCAATTTATGGTAAGGATAATGAATGTGTAAGTGGCGGAAAAACTCGGTTTATGAGTTGTCTAAAAGTGTAAGTACAAAGGAAAAGGATTGGACCCACGATGTAGTGTACAATACATCGACATTCCTCTTCCATTTGGGTTATACTAAGGATAACTTCATAGATCAATGAATTTCGATCACGAACTATAGTTATTATATATATATATATATATATAGCATATATATATAGATATATATATATATATATATATATATTATATATATATATATATATATATATATATATATATATATATATATATATAGGATGTAATTATGGAATAAAGCTCTTGGGAGAGTATATGTGAAGCATATGAAATTTCCCTATGTGATAGTAAGGAAACTTGAAGCAAGGTCTAGAAAGGACAAGATTGTTGATAGGATGACTGTTTTGTAAATATTACGTATTTTTGGAAATCATCAAAGTTGGCTCCAAGATTGGTGGGACCCTTTGATGTACTGGAAGTCATTAATCCAGTTGCTGATAGACTAGCGTTAATAGGGATAGTACTCAGTACAAGTTCCAATGGGACCAGTATACTGAGGATAGTGCTACATGGGAGGATTCTGAGATGATAGACCGTCATTTTCCTCATTTGCTTTCATAGATTAGTATTTGTTTTACGCAGAGATACTTGATACTATGGTTTTTGATTCACATGTTGTGAACTTTGATAGCGTGGATGCTCCTATTATTGTTTATGCTTATGTTTGAGAACTATGTTGTTAGTTACTATTTCATTATGATCGAGATACTATGCTTTACCTATTGAGATACTATGTTTACTGATTGAGATAGTATGTTTTATTTATGGTAAATGTTATGCTTATTGAATGACTAATAAGACATCGAAACAATGTCTCTTCCAAGAGGGGAAGGATGTCACGTATAGATTTTATTGATTAATTAAATGCAATTAGTAATCATGATGTCGCTATTTAAATTGAAGTTAAATGATTATTTTAATGAAAGTTAAATTGAAATTCAAATTGAAATGAAATTGAAATTGAAATACAATTACAATGATTTGAAATACAGTTTTATTTAAGTTTGGGGTTTGTCATTGCTAATGAAAAATTGAGTGCAAGTGAATGCAGGAACAGGTGAACGTGATTGAAGGCGAGAACAACGATCAGGTAGAGTCGTTTAGTTGTTAGACGTTTATAAGTAAGATGGAATCTCACACACTCACTTAGATAATATTTTAATGCATTTTGTGTTATCTTGTTTGCAAGTTTTAAATCTAGTTTTAATTTAATTTCTCAAAAATTGTGAAAAAAAATGCATGTTGATTTAAAATGACGATTTGGTTAAATTTGAGGAAATTGATTTAAATTAAATGATTGGATTTCTTGTTTATATATTTTATCATTGTTTGAAAATAAGATGCATGTATTTCGAAATTTAAATGGAATTGGCTTTTATTTCGAAATTTAATAGAATTTAAATGAATAAAGTGTTTTATAAATTTAAAAGTTTTTAATTGAAAATATGAAAGAAGAAAAGATTTAAAATTAGAAATTGAACAAAAATCTTAAATAGAGTTATTGGAAAACAAATTCACGTGCAAATTGAACTTTGCATTCAAATGAAACTTCAGTTAACAAATTGAAGAAATATCTTCAATCAAGAGGAGAAGTAATCAAATTCTGTAACATGGAGTTTAAATATTGAATTGAAGATCACACTACAAAGGTGGATCTCAATACTTGTTAATAGGCATGCATGAGAAAGAAAGAAATCAGTCTGACAGGAATTCAAAATTGGGGAAGAAGAGCAGAAAATCCATTTTTAAAAGAGACGGATAACTTTGATATTCAGGAAATTTTTTGCTTCAATTAAAAGTCTTCCCATACGTGGCCAAGCAAGGAAAAGTTTCATTTCCCACGCAGGTGAGAAGGAGGCAGTAGGAGATCTTGGGAGAAGGTGTGGCCAAGGAAGTTAAATTTTTGTTTTCCATTGGTAACCTTCACCCTACTCACCATACGCCAAGGGAAAGTCAAGAGGGTACGCGGCCAGGCAGGGAGGAGATTCCCCTCATTTCTACGCACCCACCTTATTTCCATCAGGCGCAGCCAAGAAGGTCTCTCTTTTCCATGCGCATAAGGCAGGGAGGGTGTTGTTCGCTGTACACCAAGGATTCCCTCATTTCCCACGCAGGTGAGAGGGAGGAGTGGCAGGTAGGAGGCAACAGGGAGAGCTTAGGAGAGGGCGCGGCCAGGGTAAGATAGACATGGCCACAAGGTTTCCCTACTCACCACGGAAAGAGGAAGGCTCGCGCTTAGACAGCTAAAGGGCGCGCATAATGTCACAGGTTCCTCTCACCTCTAATTCACTAGCAGGCAACCAGTAAACAAAGGCAACAAAACAATTATGCATAGGAACAGATAGGAAGTTAAGCACAACAACAAACGTCAAGGAGGTAGGCGCCAAGGAGAAAGTGGAAGAAGGAAAGCAACGGGAAGCAAGAAGGAAAAAAAAAAGAGATTCACAGAGAGACTGAGAAGCTTCAAAATTTAATAGAGGAAATTCACAATTCATTTCAAGAATTTAAAGAGGTAGGATCTTGAAATTTATAAAAACAAAAACATGAATAGAGAAAGATAAATGAAATAGATATGTTAGTATGTTGATTTTATAGAAAAACTATTTCTATTATTTTGAAATCTGGTTGAACTTATAAATTCAAACTATAATTATTCTTCAATTTCCAGAATAGTATTGAATTTGGAAACAAAAGATTTTCTTTAGGAAGAATTTGATTGAAATCGACAAATAAAATAGTTGATTTCTTTAGGAAGAAATTAAAAACAGAAACATCACTTACTTTTAGATTTAAATGATCTTAAACAGAAAACTTATTTACTTTTGTTTGACAAAAAACTTTAGTTGAAATTGGTTGAAAAGAATTCAGACTGAAAATAATTTGATAGTATAACTTCTAAATTTTATCATTATTTCGAAACAGAGGTTTTTAAATAGTAAATTTTAGCTATTGAAACTCAAAACAGTCAAACAGGAATAAAAATGAGTTATTTTAAATCTATTTGAAAAATTATTTATTTATTTTCTGAAAGTATGTAAAACAGAAAATAAACCATTTAAATTTAAATACGATTTACTTAGAAACAACAAAAACAAACTTGACCAGTATTAAATAGATGAGTACAATCACGAATGAACGTGTGCTCTTTTGTGACTATTTTTATATGTATTTAATTTGCATACTGGAGATACACCTTCATTATTCTTGATTATTAAATTTACTCAATTTAAATATTAATTTTATGTCTTTTATGGATTTAAACAATGAAAAAGAAACAACTTTTTAACTGATTTCGCTTCAAACAAGTTTTCAGTTTTATTGTTTTGAAAGATTGTATTTTACTGTTTAGACTAGGCATGCTTGATAAATGAATGTGCATATTATGTTTTTGGGAAAGTTACCTTCTGGGACGGGTGCCGAATATGGGTTAATAGAGAGTGTAGTTTTGCTTTTCCAAAACTGTTTTATTTGTCATGCATGACATTTTACTTGGCTAAGTAACTTAAGGACCATTGAAATAGATGGAATTATTGAACTCTCTACCATATCCTAGTATTGAACTTGCTTATTTCCTAAATGATTTAGAAAAATGAAAATGCTTGTGGTTTTACTAGTTATACTAGGCATGCACTAGATTCCATCTTGCTCATAGATTGCTTTTTGCTAAGCAATTCGTGCAGGGTCAGGTATTTCTTGAATGACTAAGGAATTTCGGGGAAGCGTAAGCTTCGAGGTTGGGCTGAAAAAGCGCCTGATCCTTGTTCTCGTCTTCATTATTGAAGATTAGCTGTTGGATTGAAGATCAAAAGACATTATCTTCTTTTATGTTTTATTTATTCTTGAAATATGTATAGAAGAGCTTAAGGCAACTAAATGCCTAAGTCTAGAATTCTAACTGAAATTATAATCTTCTATTGTATTATTATCGAAATTGTGTAATATGACACATGTATGTATTTAGATTGGAATTGTTTATGAATCTATCTTATCGACTTTATGTCGTTGTTTTGGAATCGACTGAATTTTAATGATGTCTAATGAATGAGTTGTCGACTTTATTTTGAATATAAATGATTTTATTTAAAGTATTTGTCGAAGTTTGAATCTTATATTTTCACACTTTACATTATTGTGTTCGAATTGTGATTCTATGGGAATGTTCTTGTTTGTGATATTGTTGAGTTCCTTTGGAAAACGTGAGTTCTTTCATATATGTTCTTAGTTCAAATCGATAAAATATATATACATGGTGTATATATATATGTATACATGTACATGTCGACAATAAACCCATACACCTGAGTTAATATGTACATGAGTATATGTAGGTAGACATACCTACGCATACTCATGGATGGATTGCTCATGGGCAAGAGAATACCGAGTGGATAATACGACATATATATATATATTGTATGCATGCATATATTTATCGATGAGTTATAAATATGTACTATTGTTTGTATAAGCAAATGCATATATAGATATATGCATATATATATATATATATATACACACACATATTGAGCATATCAATATATGTATGTATATATATATATATATGGCTTTATTTGTGAAATGATAACATAAATATACGAATTTGAAATATCGAATGGTATATATTTATATATTATGAAAGTTGACAGATATATAGATATATACACATATATACATGAATGGATATATATATATAGAGAGAGAGATCTATATTGATAAAACATAATGTTTTAGCAAAGCGCAAAATATAAACTAAGTGATGTTGATAATGTGAATAAAGTGCATACAATGAATACTGCATTATGAATAAATGTTAATGCAACATGTAATACACGCTATGTGCAGCGCTAGAAGTCATTAATAATGAGTCGACCAACTTGCTTAAGCAACACATAATGTTTAAATACTCGGTCAATAGTTTAAAGAAATATTTGAATGGAATTAAGTCTTTGACTTAGTCTAAATAACGACAACACCAAAATACACGATGAAGGAAATAGGTGACACCAAAATATGAATCTACTTTATGAATAAAAGTCTAAAATTACTAAGTATTCTCCAACGAAGATAGACAAAGTAAAAGGTAGAAAAAATCATATTTTTGTTGGCAAAAATGGAAATCGACCTGTTTTCCTTTCATCTTGCATTTCTCAGATGAACTCTTGATGTCTCTATTTTAGTCAATTTGTTGTTATAATCTGATGAGTATTGTTTTAGAATGCTGACACCAATTGAAGTAAAATTCTGAGTAGAACCTTGCAGTTGAGAAGTGTCAATAAACTTAGCTTGAGAATAGGAAGATAAGTCTCGTAAATCTGTATAAATAGGGGTGTAGATCACTTCATTTGGGATGCATTACTCAATTACATTTTGTTGTTTATTTTATGAGATATGCTTGAGTAAGCTGAGATTTATTTGAAAGGAGAGTTTAGTGAAAGTTTGTAAGTATTTTTCTATGTGGATTGGGAGAATTTCTAAGGAGTCTTGGAGTGGATTGAGCTTGCAAGTCTGTTTATTTCTTTTGGGATTAAGTGTTTTATAGGCATATTATTCTACCCTCTTACATTTTATATGTTTTTGAAAAGATTGAAATATGTTGATGTTTTGTGTCGAAAGTGCATTTATTGGCTAGTTTAGGAAAGATCATGTTATTGAAAAATTCTTATTATATTTTAGTTCTTATGTACTTTCTTGAGTGTTTTTACATACTCTGTATTAAGGAGTGATTATATTCTTAGTTTTATATACTAGTGGAAAGATGAAGCTAGTGTAGCTTTTGTTGTTATTCAAATCAAGTTATTGTGTATGTCAAACTATAGAGAGTTCAAAGGATACCTTAGAACTAGATTTTTCTACAATGAAAGTAGCTTATGTGTTACATTTACTTTGTAGGAATGTTATAAACATAGGTTGTTCCTGGGGTTAAAGATTACCTTAAGAAGGGAATTGCCTATGCATAGTACATGAATGGTTATTAACCAAATTAAGCTAGATAGTGGGTGAAGAGATGACTCCTTTTATATGAAACTTTGGCCAAAGTAGTGTAAGTAGCCATTGTTTACACTGTCAAGATCACTGTGTCCAGTATAGACATTCTAGTTCAGGATTTTCATACTCATAGGTGTAGCTACCGTATGATTAGGTTCTAGATTGTAGGGCACAACTCTAGGCTTAGTAACACTATTTGTTATGGGGTTTTACCAACTAATCTCTTCGTCAAAGGGTAGGGCTATCTTGCCATATATGGAAAATGTGCGGGGGACTGCATTTGAGTCTGTGGTTGGCAGAAAAGCACTCGAGTGATGCTTCTCCTCATCAGTTGGTGGCTGAGATTTGCAGGGGATTTCCTGGACCATTTGTTACTAGTGCTTATGAAGCTTGTGAAGCTATGTATGTTATCTTATATCCATTTATATGGAATTTGTAATGTAAGAAATGTTATCTTGAGATTTGAAATGTATTGGAAAGATTGTAATTATCAATTATAATGCAAATGGAAGTTTGGTATATATTTTATTTCAGATGTGCATTTAGTCTTTGAAATAGAAGAAAAAAATTATTGCTATGAATTTGAACATAGTTATTTACTTGAGGTTAAAACTTAGTGAATATACTTTTGTTGAACAAATTGCATGTTACAATGGGAGTAATATAAAATACTAACTCTAATTCATTTTTATAAAAACACCTAATGGCTAAGCAAAAGAGTACCTATTGTACACATCACAAACATAAAACTATCATCTAGTGATATCAACATTGCATCAACATTCTAAGGCATACAACATGACTTCTTCTTATTCTTGATCTTGTTTAGAAGCCATCGACTTGACATCCTTATGAGGTTTTGACACAAAGGAGTAATTATTCTTGTCATATGTAAATTCCTAAGTATACAAACTATTTTTATGTGAAGATCAAATTGACAATTTTGACTCCATGATCACAAAAATGACCTTATCAAAAACTAACTTAGTTTATATTAATTTGACTAACAAGATCTCCAACTTTGTAACAAGGGAAAATCAATTTGTGACATCTAACAAATTCATATTCCACATCAAACAAAAAGCTAAGTCTAGTGTAATTTATTATTTCAAAATTATGAAGTATTTATTCAATTATTTACCATTACCAACTCTTTTCCCAAAATATCAATTATGTTAATGATGATTAATTAATTTATTATGGGATTTTTACATAGAGAAACATATTATTTCTTCACATTTTTTGTGAACAAGATATTCCTTCATGGCTTTTGTGCCTTCACCATTAGAGTTTCAAATCTAATTTTTTGTTTGCATTCCATCAGGTCCAAAAACTACTGCTCCATAATCCTAAACATTTAGCCAAGTATTAATAGAACTAAATTTTGTTTACATGAAAATCAAAGAATACACCATATGTAACAGACATAATAATTCATCTTGGAACTATAATAACTCATATGCAACAAATGAATGACCATTGCAATGGTATTGACACGCATTAAAAGTTGTCATATTTATCTAACCCCTATCACTATCACACCAACAAATGTAATGAAAGAAAATGCATAGTTATGACTATGCATTTCCTTGAATCATTAGAAACTACCATGGAGATGTGGATCATATAATAAATTAAATGTAAAATTAAAACATAAAATAACAAAAAATATAGTTCAACATACATATATGTGGTTCACCCAATATGGGCTATGTCCACAAAGAAACAACTAGTCCTTTTTTATTTATTCATCAAAAAAAGGGATACAACCTATGGCACTAGAACTTCCTCTTCTCTCTATCATGGTCTCTACACATAATATAATACAATACACAGTTGTAATACAATTCCCACATAAAAGTCGGTTGCCTTTTAGAGAAAACAAAAAGCCAACATAACCTCTACCAACAAATTTATGACTTAATGATGAATGCTCATGATTTACCACATAATAATTAACATTTTATCCCCTTGCACCCCCAAGAATGAAATGGTCTCCAAAATCAATAGAATCAAGCTCCATAACCAACAATCTCCCACTTGGAGATGAATTAGGAAGAGAATCAAGCTCAATACCAACAATCTCCCACTTGGAGACTGATTACAACAAATCCATTGCTATTGCACTTGTTGTACTAGGCTCCAACTTTGGATTTGGAAAGTTTCTCATCTATGCCATCATCCTTGAAGACCAACTAAAATTGAGTAGGAAAACTTGTTTCTCCCAAGTTACTACCTTTGTCAACATGTTTGCAGGATTTTAGCTAGTGTGTATCTTTTCCATATTCAATTGTCCATCTTCCAAAATTGAATATATGAAATGGTACTTGAATTGTATATGTTTAGTCTTATAATTAAGGGTTGATTTATTTATAAGATGAATGGTACTCTGGCTATCACTATACAACATGATATTCTCCTACTTATTTTACAATTCCTCTATTAACCTTTGTAACTAAATCATCTATTTGTACTAGCCTTTGTAGCAAAAACATGCTTGGCTTCTAGTGTTGAAAGTGCAAAAAACTTTCACATTCTATAAATCCAACTGACTGTTATTACACCTACAGTAAAAATATACCATGTGGTGCTCCTCCCACTATTTATATCACTTGCCAAATTTGAATCAACATATCCCTGTAGAGTAGAGTTGGAACCTCCAAAACATAATGCATGGGTAGTAGTACCTCTCAAATACTTTAGAATCCAATCTAATACATTCTAATGTCCTTGTCCTGGATTGTTCATATACATGCTCACAACTCCCACTACACGTGTAATATTTGGCCTTGTGCACACCAACACATAAATCAAGCTACCAATTGTTTATGAGTACGAAATATTAGAAATATAGTCTATCTCCTCATGTGTCATAGGAAACCTCTCCTTAGTCAATTTGAAATCATTGAGAAAAGGTGTACTAACTAATTTGGCATCTTGCATTTGAAATATTTTCAATGCCCTCTCTATGTACTCACTCCAAGACAATGTTAATGTATGATTTTTCTTGTCTCTTATTATTTTCATACCAAGGATTTGCTTTGCAACACTTAAATCCTTCATCGTAAATTAACTAGATAAATTTATTTTGAGCACATTTATATCTTGCAAGTTGAACCCCACAACAAGCATGTCATCTACATACAATAACAATATAATATAGTTATCATTATCTAGTCTCGTAAAATAGACACAGTGGTCAAAATGATATCTATTATAGCCTTATTCTAACATAAACCTATCAAATTTTAAATATCATTGCTATGGAGCTTGATCTAGGTAATACAAGCTCGTTTTCACCTTGCATACTAAGTTCTCCTTCCCTTTGATCTCATATCCTCATGGCTACTACATATAAACTTGTTCTTCCAAATCCCCACTAAGAAAAGTTGTCTTTACATATAATTGTTCAATATGCAAATCTTCTACTACCACTAGATTTAAAATAGTTATAATTTAAGTCGTCTTAACAACAAGAGAAAATATTTCATCAAAATATATACCTCTCTTTTTGTGCAAAACCCTTTACAACAAGTTTTTCCTTGTACCTCCTTTTTCCTCCATCTTCTCCCTTCATCCTATAAACCCATTTGTTCTACAAGGTTATTTTGCCTACAAGCAACTAAACTAAATCCCAAGTCTAGTTTTGTATCAAAGATTCCATCTCCTCTTTCATGCCTTGCTCCCACTTTTTTGGTTTCTACCTACATTTCTTCTACATAACTTTCTCATTCACTAGAATTGGTCAACAATACATAATAAAATGAAGGAAAGTATCGTTTAGGGGGTCTACTTTAACCTGGTAGTCCTTCTTGTTGGAGTTTGAGGTACTTTTTTTTTTCTTGTTGTTGAGCATTTTGATTTTTTGGCACCTTTAGAACCTTATTTTTTGTGATTTCATCAAGCACCGTATATTTTATGCTTGCCTTTTCCCGTTTCTCTCCTTGCAACTAATCTTTGTATGTGACCTTCTCATTGAATATCACATCTCTACTCCTAATAATTTTTTGATCTTCATAATCCTATAAGCGATAACCAAAATCATTAACTCCATATCCAATAAAAGTACACTTCTTGGATTTTGCTTCAAGCTTCGTTTTATTTTCTATATCAATATGGACAAATGCTTCATAATAGAAAGTTTTTAAAAATTAGTAGTCTACCTTTTACCTATTCATGCCTCCTTTGGAATACCACCATACAGGGAACTTGAAGGCCCTCTATTTATTAAGTAAACAACAACATCCACAATATTTTCCCAAAACTTTGTATGCAATCTCACACTCCTTGCATGCTCCATGATTGTGCTATTCATCCTTTATGAAACTCAATTCTATTGTGGTGTTCTTCAACCTATATTTTGTCTAAGAATCCCATGCTATGAGCAGTAACTATCAAACTCCTTACTACAATATTCACCTCCATTATATGATTTGAGACATTTCAACTTATTTCCTATCATTTTCTCAACCAAAGCTTACAATTTCTTAAAAGCATCAAAGACATCACATTTTATTTGAATGAAATAAACTCACGTATCTAATTACACCATCAATAAAAGTAACATAATAATAAGATCCACCAAGAGATAATACCTAAGTTGGTTCCCATACATATAAATGCACAAGTCTAACTTTTCACTCTTCTTTTCCTTCCCAACTTTGAGAAATATAATTATCTTTTATTTTCTATAAACACGGTTTTCACATAAATCCAAATCAACCTACTTCAAACTAGACAACGGATTATTTGACTAGAGAATCCTCATCCCCTTCTCACTCACATTACCAAGCCTATGGTGCCATAATGTTGCATTTTCTCCTGTAGAAGCTAAGGTAGTAGAAAAATTAGAATTACTCATACATAAATACAATGTACCTACCTTTTCTCATTTTTTCTATTATCAATGATCCTTTAGTGACCTTCCACAAATTTTGTGTAAAAAAAATTGTACAACCATCACTTCCTAGTTATCCTGCTGAAATTATATTTCTTCTCAAATTAGTAAGATGCCTTACCTTTTTTAGCAAGTATTGGTTTCCTTTTTAAAATTATTTGTATCTTACCCTCTCCAACAGTTTTACATGGTTCATCATCACCCAAATAAACTTGTCCAAAGTCACCTTGAACTTAGTTTAGAAAATATTTTACATGGGATGTGGCATGAAATTAAGCCCCTAGGTCTAACACCCAATAATTAGTAATATTATTTAATGAAATGATTAAAGGATCTTGCAACCTATCACCTGCCAAATTTGCTTCTTTATTATTTTCTTTTTTTCCATCTCCTTGTTTTGCTTTTCAATACCAACATTCTTTCTTTAGGTGGTATTTATTCCTACAATTCCAACACTTCAACCTTCCTCTACATTTAGATCTACCATTCTTAGACTTGCCATGAATTCCTGGGATCTTTGCTCTCCCCATCTATCTTCCATTGTTCTCCACAGTCAAAGCATTACCTAATGTCTCACATGTGCCTTTTTCGTTGAATTCCCTCATTAAGGATAACACCAACAATATCATCAAACTTTATAGTGCTTAAGACAAAGGCATAATTACTCACTACCATGACCAATCTATTCCAACTTTTTGACAATAAGCACAAAATTAAAAAAATCCCTAACCTCATTATCAAATGTTACACTTATAAAATTTAATTGATTGGTGATCATGATAAACTCGTTTAAATGATCAATAATAGACTCTCGTTCTAACATCATCATATTAAATAAATTTTTGTGAGAAATACCTTATTGGAAGATACAGGTTTTCATATAGTTTAGCCAATGTCCTCATCAACTCCACTATTGTTTCTTTTGATATGTTGAAAGCCTCTAACACTGTCAAGAACAATTGTATTGTCTGTAGTGCCTTTCTATCAAGAATTTCCCATTCTTCATCTATCATATTCATTGACTTCTTTGTTTTTCACTAAATAGTAAGAAAAGATCCTTTCTATATAGATAGACCTCCATTTTCATCTTCCATAATTGGTAGTTTTAGCCATTATTTTCTTAACCCTAAACTTGTCTTCTTTTTTCATTGCTCCCACTCAAACCAAGAACTGTCATATCAAGTTTATCAACCAAATAAATGTACAACTCTAGTACAATTTATTAGGAATAGAATTGCAGAGAAATATACAATAAAATGAATGCAAAAATTAAACATGAAATAACACAAAATAGATAGATATAAATGTACATAGTTCAACCAATATGGGTTATATCTATAGAGAAACAATCATTCCTTCATTTTTTAGTTATCCAATAAAATGAAGGGATACAACCTACAACACATTTGTTGCAACTTTATCTTCTCTTTATCACATTCCCCACATATAATACAATACAACACACAATCGTAATATAATAACCTCATAAAAGAGGGTTGCCTTCTAGGGCAAGAAAATCCAACATAACCTTTACTATCAAATATGTCATCTAATGATGAATGATCCAAATTTACCATGTAAAAAATAACATTTTATAATTTAAATATTTATCTAAAATTTGGCTTCAATGGCACTACCCTTGAACCCTCACTTTTATTTTGAGGGTCACTACCCATGTACCCCCCACTTTTCTTTCAAGGGCCACTACTGTCAAACCTCCACTTTTATTTCAAGGACAACTACCCTCAAAACCCCACTTTTCTTTTGAGAGCTCTCCCCCTGAACCCCTATTGGGGGATAGCCCCCAAACCCTGAAAGGGAGCACCCCCTTAAACCGCTTGAAATAAAATGGGTTCCAAAACCAACAAGATCAAGCTCCATAACCAACAAAATATGTATTCCTTCATTCATAAATTAAATCTTATAATTTGTGATACCTAGAATCAACAACCCTTCCCAAACTAGAAAATTAGGTTGACAACCAACCACAACAAAATAACAACCCCAATATATAACCTGCATAAAAACATGCCTAAAAGTAGTACAATACTTGAGGAAATTTAATTTAGTCCATTATTTGAACTTGTAGAATCTATGAAAATTCATGAATCTCACTCAAAATAAGTGGCCTAGATTGCACAAGGATAATCTAGTAGTTAAGAAGCTACCAACTACATTTATGGAAACCTGAGAATAAATGTAGCATACAGGGGCAGTTGTGGTGTGTTAATGTTCATTGGTGCCCTCTCTACATTTACATTATATTTTCCCTTCTCATGTCTTGTTAAACTTTTGGCCTTTCACAAACCACATCACACTTAAGCAAGTTCACAAACTCACAAACTTACTGACATAACGGACCTTATGACTCGTTTATCTTTTCCTTCTTCATTATTTTACACTATAAAATTTCATGAACTTGCCAACATTTAGAACCTTATCGTATTTTTAAGGATTTTACAAATTTTGTTATAAAATAACCTGCACATAAAAGAATATGAACAAAAATATGTTGCAAATACTTGATATTAATTGAGAATAACAAACCACTTTGAGGGGGAAAACCTCCAAATATCTCTAATGAGAACATAATTTACAATATGATGATGAAATAAGACTCACTACCTCTTATATATACCTTATTTATGCCTAGGATATCACCCAAGCTGACTTAGATAGCCCTATATAAGCCTTATGTTTAACTAAATAACTAAATAATAATATAATAACGATAACATGACTTAATTAAGAGTTAAGATAGCCACAAGTTGATTATTCATAACCCTATTTACACTAATATTAAGGGTATAGCATGCCCTCCTCTTTAGAGAAGCATTGTCCTCAATGCCAATCAAGTATGGATTCTTCTGAATAATCTCTTCATCCTCCCATGTGGCATCTTCAACTGGTAAATGCTTCCATTGGATGAGATACTCAATGAGTTTTCTAGTCCTTAGCTTATTTCTTTGTCTGTATTTGAAAAATAAAATATGGTTCTAATATGATTCTTCCTTCTTCATAGAGCTCTATTAATATTGTCTAAGTAGGGATATTATGCCCAATTACCTTCTTCAAACAAGAAACATGAAAAATTGGATATATCTTTGTTGTTGGTGGAAATTCCAACTTGTAGGTGACACTACCTATATTTTGCATGATTTGGTATGTGCCATACTATTTTGGAGACAACTTGTTATTTTTTGTTGCTTCAATGACATTCGCTTATATGGTTGCAATCTCAAGAAGACTTGTTAGCAGGTCAAGGATAAGGGTTAGAACCTACCGCAATATATCACAAAAGGTCCATGCAGAACAAAAAGGCATTAGTTGTAATTAGGAGTCATGTCCCTTCAAGGGAATACATGTATATATACAATGTAAATAATATATGGAAGCTAGATGCAGAGATAAAAGAGGAATATACGAATTGTATATAAGAAGAGACTAAGACCCACCTTTTTGTACATGATTATGATATAATATAAAGGAGTTAGAAGGATTATATATATGTGCAATGAATGTTTATTTTGTTGTTGGTATGATATGTGTTAAGTATTCCTTCTAGAATCCTATTGCAAGTGCTTGTTTCTTTTACTATATATCCAGATTGTACTTCCCCATCCTTCTTGCCAATATTGGTTCCATTGTTGGGACCCTAGAGAGAACAATAAAGAAAGTATAAGCATAAAAAGGGAAAGAAGTTAGCAAAAAAATTGTCAGACCCTAAGGGCCACTTTTGTGAGAGGGGGTAGGCTATTAGGGGATGACAAATGGAATGGGGGAGGGATCTGAAAAGATGCAATTGTTCAAGATTTATTTCAAATATAAGATATATATAGACAAAAGAATGGAAGTTCAGATTGAGAAAACATATGGGAATAAGAGAGAACAAAAGAAGAGAGATACTTGAAATCATTAAGTTAGGGATGGAGATGAACACATAAGAAAGGAGGCCAAATCAGATTCAGGAAAGACAAGAAAGATACCACAAAAGAATGGAAGAGGAAAAGAGAAGGGCTAAGGGGCATAACCTAGAGATTGTGAAAGAAAACCTAAACAAAGAAAGTGAGTGCACTAAGAAGGGTGTTGTTGAGCGTGCCAATGTGGGTGTTGTTGGAAGAGAAGAAGAAGAGTGCTCCATAGAGGATGCTATCGAGAAGGATAGATAAAATATTCCACATTTAGGTTTTGACATGTAAACAATATAAACCAAGTCATTCAAAACATAGAACAAGGAATTGAAAACTATGGGAAGTTCAAAAAAGAAATGGAATAAGCAGTAATAAGCATCATAACACTTCCTAAAAATAGGACCTCAGGTATACATCCAGAAGAGACAAACACCCAAGTAAATAAAAAATGGACACCACTAGAAAATCTGGTACAAAACCTCTGAAACATATCATTTAATGATAATTACTGGATGAATTAGTAACCAAAAGTGTATTAAAAGGAAGGAGTGAAGATGCAGTAACAAATAGAGAGAATTATATAAATTTAACACCCCCTTACAAAGTGACACAATCTATTAATCAAATGACACTGATGAATAAATGGAAAACGTTCAAGAATGAAAAAGGAACTTTGAATATATGCAATCCCTAGACCAGGAGTCACCTCTAATGTTAATAAAAGCAAGGAGAATTTCAATAGAAGAAATAGAACAAAATTTAAGACAATAAATCATAAAGGAAGAAAAAAATACAAACACATCAAGTGAACAAGAATTTGATATAGGATACATAGATAGTAGTTTATAAGAAGAACCAACAAATGTCGCAATGAAATTACCTATGTTTGGGCAGGATACAACTAAAGCATTTGAACATGTGTTCATATTAGAATCTTTATGGGAGAGACAAAGTCTAACTAGAAATGACATCAAAAATTTTGAGGTCATAGGATCAATTCACGAAGAAACCTTATAGTCGTATCAAAAAAACTACCCAAATCATAATAAAGATTGGGATAGAGTCAAGCAAGATTTTCTAGAAAACTTTTCCACACTAGAATTACCTACAGAGGGAGTAAGTAAACTTTGAGAAATCACGCACCACAAAGATGAACCAATCAAAGACTTTTATAAAATATTCAAAAAGGTCATTAGACACCTAGAAGAACCCCTAAGTGATAAATAAAAGATCAAATGGTTCATTTCTGAAATCCTACCAAAAATAAGAATATATTTTAATGGAAGAGATTTTAACACATATCCAAAATTATTTCAATTCGCATACTAGATAGAAAACCTGCCATGGCGCAAACATGACAAAGAAAGAGAATAGTGAAATGGATAAGTGATGTAAGCTGGGGTTGGATGGAACACTCACTGTTCCATGCTCTAGGTCTCACCTTGGCAATCCCCTATGGTGGCACTCTCCACCACCTTAACCTATAGGTCCTATCTCAGGTATAGGTACCCCTGGTTCTACTGGCCATCCCCACTTTCATCCAAGTTCACAACTACCAAACTAATCTCGATGCTTATCCACTAACTCACCCTTGACCCTTAATCTTCCCTAAAGGTCAAACACTCTCAACACTCAGTTAGGTTCCTGCAGGGGTATAGATATGTCTTAAATGGCTTCATAGCATCTTTCTAAGGTCCATGGACAATCACCAAACTCCAACTCTCCTTCGCTTTCATCAAACCCTCACCTAGGGTTTTAGTTTCCTAATTCTAAGCCTCCATATAGGTCTTTGCTCCGAGGAAATGAGGTAACTTACCAAAGTTCTCCAAAGAACTCCAAATCTTTTCTATGGATTCTCAACCCTGATGTCTACCACTTCAATGCTTTCAAACTCTTATCCCTTGATTGTCCGTACACAAGACAGACCTTCCAAGTTAGCAAAATTAGGCCTTTTAGAGCCATTTCTTAACCATCCGGGGAACTGTTATTTGGTTCTCCTATCAAACGGATTGTTGAAGCCTCCTCATTGACACCAGGCCTCTGCAGGACCTCCACCCACCTTTCTACCATGGGTTTTAGCAAGGAGAGGTCACCCCTGCAAGTTATGTGCATTACACTACACAACTCTCGTAGCTGGGCACAGTCAAGCTCGCCTAGGAGAAGTCATTCACAATGTGTCCATGCCTCCTACCTACCCCTAAATCTACCATATGTACACACATGGAGACTAGCTCCAATCCCCAAAAGGCCGTACACCAGGTACAGTGGGAAAAGGAACTAGAACTCCATCTTTGATAGGTTGCTAGTCAGATCAACAAAGAGAACTCACTTAACCAACTACAAAACAAAAGCTTGGAACTGATGAAATCAACTAATACAGAAACAAAATAGTGCTTGGAATCTCCCTACATTACATTCTACACAAACTTCATTGCTTGGTCATACCAATAACTCACAATCAAGAACAAACACAGAAACTTAATCAATTTCCACACTGTCTTTGCTTGTCATTCACAAGAATTCCAAATTACCAATGCTTCCAATGACTTCCAACCCATCTACAGGTCGAGGCATACTTTTTATAAGTTTTTCCTAAGTATTTAGGCCTCCCTTGGGTCAAACAAGTTAGTTACAAAGTGGGAAAAAGTGTAAAATGTCCCAACTTGCCACTTTCCCCAATTTCCCAATTTCCTAGACACTAACACAAATAAGTGTCTAAACTGAAATTCTTCACCACTCCTGATAGCTCCTGACTAATCCTTTTATTAGGTCTCTAACACAAGCAAATGGTCAACATGACCTTCTAACATCAAAAACAAAACTTCCTAAGCCTAGAGTTTCCTAGGTGCTTTCTAGGTGCTCCTGTACCAAGAAGCTTAGACTCGGTGTACAATAATTAAGGTTTCAACATGGCATGATGGCCAAAAGAGCCATGTATACACCTACACCTAACATATGGTGCACTTATTGCAAAAGAGAAGGCCATGTTAGAAATGAATGTCACAAAGAACTAGGGGAAAAGAATGTAAATGTGTTATGGGTAGACCTTTGGACAATACCTAATAAAAGGAAATTCAGTCTACTATAGAATGTATAGAGAGTGGGATGACCATGATATTGAACATTGTCCATCACAACTATTCTAGTGAAGGGAAGACTCCACCGTAATCAACAATAAAGACCAATATACACTGGCATATCTGAAAGGATTGGCGAAAAGTAAATTATATGCACTAGATACTGGATATAGAGTACCATCATGGCAAAAAAACCAATGAAATGTAAACAATAGCCAAAACCCATAACACTAAAATAATAATGGTTCATTCCATGGATGAGGAGGTCGAGGCCAAGGAAGAGGAAGGAGAGTGGATGCTACATGTTTCAATTATGGCAAGCTAATACATTTTGCAACTAAATGTTGCGGGAAAGAAGAAAAAATGCAGATTTTGTGGCTAGGAAGACCATAATGCATTGAATTGTGAAAAGGCATAGTGATATTATGAGATCACATCACTAGAAACTCAAATTGATGAACTACAAAACTCCAATACAAACAAAGGAGTAAGACTTGTCCAGAACCTGTACCTAAGAATCTAGAAGAAGAAACAAGAAGATGTTGAAAGGCAGGAAGGGATGAAGGATATACCACAAAAAAAAGTAGCATCAAAGATGGGTACCACAAAGACCCTAGAACAATAGAAAAGGTAAAAAATTAGTAGTCATTAGACAAGGTACCAATATCAAAAGATAAGAGGAGGTACCCGTAGAATAAGAGAGCTTAGAAGGAGAAGAAAATTTCCACTCCACCAAGCAACAATATGACCAGATTTTGGAACAAGCTAGGAAAATCAATGAGAAAGAACAAGGAAATGAAAGAGAGCATAATGGATTTTTCTCATAACAAGAAGTAAGGATACTAAAACAATTAGCACTGATGGCAAGGAAAAATGACTTATGAATAATATTAAAACAAATTACTAAATACTAGAATAAGAAATCCATTTCACAACTCGTGATACTAGGGAAACACTAGAAAACCAGGCTTATCATGATTAACCCCCAGATTCATAACTCCAAAATTTATAGGGTAATGGTTGATTTAGGGGTAGAAAAAGGATATGGGAATACCTAAGAAAACCAGCAATAGAACCCACCCCATACAACATCAGTCTGGTGGATGGTTCCAAAATGAAAACCTTATGTGCTTGGAGACAAGTGGAAGTAAACATTAAAGGAGTTAAACAAATTGTGGACTTTAAGGTAATTACAATTAAAGAAACATTTGATTCCTTTGATGCACTTTTGAGATTAAGATGGTTTGTGGACTCACACGAAGTAATCAATGTAAGGAAGGAAGAATTTCATTTATAGATGAGAGGAGGATAGTACACATCCCCTTAGGGAAGAATCAAGATGAAACCTACATAGAAGATGTAAATTCAAAGGAGTATGATGATGACAAAAGATTGAATACCATAACTAAGCTATCTATAACTAAAATTTGGAAAAAAAACCCAATGTTGGGATTAAGTTGTCTTAACCTTACCGAGTCTCATAATTATTTATTTAATTATTTGACCCTAAGTTGCTAAATTTGTTTATTAAATACAATAATAATTGTTTCCAAATTGCTAAGCCACTTTGTGGGAGCCAACGAAGTGTTGGAATCCTACATGCAAGGTGTGAAAACACGAAATTGTGACACATGTCACATCGGTGCTCCATTAGGAAAAGTCAATTGTTTAGACCTCTAAAATGGGCACCATGATGACATGTGGAATATTTTTTTTGAAGCATGCATTGGTGGGGTCCACTTGTGTGAGTGTTTATCTCTTCAAAAAAGTGGAGGCAAGGAAAGGTGACACTTGTCACCTAAGTGCTCATTTGAGCATTGCAAATTGTAAAAACCTTAAGGAGGAACACCCTTATGCCATGTGGCATGTTGTTGACTGAAGCTCAGAAAGGAAATTTGCTTAACAGAGACCGAGTTATCACTCAAAGTGACTAGGAGTTGTGGGTGAGTTCTATTTTGGTAGTAAAATTGATTTTCTATATGGGATGCCTAACATGTGAGGTTGCTTTATTTTTGGAGCTACAAGCCTTGCACATGCTTACATTTTAGTGCATGTGGTACATGTACGTGCATAAATGACATGTTGCTAATTGAGTCACTTGGGACTCATGCATGTTGTCGATTTTAGTTTGCATTCATCTTGAGACTACGAGATTGACACATGACAATGTTCAACACTCATGTATGATAATTGTATATTAATGGCTTAGTACATTTGTTGATTGTAATGTGATTATAATATTTGTATGCTATCAGATTCTCTCTAAAATTTGTATCACAGTGAATCAACACCTGCAAGAGTATATACTCTGAATATTGTATGTAATAGCCTTGTTATTGTAATACAATTGATTTGTGCTTTGGTGTGTGGGTTTTCCCACGCAAATTTTATGTTATATGGTTTATTGCTTTAAATTTGAAATAAGTTAATTGCATGTGGATTCTTAAGTGAAACTATAAAAGTTTAATGATTTGAAATGAAGTTTTACAACCCTCTCTTGATTGATTTGCATTAGGGAAGTGTTTTTGCACTTGAATTTCCTTTCACCCAATTCAAAAGGGGAATTGGAGATAGATGAAACTGATGGAAGCATAAATAGTGAAACTGCACTTAAAGTTTGGCTATAAGATGAACCATAAGCATATTCTCACAGACTATTTAGCTCAACAAGGATATTCGTGGTAAGAAAGACACCAATAGAAGAGCCATCCAAAAAAACATATTATAAGATACAAAGGATGGTGGAAAAGAGGAAAAAACAACTTCCCATTAGGTTAACCACATTTCACATGAAATTTCAAACATCAAGTTACCCAAATATTCCAGAGTAGGAGACCTACTAGCATACCTAGTACAAATAAAACAAACCTTCCCAAATGAAACCCACAGACTAGATACCCTACCACATACCCTCACCTGCACTGCCCCATGTTGGTTGAACATACATAAGCATACCATCATCAAATGGGAAACCTTCAAAACCTTAATAGAATCAAGATTCCTACTAGAAGTAGGGGAACATGAAGATATACCCACATATGAGGGTGACATCCTACCGCAACATCATTTAGACATGTGTATATACTTTTGGGAAGAAAGATATGAGTATGATGATAGGCTATACATCCAACTATTCTACTGGACACTTAACCTAGTAGCTAAAACTTGGTACATTGACTAGGAGAGACCTGTAAAAACTAAAACATGGGATGAAGTAACAACATATTTTATCTATACCTTTTCATTTTTTAGTGATAACCCTCAAATACATATCGCATTACTACGAATGAAGGTGATCGTATTCAATTTGAGATCAAAAAATAGTGGTATTGCAAACCTCATCCACACCACTAAAATAAGAAGGTATATATGAGTACATTAATTGGTTGGATTGGGAATCCATCGGTGTAGAGAAACACTATTATGTGGTACAAAATGATGAAGAAGAGTAGACCCAAAAAATAAGCATATACCAAGGAGAACGAGAAATAGAAGAATCCACTGAACCTAAAAAGAAATACTATAATGACCCCCTCAAACTAAAGGAGGCAAATATTGCACCGAAAGGGGATCCCAGGATGGAAAGAATAGGGGACTACTTGGATGAAAAGGTAGTAGCTCAAACAATAGAAGATCTCTCAGAGTTATACAATTTATTCCCTATAACCTTCACAAAAATGAAGGGAATCAAAGAAGAAGTAGGCATGATGAAAATCCAATTGAAGGAAGGTGTTAAACTAGTCCGGAAGAGACCTTAGAATTCATCTTTTAAGTCGTATTCTTCCAATTGTATGCTCAAATTATAAATTTTATGAGTACAAGAAAGTTTGTACCCATCAGCTACCATGACCTTAAATCTATCATGTTCTTTTGCTTTCAACCCTCTTCTATTCACAAAGCCCTCATCAATGAAGTTATGAGTGGTACCTGTATCAATAAGTGTTGTGATTCATTGCCCCTATAATGTACTTCCTTTTGGATGATAGAACGTTGGGCAATGGTATCATCACTCTTTGGTTCCTCGTCTAATGAGTTCTCCTCCTCGTTGCTCTTTGAATCATATTGTTGTTCTGATTTTTCTTATGCAAATTTATTGACTAAAAAACACTCTATTTGCTTAAGTTTTGCCTTCACACTACATTTGTGAGATGGGTCCCAAGGCTCCCTACAATGAAAGCACAACTTATTCCTCTGAAGGTCATTAAGCTGCTCATTATCTAATATATTAGATTCATTATGTGGTTGACGTGGTTCTTTATGAAACAATTTCTTATCCTTATCCTTCTTATGAGGGAAACTCTTAGATTAAAATTTATTTTTAAGAGTGGAAGTCTCCATATCTCTAGCCTTCTTGATGGATTCCTATAATGAAGATGGATTAAAGGCCTTAGTTCAACCTCACAATGGATCAGAAAGACCGTTCGTTAAAAGCACAGTAAGGCTCCTCTTTGAGATATCTGTGACCAACACCAAAAGTCTCTAGAAATTAGCCACATATGCCTCTATTGAACCCCATTGTTTGAGTTGAGCCAATTCCTTGAAGTGCAACTCTGGATATTTCTTATCATCTCTCAATTAACCTCTCAGTGAACTCAACATATGAATTAATTTGGTCATGACCTTGGGTGATCATGCCATAATTCCACCACTCACGAGAACCACCATCCAAATGTATAGCCGCATATTTGATGGCCTCATTCTCTTACATTAGGTTGAGATAGAATTATGTGTTCAACTTCTAAACCCATGCCCTAGTTGTGGTCTTCCCAGAGCCATCGAAGTATGGAATGGATAACTTACCCACATTTCTCTACAACTCTTAATGATGTGTCTACCACCCCTATGTGGTATATGTTTCATTATGAGGTCCATGTAATCATGAAAAGACATCTCGACCTAAAACTCTAACCCTAAATCTCTCTAGTCCTGTAAAATCTAATCTTGTAGCTCTTGTTGGGTGGGCTCTATCTCAACTCGAGGATTGACCGTTAGTGGGAAATCAGGCATTAAGAGCCTAAAATATTTTGTTCTGATTCTAGCTTGTTGATTTGTACCTCTGTCATTCATTGAACCTTCCCCATTACCATTATTCCTAACGTGCCCTCAATTGCCATCACTGTGACCCCCATTGTTATCACCATTATTTCCTAAATTGTTCCCTTGATTATTGTTGTTGTTTCCAAGAATTTGTTGGTTCATTAAGGCTACCATTTGTGCTAAAAAAAATTTTAACTCATGCTTCCCTCTAGCCAGGTCATATATCATTTTCCTAGTGTTAGGTTCTTGTTGCTCTCTTTCACCCATTTCTATTCCTGTAAAGGGATCTAACTCTGGTTGACTCTCAAGGCTAGTATTAGATCTCTTCCTTCACAAATTGTAATGGTGTGTATAGGGTGGTTGCATTACTTAAAAAAAAATCATAACCCTAATTTTTTCAAAACCCTCTAGGATGGTAGGATACATTGCTCTGATACCACTATAACATACACCCTTGTTCTGCCTTGTTTTTTTTTATGTGTTTTGAGAGGAGAAGAAGAAAATGTAAAATGTGTTTCTTAACAATACTGAGTAGAAATAAAGTAGATTGCACCAATGAAATAACTCAAAAAATTTATAATATTCAGAGATACAAAGAGCAAAAAAATCTAGATTCAATTTTTGATTGAAAAATGTGTTTTTTTCTCAATTATAAAGGTAACCCAAATCATTAAATGACATTAAATGTCTAATTCCAACAACACCCAAAAATATTAGAAGAATTTGACAATTTTTTGTATGTCCAACCAATACAGTGGAGGTACAAAAAGATGCAAATATCAAGCTTCTAAAGCTTGTTGTTTCACTCCCCTCAATATTGTTGAGTGTTACTCAGTCCTAGACATTTGAAATCCTTCCAAGATGTACCCCTAAAGCCAAACAACCAACTCCACAAGTCTCATGCCCTCCTGGGAAGAGTACAAGCTCCTTGGGAAGAGGTACACCCATCATGAAGGTGGTTTTTTTATATTTTCTAACCCTCAAATATTTTGTTCACCTTTTTGCAATTTACTCTCTGAAATCAGGTCTGAAACTACTAAAAATCTTCAACGATATGGCCTACCTGTGATTCTTGTGTGAAATCGCCAAGTGATTCTCTAGATTATGTTTTCCAATAACAAGGAGAATGTTTCTTATAAGGGTTTTCATCCTCACCAACCAAGAAGAAGAAGAACTAACTCCTCCAACAAGAAAACCAAACATCAAATCAAGCATGAATGATAAAGGAGCTCTCACTTTCTTTTTTATATCTTTCTCCAAAACCCCACGCCACCAAATTGCATTAAATACACTTTTATTAAATTTTAAATGTTTGTTTATTTTTCCCAAGTGAGGCGTCCAACTTAGGGAGTAATTTATTAAATTTAAAAACTCCTTATATCTCCCAAAAATTACACCCTTAATAAAGTCCCTTATAAAATTAAACTAGCACTTGCACTTGAAGGGGGTGTAAGAATTATGCCAAGAGAAAATTATACAGTAGTTTTTTGAGTTCAAGACAATATTTTTATAGTTGTTTTAGCAAAAAATATTAGTAGTGATTTAAAGTTTGTTTTGTGAGGAATAGTTCAACTGCTTTATAGTTGTGCAAGTGATAGTTGTATTTTTTGACGTGAGAAATTTTTCCAGCGAACCATGCTTTCATTTAACATATAATGAAAAAAAAATAGAATGAAAGAAAATAAAACAAATCAATGATAATCGCCCCACACATATTCAAAAAATAGAACTAACCAAGACCATGGCAATTGATTTACCTCAAGATTCTGCACAAATTGTGTTGTGTTGTCAACGATGCCAATGTGAAAAAATATGTAATTACTTTCTTAACTAGGATCTTAATTATCCCAATTTTGCATCATATTGATAGTCATTTGGTTCCTTTAACTTTGTTAATTTATCATTATATAACTTAAATCATTTACCATATAAGCATCTTAATTTCAAATATATATATATATATATATATATATATATATATATATATATATATATATATATATAAGTATTATCCCCTTCTTAATGGTGAATCATAGAGTGTGATACAATATACCAAAAATCAAAAATTAAATAAAGAACTCAAAATAAAGTATTGACAATAACTGGGGATGACCCCGCAGTGCAACAACAAGTTGCAAGCAGTGGTGAAACTATTGTCTAGTGTTCGAATCCCACCAGTGGAAGGTGGGACGAACACACACCAAGAGGATGAAAGATGCTTGGGCGTTGCTATGGGGTCAAATGTTGGAGGGAACGATGGTGTGACAAAGCTGGTGGGAGTGGTCTGACAAAGGTTTGGTGCTGGGGCATACAGGGAGCTTGGCGGGAATGCAGGCAAGCATAGCAGTCAAAGCAATGATGTTGGGTGCTATAGGGAGCTTGGTGGGAATGCAGGTAGGCATAAATGGTGGGGATGAGGTCCCCCGAATGTGGCCTCACTGGTTCATAGCTCTAGTCAAAAGTGATTCGTGTGTTGCCCCTTAGCAGTGATTCATCAAATAAAAAAAAATGTATTGACAATAACTTTGTGATCAACATAAAGTATGGAAGACCATATTGCATTCTATTCAGATGTATTAATTATGGAAAAATAGAGGACATATAAAAAAACAAAACAAGCTTATTCACAATTTAGAAAAACTAAAATTAGAGATAACTCATGCAAACTAATTGCATGGATACAACAGTCTAAAAATAGTTTTGATACATGCACTATACCTAAAAATAAAACTAGAGAAAGGGCATTGATCATGCGATATAATCATGTAATGATAATGTTGAACAAACTAAAATTAAAATTAATTCTATCGCTGAAAAATATTGCTCGTACAACAACTTATTATGCAATATCAGAAAAAAAATAAAAAATTGTTGTTTGCACCTATGTTGATCATGCATCATGCATGTATTAATTGGTTGCCTTCCATATCTATCCAAAAAACCATGGTCAAAGTCTCTATCCCGAGGTAAGGAAAAAATTCTTCTACTCTTGAATAAAATTCAACGAATTCTTCTACAAGAAAAGCATGAGGAAAATACTTTGTCTCCTCTCCGAAAAAGATATATGCTCATTGTCCCTCTTTCTCTCCCCTATTTCATCTTTGTGTTGCCTCCCTTCTCCTCTGTTGGGAAAGCCATGGACAAGTTGTCTCCCATGGAAGAGGCTGAAATTCATCTACTCTTGGATGAAAAACTCATTGATATGTGAAATTTGATATTTCTCCACCACAAGCTTCTTCATAGTATCAGGCTTCTTCACAAAAATGAGCTTAGGAGCCATTGATATTCACACCATACAAAACACAAATTAATCAAGACAATAAGCATCACCATCATTATTTCTTATATAGATTTATGCAAACATTAATGCATTCAAATTTGTGATATCTTTCCTCGTTAAAAGATTAGGTGTTTCATATAAGGATATACTGAGAATAATGGAAACTACTACAAAATAATTGAAAAATCTACTACAAAGTAGGTACAACTCATTCATACTTATCAAACTAATATATTCAATAGCTAAAATAATTTATTTTTGACAATGTCAGATTTGGCGCACATTTGATTTTTTTTTTAACAGCTATGAGATGTGGTGTGAAATGGTGAATGGAAAAATAGATGATTTTAAATGGTTTATTGGTGGCTCTAAATGGTTTATTTGCAACTACATCCTCTAATTTCATCTTTGCAAATAAAGGTAAACTAAACTCATTTTTTTCTACATTTACTTCATTCTCTTTTGCTTCCCAACTTCTTTTTCTTTGTTCTTCACTAGAACATTTATCTTCTCACCTCCAATGACAAGTTTTGCAAGCCACTCTTATTTTATTGACAATAAACCCTCTTTACCCTTTTTATTTGTCGCAACCTTTTCAAGCTCTATTTCTGCAACAACATCTTCATCTACAACAACTGCTATACTTTCTTTGGCTATAAATAATTCTTTTACATTCCTTAACTCCTTTCTCAGTAAGAGATCTTCTCCTTCCTCGCCAATCACCTCGTCATACTTAGGACACTCAAATTCCATCATATCAACTTTTTTTGTAACCTATTATTTTGTACATACAACCTCCTCATTCTCCACCATTATGCCTTCAAAGAGACATATTTTAACTACATTCTCAAGTTCATCTGACACCTCTACTTCAAAGAATCTTTCTATTCTTCCCATCTCCTCTTTCAATGGGAGATCATCCTCATCTTCATCAAATATAGGACTCTCTAAGTCCTCTTGAATTTCTTCCTTTTCTACCTCAACCTGTGAGGTAATTTGACCTCCTTCACGCTCTCTACTTGCATTAGTTAATTGATGATCAACAGTGACCATTTTCTTCTCTCTTTTCTCTTTTTTCATTTCTTCTCCTTATCTGTAATTGTGTGGGTTGCTCTTCCATATTTCTTCTATCTAAGGGTTACAAATGTCATCTTTAAAGGGAATTTTATTCTTCCCATATCTCTCTTCCAATCTTCTATCTTCCTCTTCAATATTCTTTTCCAATACACATGATATGGCCTTAATCTTTCCCTTAATTCTTCATAGAGTTTCCTATTTTTTACTTCTTCCCAATACTTTTCCAAAAATTAAATTATCAAGGGTCTCCTCATGACCCATATCATCCTCCCTTTCGATCACATCTTGTTCCTTCTTTTCAATTCTCTTAGAGACTCACTCATATCTCTCCACTCATAGGTCCTCCTTGCAACAAACTCACTCTTGCTTATCCTCTACCCAACATATGGTTTTGGAAGACACACCTCTCTCTTGTGCACCTTCTATCCAACCTTAACCACTACTATAGGATAACAATTACAAAATTATTCAAGGATGTTTTAACATCATCCCTTCTAGATACTCTTTCCTCGTATCCATTCTTCTAGGAAAATTATTTTGACTCTTCCACCCAATCAACCTTCTTTGAAACAATCAAGATCAAGGGGTCTTATCAAACTACCCAATCTTGCAACCTTAACATGTCATCCAATCCACATTAACGTATAAATGGAAAAATAATCTGAAACATATCTTTATTTCAATGTTAATACGCATTCATTCATGGAAATTCCTCGAGATTAATTACATATATGGAAGATTCAACAATGAATAAAATTCAAAAAAAATTACAAGCTTTTCTAGACACATCTTGTCTACGAGTCTTCAAATCCTCATGTCTTCAAACCTTCTTGGCTTAACTCATCTTCTGAAACCTATTTTTTTCTTCATTATGTAGCTCTTATGGCTGCCTTGAAAACCTACAACACACCTACAAAATCCCTTTTTCTTTTATTCCTCTTCTCTTTACAAATTGATTTCTTGCACATTTTCTTATGCAACTCTCAAGAGCAACCTCTAAGTTCTTTCTTCAAAATTTTTGACATTGATTGCTACCTTTTAACACCATTAAAGGTTTTATTTTATATATTCTTACACCCTTGCAAAGCACCAAAAAAGTGGCACCCAAATCTGCTCTTTCATTTCCTTCAACTTGACTTCTGAAATTCCTTCATAAAGAATTTTACAAAGTCATAATTTTGCTTCCAAAATGTGTTTTTAATGTTGCTTCACCATATCAAATGCATTTCTACTGTAGATGCTTTTGGAAAATGAATAAAATGCAAAACCAAGTTGTGTTCCTTTGGTAATTGAAGAGTCATTTATTATTTTTCCCAAAATCACTATCTTTCCCTCCATTTTAAGCACCCAATAAGATAAAAATGGAATGTCAAAGGTCACTTGCCTTATAAAAACTTCTATAGGCATCCAAATTAATAAAATAAATATTAATTCTTATTTTCAAGTTCTCTCTAACATGCTAATGGACCCCTTAAACCCTTGAAGCCCTGGAATTATATAATACAATAATTTTAAAATCACATTAAATACATTGTTTGCCTCTAGTTTTTTAAATGAAAATTCGAGTATTGGTAAATGAAGAATTTATCCTTAAAACACTCCACAAGATGCTCTTGAGTCTCCAACCCACACCAAAATGCAAAAATTAAACATGAAAAGAATATATATGTGTGCATCCAAATTAATAAAATGAATATTAATTCTTATTTTCAAGTTCTCTCTAACATGCTAATGGATCCCTTAAACCCTTGAAGCCTTGAAATTATATAATACAATAATTTTTAAATCACATTAAACGCATTGTTTGCCTCTGGTTTTTGAAATGAAAATTCGAGTATTGATAAATGAAGAATTTATCCTTAAAACACTCCACAAGATGTTCTTGAAGCTCCAACCCGCACCAAAATGCAAAAATTAAACATGAAAAGTATATATATATATTACACCCCATTTTGTATCCACCAATTACTATTACCTTTTTTATAAATAAATATGTTTTAATACATGATTATGTCTTAATGAATTTCAATGAATGAATATGCATTATGCTGATCTTGCTTCTTAAATGCTTTGATGATGCAAATGATATGTGATGAATATGATTTTCATGTTATTAGCTAACTTCGTTCATGTTGCACTAAGTTGGATGCAGGAAAAACTTGAACCCTCTAGTGAGGAGAGGGAGAGTATCACCTAGAAGAGGAAGTTGGTATGGAAACCACTAGTGTACCTATCTATTTAGATGCACACACTCACTACCTAGGTTAGACAAGCCTTGTCAAGTCAGTTGAGTTATGTGTCGGCAAGTGTTAAACTATGTTGATAGCTTTTCGAGTTGATAGGAACGTTAGGGTGATTGTCTTTGATTCTCTTTGATTATTTAGTCGATTTGAATCATTGTGTTAAAGTCCTTTTGATGAGCATGAGTTATATATATTTAAAGTGTATTAGATATATGTGTGTGTGCACGCAATGACACATACATATGAGTGTATGTAGGTATGAGCATGTGTAGATAGAAATATATACGTTTACCCATACATAAATACATAATACATATGTAGACATAAATATATATATGTATTGATATATATATAGATATATTATTATACTTAAATAATGGTAATGCATATATATTCCACATATTGTAATAGATATATATGTATATATTTATTATACATATATATCTATTACAATATCTTGTATATATATGTTTGAATGATGCTATACGCATAATTGTTAATGTAAATAATGTGATGGAAGCATATACGATATAGCATATTAAATGCACATATTATGGAGATTGTGATAAAAGCCAAGTAATGGCAAGTATAGCCACACATTATGGAAACTGGATATCACGCATGGCATAAGTAACAATAAATTATTAAGTGGTTGTTATAAAACTACGAAGTCGCCCAGCCATAGGCATGAAACTTGCAATGTTTAAAGAGCCAAAATTGCCACAAAATAAGGAAAAGTATGATTGAAATTCTAAAGCAATTTTGTGCAACATTTTAAAGAGGAACTTTGACCTAGTAAAAATAACATGTGTCCAACTATTTTACTCACAATTTGGATGACTCAGTAAAGAGTTTCAAACTGGTTTTGTTTTAAATTTGTACATGCCAAATATAAGACTTTTTTTGCAAAATTGGGATTGCTAGCAAGTAGGAAACTAGCGCCCAGCTTGCCAAATCGACTTTGAAGGTTGTAGAGTTAGTTTTTAGTTATCATTTACAACTAAAAACTTGCTTAGCTAGCTACTATGGCTGGTAAAAGGCTCTGAGAGATGGCAATGCAGTCAACTTCTCTGTAGTAATTTTTTTCTCTCCATTTCATTATAAATAGTGAGTAGCATCATAGTGTTTGGTGGCTCATTTTTATTGTGTTCATTATTGAGTGCATTCATATTGCTCATTTGTATTCATTTTGGAGAGTTTGAGAACAATTTATTTTGTGTTTTGAGAGCATAAATGTAGACATGTAAAAATGACCTAACGCATATCACACATCTTGAATGATATTTTTCCATTATTGACATCATTATCATTAATATAATTGCATTTCACATCATTTGCATCGTTAAACCTATTTTCCTCTCTTAATTGAATAATCTTTAATTATTTAATTAATTCACTATATAATCACCTAATCTAACTTTATTCCTCTTGATTAATTAAATTAACACAAGTTATTTAATTATGTCAATAATATACCATATTCATCTAAATCAATTAAATTGTTATCATTTAATAATTTAATAAATTCACTTTCCCCTCTCTAAACCTGAATAATTAAATTAATTATTCAAAATCATTCAACATAGTCAACAAACAAATATATCTTTATTTGTTAAAGTCGAACATAACTTGCACGTTTGTCTCCAAATATTAATTAATTATGTTCACCCCTCTCGTGATTCAACAAATCATTACCGCTGATTTCTCACTCTAATCGGTTGACTAACTCATCTATTCTTCAATCCCACTAACCACTAAATCTATTCCTCAATCCCACTAACCACTCAACCTGATTTCTTTAGTCCCCAATCATTCTAATCTAATTCCACTAATCATTCCAATCTATTTCCTCTCAACAGTTCTTAACCGTTGATCAGGATCTTTTACAATTGAATCTCGATCATTCATTTGAAAACATGAAATCTATATAACAATCTTCTTTCTTCTAAAAAATGATCAAAGAATTTATAGATTTTATGCAAATAGGTCATGCTCGATTTGCATTCAAATTCTTAAGAGATTTTACACACATCTCCGATCACCATTAACACAACTCAAAGCTTTTGCAAACATCAATTGGAGGCTTCGTATTGATTCAAACATAATCCAACATTAATACAAATACAACTCTAACATGGTATGGTAAGGCTTGTTTTGTTTTGGATTCATTTAAGTTTCTTAGTTGCATATTTGTTTGGATTCATGGCTTTACATTTCACATTTCATGCGTATGGGTTTGGAATTTGATCTTGTCTTGAATTAATTGGTTTGATTCATTATTGTTTTCCTTATGCTATTTTTCCTCCCTTACATCAATTGGCATGCCTGGTGGGACCTAGGTCCTTAACACTAATCTTTTGGCAAGTTTTTGTAAGCAGTTATAAGTTCCAGAATGCTAATGTTTTTTTGCAGGAAATGCTATTATTGTTTGAAATGCGGAAGTCCCAAAATTTTCATGCGGTTGCCTTTATGATCTTGTCGCGGTTGTACTAAGTTGACTGCTATTGTTATTTTGGCTGCAATTGTAGTAAGTTTGACCGCTACTGTTATTTTGGTCGCTATTGTTATTTTGACTGCTATTATACTAAGATTGGCCACTATTGTTATTTTGGTCGCTATTGTATTTGTTGTGTTGCAGGTTTTTGACAGAGAACTTTTATAGGGATACTTTTGTCCTAAACAAGTCAGTAGTTGTACTTTTTCTTACCACTATCATTTGACTTTCTCATGGTTGTTCCAAAGAAAAGTCCACTATTGTCCCAAACAAATCCACTATTGTTTTGTTTCAATCTACAAAGGTTATTTTATTTTTTCAATTTGCCTAACCCTGACAATTGATTGTTTGTTGTGTTTGGGCAGTTTTCTAACGTTATTGGTGCAGCCATTTTAGGATTATGGCACATTTTTCATGAGAAAAACTAACACTTTGATTGTAGAGTTGGCAAACAATCCAAGGCCATTTCAGTTTTAAAAAATTTCTTAGTTAAAACATATTTTGTTTTGGTGCTCTTAAAACTAAATCTCACATTTCACTTTGGTGCTTATAAAAATATCACACTTTCTTTTGGTGCTCATAAAATTGAACAAGAAAATCTCACATTTCATTTGGTGCTTTTAAAACTAAACAAAGAAAATCTCATATTTTTATTTTAGTGCTCCTAAAACTGAACAAGCAAATCTTACATTTTGTTTTAGTTCTCCTAAAATCAAATGTTTTCATTTTGGTGTTGTTAAAACAAACGTAGTTTCATTTGTTGATGCTATTAAGATGAATAACACAACTAGAAATATTTAACTTGGTGCTATAAAAATGAACAAATCTTTTTTCTGATTTACAAATTGATATATCTTGCTTGAAGTTACGAACGTTTTGAATTTGGTGTACCTAAAAAATGAATTGGTATCTTTATACACTTCAAATTCTGGGGCTCAAAAAGAAACTACTATGAATTGTATATTGTGTTCACCGTGCTTGGTAAACCAAATATGTATCCTCTCCCCTCATGTCTTTTGATGATCTTGGGTGACGAAAATCACTCTGGATTTCACAATTATTTATTTTCAGCATCACCTTTAGATTGAGCTTGCCTGAGAGACACATCCCAAAAGGAGAACTTGAAGGTGACTCAAAGCGGAATTTCCCTCAAGCCAAGAATTAATTGGTATTAGCTTCAGTTGTGTGGTGCCATTCATAGTGGGGACATACCTTTGCGTATAAGTTCCCCTAATAGGAGTGGTTAAAGTCTTAAGTAGCTTACTATGTGCTTGTCGAGTATCAGTCCGTTGAGCAGTGACTAAGAGATTTAAAGTAGTTTTACCCACCTCTTTGATTGAGATATTTTGCTTGGTGACATAGTTCAATGCAAGAGATGCACATTGTACTCTGAAGAACTTTACTCACCATATGAACTCCCTTGAGTTGAGACAAAAATCCTAGGCTTAGTATAAGCTACTTGTAGCTTTCCAAGGAGAGGGTAATTGGGTCATCCTTCCATTCCATAAGGCCCCTATCTATCCACTCTTGAAAGACTTAAGTGTATACATCCCTTTGGGTGTCCCTACCCTTACTTTGAAAGAGCTTCCAAGTTGTGGGCCTAAAATTTTTGCCATTGGCCAATTTGACCTTAGGGATAATATTGTTTGATATGTTTCAATGTTGTTACTAGTTTAAACATGGGTTGATTTTGGTCCCTTATCATCAAAACATTACGGTCAATTTTATACTCTTTGGCTGATGTGCTTTATCACTTGCCAAATCTTAGACAATATTCTCAAAACAATCAAATCCACCAAGCATCTCAAAATTACTAGCTTATCCAACAAACTACTATTAAGCAAAATTGGAAAATCTAGAAACATGGCCACTATTGAAATTCATGTCGCTTTTGTCCTAAACATTGCCACTATTGTACTACATTTTGACCGTTGTCATTTTATGATCTAACAGTTTTTGTCTTGAAAATGATCGCTTTTGACAAAAGTCCCACTATTGTGCTCATTGTTACACCAGTCAAAAATTTTGAAACAAAGACCGCTCTTGATAAACCTTTCGTAGTTGTCCTAAAAAATTAACCGTTGTTGTCCTAGAAATTTTTGCTTCTATCAAAATTATCGCTATTATCTTTTCTATTTACCAGTCACAACTTGACATAGAGACCGTTATTTCTCAAATTTTGATCGTTGTCGTCTTGAGTTTTAATCGCTATTGTCCTAAAGATTGTTGCTATTGTCCTTTTTTTTGGTGCAAATCTAAAATTAGTTGAAAACTGTTAATCTTTCATCTTTTGAAACAATAACAAATAGACCTACACCAAGTCATCTCAACATCTTTCCATATCCATTAACAAAGTCAAAACATCAACCTAGTTTAAAGATATAAATCAAATACATCAACTTTGGATTATCCCCTTGCTCTCATTTTCTAAGATATTAGCATTTTCTTGCAACCTCAAGGCTAGTTCAAGTAGAGTATCAACATATCCTCTAGAAACAGAGAAAAATATCAATCCAAGCCTTGTACACTTTTGTGTCCCAAAATTAGCATCATATCAAAATATCCATCAAAATCACTCATACTTTAAAGTCTTGAGCATCAAACATACAATCCATAGCAAACCATCAACAACCTTTGACTAAAAGGTTTTCACACATCATCTTCATACATCATTTAAGTAAAGAAAATCTCAAATCGAAACATCGCCCATGGGGACATCAATCTATTACTCAAATCTAGTTCCACCTTATACATCCATGGGGACATCATACCCTACAAATGTCAATGATATATAAACTATGGATTCCCCTAACTAAGGTTTTAGTGCATTTTTTCACATGGAAGATTTCAATCAAAATCCTCATCCATATCAAAATCACTCTTATCAAGGGTTTCAAAATCCCCATCAAGGATAAAATATACAACATCAAATTGCCCTAAATGCGCTTGAGAAAATAGTTGACACACTTGAACAAAATTGAAACACAACATATTATAAACAACATCTAAAACATCAAAACACAATATATCATCAACAACATGTTCAACATCAAGACATTGAATATCAAAAACAAACAAACATCATTCCACAAACACCTCAATATCCACATAAACAACACTGCCAACATCATCAAAACATTGATTCATATCAACAACAAAGTCTATTTCCACAAGATCAAGTGGACCAACAACATAAATTGTCACAAAATCAAAATCAGATATCCCAACATCAAAATCAAATCCATCAACAATATCAACAATCACAACATCAACAATAATATCTATTCTTACAACATCAAAACATGACATATCATCAACAACCTCAAAAATCATCACGACAAAAACAGTTGTTGCCATCCCATAACACCACTAAACATAAATACACTCCTTTAGGGGAGCCAATTGAGGGGGTGTTAAATACATTGGTCAATGCTAAACTTATCACACTTCCAAAATCATTAGGTAATTACAAACCTATCTTCAAAACCCCAGGGTACAATGGCAACACTTATTGTGAATATCATAAAGCAAAAGATCATGATGCATCAATCTATTTTAAACTCAAAAATCTCATCCAAGACCTTATTGATCAAGGAGAAATAGATATTGAAGACAAAATTCAAGGTTCAACTACTAATGATAAAGGTGACAATATCTCAACCTCAAAACTTAAAAACAATGATCAAGATCTATCTACCATTGATCACATTGAAGATGTCTTTACCTCTCCTAATGAGCAAAATGACATGAATCAATAATTTATTCCTAAGCATGATCAAAACCAATCACCAAAGTCTACCAATGATCTGATCCAAGATATATTGACATCATTCAACCTCATGGTAGCATGTATTGATGATCAAGAGACTCTTAATCCAACATTTATACCCAATGCAAAAAATATGATCCAAGAGCTATCACCCACATGTTCACATTTCAAGGAATCCAAGGATCCTTATAAAAAATCCATTCTTTGAAATTTATCCATGTCAAGAACGTGAACCAAAGCATATCAATGATAACACCACACAAATTCAAGATCAAGAATCCATATCATCAAAATACTACAATGACCTGGAAAGTATCTTCCAAGACATCCAATGTTTCCAAAAGAAGAAAAAATCCATATACCAAGTTCACATACATCTACCCATGAGATGCTTACTCCTAAAGGACATGTAGATGATCTTCATCCAAAACAAGAGTCTCATACTCTTGACATCATTACCAATGAACAAGAGTCTCCTACTCTTGGCATCTCTACACATGATCAAGACATAGCAAAATCTAGAGACATATAAAAAATGGATCATGAAGAAGACTTCTACAAAAGTTGTAAATCAAAAACATCTTGTGAAGGCATATAAAAAATGAATAATGAGGAAATTTTTTATGTGGATGTTGGCCTTTTCTAATGATTCAACAACTAAGCCCTTAAATCTATAACTCAGAGATTGAACATCTGTATTGAATAGCTATCTTGCTCATCATGAAGGTTCATTTAATTGTCAACCTAGGGACGTGAACTTGAAATGGGTCAGCACTATAAGTGCACTAGGTTTCTATTGTAGCCATATTTATTATATAACTAGAAAAGACATGATGTTGAAAGTAAATTGCTTGAAAGGAAGTAACATAAGCACTAAGCATAAACCAAAAACTATACTAAACTGAAATGCATGACAAAAATAGAAATCTTAGCAAACGGACAGGAAACTACTCTGTCATCTTTGGCTGCAGGAACAGACAGTTGCCAAAATTGTAACTATTGTTGAATAGAAAAGTAATGACCAAGCTAAGAGGATGGAATTATCACCAAGTGGGCCCCCTTGGGTGAATCTCCCTTGAGACTAGCTTAGAGACAACAAACTTACAATATCATTTTATTCATTGAAAGAATGATTACAATGGAGTAGTAACATAACTGTATTTCTTAAATACTAGGAATACAAGTACAACAACAAAACATTCAACCTTATGAGAAGGAGCATCTGATTATTATTTATAAGAAGAAATCTACTAACTAACTAACAAACAAGGTTGTCAACTCCAAAAAATTAGGAGGACACCACTTATTGAAAGCATGAAAATAGGAAAGGAGGTTATGCATGTGTAGGATTTGATCAAGACAGTCTTGCCTGAACGCAAATTTAGCATAACAACACCTCCTATATTTGCTCAACTAACAAATATGATCATTTAAAAGGTAGTTAAAATATTTCATTCGAGTAAAGAATTCCCTCCATTGAGAGTTTTCCCTCCATTGACCTTTTAATAATCACCTTTTTGACTTCCTTGGCAATTGACTAGCTGGCAGGAACTTCTTCTACTTTGTAGACTTCATTTATATCAACATCTTAATGTGAACCTGCATAATAACATTAGCACACACAAATAGTTGCATATCCATAATTACCTTAAAGTAACATCCATTCATCCACATGTAAAATCAACATAGATTAATCCACATAGCACATTAATACTATCAAAAGTCACAAGGATAAGTTTATGCCCAAGGTTCTCAATTCTAAGGAAATAACATAGAGGATTCCAATAACCAGGTGCCAAAGTCTATAGTATCATCAACAAATATATGATAAACCCTATATAAATTGAGCCATTAATTGGACTCATCATTGTCCCCCCAACTTAATGTTTTGTTGGTTCTCCAGTAGATGAAGCTCTATTTCTTTATCTTGCCAAAGTTCTAAAGTCAACAACTGCTAATTGTCCTACATCAAAATTTGCAGTATCTGAATTGGAATCCCAGTAGAACCCATGTTTCTTTTCCAACCCGTCCCACCTTGCCCTTTCTACAGCTATATCATACTAATAGTATTTGTAATTTGGCACTGGCCACAATAGAATAGGTGGTTGGAATGTCAATGGAAGCCAATAGTGTTGTTTCATTTTTCTAATTTGTATGTACCTAAGAATCCTTTTACGTGTTGTAGCATAATTTTGCAAGGAATAGGGTTCAACTTCCTGCAACTATTTTGTCAAACTATTCCATCTTTGTGATAGGTACCCCAGTACTACTTTCACTGTAGTATCAACTATTTGCTCATATTCATGGTACACTTCATCCCTAACAAGCATGATCCTACTTTTGTAGCCTGGATGATAAAGAAATATGTGCCATGTAAAGTAAATGTCAGAAGGATCACTGGATTCAGCTCTAAGAGGCAAAGGGGTGTAGAGTTCTCTTTCCCTGTATGTTCTAAACTGTTGCCCCCAACTAATTTCATCTTGGATCCAGGACATGAATGCCCTCAAATGGATATCTCCAATATACAATAGTGGGTTTCAGTTACGATCATTAGGCACAACATAATTGTGCAAGTATAATTCACACAACAAATTTTTAACTTCAATGGGAGAAGATTGATAGGTTGATAAAAATTCATGTGGAGTTTCAATAGAAGGATTCAAACCTGAAATAATCCTTGACAGTTTGAAAGAAAGATGGCACTCCTCCAAATGCAGTGTATACTCTTGGAGGAGTTCTACATGCCATCACTTGTCGCACTAAAGCTACCATATTATCCACTTTATCCTTCAATGCAGCAATCTCTGCATTTTTCTCCTCTATTTCTGCATTTTTATTTTTAACTTCTTCTTGTAACTTGTATTTTTCTCTTCTCCATTCTATTTCTTTTTCTTGCATCTCCTTCCACAAATTTAGAGCTATAGATGCCCATGAAGAAATAGGCATGTTCATTCCAACTATGATTTTTCCTTGTGTTGGTTTTTCATATTCATCTAGCTATGTATCAGTAGGGAGCAACGGTTCCTATTGCTCATCAATCGAATATTTAGCCTACCCTGCAACCTTGTATTCAACATCACCTAGCCCTATCACTAGTTCTTGTTGTTCGACTTGTTCTGCAATAGCAACAAGTTTTTCCAACCCAATATTTAACTACTCCCTAGGTGTCTCTGTCAAATCTATACTTTATTGCACTCTGGGAGTATCTACCTTCCTCTTAGGTACTTAATTGAGTCTTCAACCACTTCCTGGAGTCTCATCAGTAGTAGACTTGGTTAATCTTGATTTCTTGGGTGGATTTTTGTTTTTCCTTGCGGTTGTAGGAATTTTGACTTCTACGGCTACAGGAATTTTAGCTTCCAAAATTTTTCGCTTCCTAGGGCTAAGGTTTATTTTCACTGGCTCTTCCTTCTTATCCTTTTCTTTACTACTCTTTGCTTTACTCATTTTTTCTTTCTCTTGCCTAGCAGTAGCTCTAGTGTGTGGTGTACTTTTAGGAGGAATATTAATGTCGGGGTATGAAGATGAACTCTCCTAATTTGTGTGTTCAGAGTCAGAAGAAATGGCTTCGGCTACAAGAGGGTTTGCACTAGATGTTTCTCCAAAAGTTGAGGCTCCAAGAGTGGTTTCAGTAACCCTCTCACCTAGTCTAACCCTATGAGCTAAGGGTTGACCTCTAGGGTTTACATCTTCTAGTCTGAGCTGATCAATGCTCACAAATTCTTCCCATGTCATACCATATACTACTTGCAAAGATTTTTCAACTAATAATTTTATCAAACAATGGTGAGAAACAAAATTGTCCCTACTTTTTTGCGTTTCAGCTGCCATAATTGTAAGGAGGTTGCACAACACATTGGGCACATTCATCATTCTTCCATGCCTCATATGGTTCAAGAGCTTAAAATGCCCAAAATGGAGACATGATTGGCAGCCTTCACAGGTGATATATTTAACAATGTGGATAACAACTTGTTTCCACAATTCTAGTAGAGAGGTTCTCATTGTTCCTTGATTATCTACAACCAACGAGGGATCACTAGGTTCAGTGAACTCCGCCCTAGCTGACCTCACATCCCTGGAACCAGGGTATGGCTCTCCATCGACAAACAATCCTATTACCTCAACAATTCTCTCCTCAGTGGCTATAACTTCTAGCCCTTTTACCATTGCTTTACCGTCAGAAAGTGTCTGGGAAAATTCCAAAGCAATGCCCTCATTAAAACTATCTAGTTTCAAAAAATAGTCCAACCATCCACAATTTTTGAATTTGACCAGAGAGAGTGCATCCTACAGTAACACGTCATGAATTGTAGGTTCATTTCTAACCAGCTGGCCTCCCATTATTTCAATCCATAATCAGTCAAATGGCTTTGCAAAATTTCTTTTCCTACTATCCCTCTCTAAAAACCCAAGTGCTAACACCAATGTCATGTGACTTTTCAATTTACCTTTGTGGCGTTATTAAAATTATGACCAAGGAAACAAAGAAACATAAATGAAGGGTATCATTAGGAAAAACAACAACAGTTTAGTGTCTTATCACACATGCGAGTCATCATTTCAAATTCAAATTTGTTGGCATGTATGACACGTGGACATGTGGGTTTGCATTCCCCCCCAACCTAAATTAGAGCGTGTATCCTCATAGACTAGGATATAATTATGATTTGTCAGGGCACAGTATAGATATGTGCTATGTGAGAAAAATCAACATCAATATACAATAATTAATATGAATGAGTTTAAGATAATTGAAAGATAACAAATTGCAATGCACGCACCTAAAAATTTGGAGCGTCGGTTGCAAAAAATGTGGAAAGAAGTACAATTTATGTGGAAAGCACCGTTGAACAATTAATTGAAGTAGTGATAGAATGAAGTGATGTGATGGTGGAGTTATGGAAGAGAGAAAGGTGGAGATGAATGGGCAGATGGATTGATGGAGATGTTGGAGAAGTTGACTCCTACAAAAGTGGAAATCTATTATGATGTGACACATACCTTGACTAGGTAGAAGGAGGGACACTAGGTCCGCTTCTTTTGGCTGCAAGTGTTGAACAAATTGCTACAAGAATTCTTGCTCGGAAGCTAATTTATGATATAACCTAAGGTGGTGACCGTTGACAAGTAGCTTGAATCTAATAGGGTCAATGGTTGTGAGTTGAACAACACCATTGGAGAAGACTTCAACAACTTCATATGGTCCCAACCACCTAGTTTGCAGCTTGTCTGCATTATCTTGATACCTGGAATCATAAAGGAGTGCCCAGTCACCTGGCTGGAACTTCTTGTCCTTTATGAATTTGTCATGCCATTTGATTCTCTGATTTTGCACTATCTCAGTATGATGAAGGGCGGATTTTCTCATTTCATCCAAGGCATTCAGCTGCATGATTCTGTCCTTTTGTGCTTCAGATATGTCTATCCCAAGATCAAGTGCAATTCTAAGAGTTTTATGCTCAAACTCAATGGGAATCATAGTTGTCTTTCCATACAGTAATTCAAAAGGAGTGAAACCAATGGTTGTCTTCCAACTAGTTCTATAGGCCTAGACAACTTCTGGTAGCCTATTTTCCCAATCTTTCCTATGAATAGCCACTGTTTTGGTCAAAATAGCTTATATTTCCCTATTGGTCACCTCAGACTGCCCAATGCCTTGAGGGTGATAGGGGGTAGATTTCCTATGCCTTATATTGTATTCATTGACCAATGTTGTTACAAGAGTTGATGTAAATTGAGCCCCTTGATCTGTCACTATCTCTCTAGGAACCCCATAACGTGTGAAGATTTCTTCATATAGGAATTTTGCAACCTTATTATCTCTGGCATGTTTCATAGCTTTAACCTCAACCCACTTGGTCACATAGTCAGTGCAAACCAAGATGTAGGATTTTCCATTTGATGGTGGATCAATTGGACCCACAAGATCAAGTCCCCATTTATCAAATGGTGTGATGATTACCTGGGGGTACAAAGGCATCTCATCATATTTAGTTGGTCAACCCATCCTCTAACATCTATCACACTTCTTATTATACTTGCCTACATCTTTATGAAGTCTGGGCTAGTAATATCCTGTATTAAGAATATTCATTATTGTCCTCTTAGCTACAAAATTCCCTCCACAGGGTTCATTGTGACATGCATGCAGTATCATATGTCTCATCCTCTCTTACACATCTCCTCATCACATGATCTGGTTCATTATAGAATAGACATCCTGCAATCTATGAGAAAGGAAAAGTTTTCTCAATAAGAACCCTTCTCTCTTTTGGAGAGAAATGAGGAGGAACTCTCCCTGCAACCAGATAATTGGCTATATCTGCATACCAAGGTGTGTGGATACTGATGGAAAATAAATGTTTATCAGGGAAGGAGTCATCAATGACTTGAGTGTCCTCCGATGTAGTCAATCTTGAGATAAAGTCTGCTACAAAATTTACTTTCCCTGGCTTGTCTATGATGGTGATATCAAATTCTTGCATGAGCAACAAGCATATTGCTAAACTTCCTATAATTAAGGGATTATTTATCAGATATTTTATGGTTGCATGGTCTATATGGACAATATAATGTCTGAACTTATTGAGGGCATAAATGACTGCCAACATCTCCTTCTTTGTCACTGTATAGTTAAACTCAACCCCTCGTAGGTTCTTGCTAATGAAGTAGATTGCATGCTCTATTGCTCCCTTTTTTTGTCCTAAGAAAACACCTATAACATAATCAAATACATCTATATGAATATGGAAAGGGAGTTCCCAATTAGGACCTTTAAGCATAGGAGCATGGGTTAAGGCTTCTTTAAAAACAGAGAATGCTTTGTCACAATCTTCTGTCCATTGGAACTCAACATCTTTAGTCAAACGACTATAGAGCAGTACTGTCATTTTACTAAAATCCTTTATGAAACGTCTATAATAGCTAGCATGACCCAAGAAACTCCTAACATATTTTTGATTTGCAGGAATAGAGAGATTGATAATTACCTCAATCTTGGTTGGATCCACCTGAATTCCTTTTTGAGATATAAAGGCCAAGTACTACTCCTTCTTACATCATCATGAAGCATTTCTAACTGTTTAGGGATAGATTATGGTCTTCACATCTTTGCAGAACCTTCCTTAGGTTTTCTAATGCTTCATCAAAATCAACACCATAAGTGGTGAAATCATCCATGTAGATTTTCATGTACTCATGTGAAATATCTGAGAAGATACTAATGACTGCTCTCTAGAAGGTTGCAGGTGCATTGCAGAGACCAAATGTAAGCAGTGAATAGGCATAAGTTCCCCAAGGATAGGTAAAAGTTGTCTTCTCTTGGTCCTCAAGTGCAATCTGTATTTGATTATAGTCATTGAAACCATCTAAGAAGGAAAAATACTTCTTGCCTGCAAGTGAATCCAATACTTGGTCTATGAAAGGAAGAGGAAAGTGATCCTTTTTGGTGGCAGAATTTAATTCTCTATAGTCAATAAAAACTCTCCATTTGCCTCCCTTTTTAGGCACAATCACTAAAGTAGACACCCATTGGCTGTCTGAGATAAGGTAGATGAATCCGACATCTAATAACTTTTGTAGTTCTCCTTTAACAATCTCCCTTAATGTAGGATTGATTCTCCTTTATGGCTACCTTACTGGTGTGCAGTCATCTCTGATGTAGATCCTACGAGTACAAAGTTTAGGATCCAATCCTTTCATGTCATGGTAATCCCATGTAAATGCAGGCTGATGCTTTTTTAACAAGTTTGTCAGGGCTAGCTGCTACTCCTGAGTAAGCTATTATTAATGTTCAAATGTTTACCTTCTAAAATTTGCACTCATGTTATCAACTCAATCATGGTTGTTTCACTAATTCTTGGCATTTTTAGTTCATGTGGCATCAATGTATGAGACATACCAGTTGCTACAAAAATTTCAAGTGCAGGAAGAGTGGGCAAAAGTGTCTACAGTGGACTAGCAAAACCAGGCTTAGGAGGAAGTGATTCTTTATGTATTTCATAACCATTCAGAATTATATGGGATAATATTTCATCCTCTTCATGTAGCTGCATGAAAGGACTTCTTCCTATCATCATGAGTTGTACTATTGAATTGATCTCCTCAGCTTCTTCACCAACATGTGGCCAGACTGGGTTATCCATATCATGGGATGGCTGAGCAGGAGGATAAAGGTCAAGATTTTTAGTACTTTTGCCATCAGAAATAGTCATGGCCCCTGTCTGACATCCAATGTAGGCATCTGTTGTAGCCAGCCATGGCCTTCCCAAAATAATGGGATATCCTCCTAATGTACTTTTAGAGGAAAGGATCATGAAATCTGTTGGATATTCCCAAGAGTCTAGAATAACAACAAGGTCTTCTGCAACACCATCAGGTTTAATAGTGGAACTGTCAGCAAGCTACAGAACAGTAGGAGTAGGACTCAGATTTGTAATATTTAGTTGCTGCAAGATATCCCTAGTCATCACATTAATAGTCGCTCCCAAGTCTATTAGAGAATTCTTTACTTGGATCTCATTTATGATGACTTCAACTACAGGACTGCTTGGGTCAGTGTATTTAGGAACAATGACTTTCCCAAGCATGATATCTGCCAACTGCCCTACTACATGGACAATGGTGGGGTCTTTCTTTTTCCTCCCAGGATTTTTAAGGCATGCTTCATTTATTGCCTTACCATATATGGGAACATCTTTTATGGACTGAAACAGAGGTATTTTGACACGTATGTGTTTCAACTGATCCAAACTATCAAAGGTTGCTTCCTCCTTTTGTTTAGCAAATTTTAACCTTTGAGGAAACAGTGGTTCAGGATCAGTCTGCTAAACTAGTTCAGGATTCTTGGGCACACTTGTCTGAGTAGGGACATGAGGTAAATTTTGATGCTCCTCCTCTTCTACAAGAAGTTCTATGATAATAGGAGTGGAAGGTGATGACAAAGTGGTTCTTGAACATAGATGAATATTACTCAAACTCACAACATAAGTAGGATATTGGTTTGGATCTGCAGAGTAGGCTGGCTATTGTTGTGGTTTGTTATTTGGGTTGGGTTTGGGTTGAGCTAGTAGCTGAGTAGGTCTAGGTGTGCTAGTATTTGAGTTAGGAGGAGGCATTATGGCAGGCTGTTGAGGCTGTGGAGGTGGTTGCATGTAACTAGTTTCCTGGTTTGGCCATTGTTGCCCTCCCCTCCATTAGGATGTTTACTACCAGTTTCCTTGAGGTTGCTACCAATTCCCCTGGTTTTGCTGCCACTAAGGTGGGGTATTTTGGTAATTAGTCTAGGTATTTTGAGGGTTTTTCCAAGGTTGAGGTGAATAACCTCTAAATTTTGATGGATATTAATGTTGCCATTGATTACCAAATGCATAAGAATTCATATAAGGTCCACTGAAAGATAATGGGTCTGGTGGCATACCTTGTCTTGGAGCCCATGGCCTCCTTCGTGCAACATAGAAAACTTGATCTTCATCACCCTCAATTGGTTTGAATTCAAGTGGAATGTGCTTGCTATCAATATTGGCCACCATTTTACATTTGCAATCCTTTCTTTGCCTGTAATGAAGACAATATTCTACCAACATTGCTTTTGCCTCCTCATGTTTCTTCTTTGCTTGAAGTGTATCCAACTGAGTTGCCATATTATTTATGATGTCCTGCTTGAAGTTAGACAGTATGTGACTGATTTCCATCCTTGAAACTCCATTAAAGAAAGATTTACCCATAGAAGATTGGTAACCTCTCCCTTTCTTTATAGTTGCTCTGGAGGAATTTTGACATATCTTCTTAATAGCATCCTAGGGCACCTGGGTGATATCTCTTTCTTCTATCAAATCCAGAGCATCAACACAACTCTCACTAATTCCTCTAAGAAAGAGCAACTTTTGAGACTCTTAATTGAGTGCATGGTGTGGAGACTTCTTCAGACTAAACTGGAACCTTGACAAATAGTCCTCCAAAATTTCATCCTCCTTCAGCTGCATCTTGAAGATATCACCTCCATAATATTCTTTATACTTCTCAAGAAAATTTTCCTTCATCTCATCCCAACTATTTATAGTATTCCTTCCTAAGCTCATAAACCACCTCAATGCAACTTCTTTCAAAGTAGTAGGAAACAACTTAGGCCTATGAGCGTCAGTAGTGTAATCATAGCTTCTGCAGAGGATATCAAATTCAAACAAGAAAGTGTCTGGGTCGTCTGTTACAAGCCCATATAATTTAGGAAGAATTGAAGCAGGAATATTCTTGAGGCTATCAACATTATTTTGTGGAGGGATAGGGAAATGAAAGGTTGGTTGGTTAGGTCGAATTGGGGCAGCCATATTTTCTTGATGGATTATCAAAGCAAATGGGTTCTCTATCAGGTTTTGGGTAGCTTCTTCTTCAGAGGAAGTTTAAAAAATGGCCAAATCTTGAAATGCATCAAAAAAAGGATTTAATTCTTCTTCTTCTTCTGTCAAATTTTGAAACTCAACTAGTTGGTTATCATGATTAGGTTAATTAGGAAGGAATCTCCCTAAAGCATCTCTTCTCCTACCCCCATGCATGTAGTATTACTCAATATCAACCAACTCACACAAAGAATTTGGTGAAAGAATGGTGGGTCATTACTTATTCTAATGAAGGGTATGTTGAAAACAGACTTCATAGATACCAAAAACAAGAAATAAATTGAAAATGACTCCGAAGAACTTCCTAGTTTGACACCATCCCCAGAAATGGCACCAAAAATGTTGGCCTCCTCTAATGATTCAACAACTAAACCCTTAAAGTTGTAACTCAAAGATTGAAAATATGTTTTGAATAACTATCTAGCTCATCATGAAGGTTCATTTAATTGTCAACCCAGGGATGTGAACTTGAAATGGGTCATCACTATATGTGCACTAGGTTTCTATTGTAGCCATATTCATTCTATAACTAGAAAAGACATGATGCTAAAAGTAAATTGCTTGAAAGGAAGTAACATAAGCACTAAGCATAAACTAAAAACTATACTGAACTGAAATGCATGAAAAAAATAGAAATCTTAGCAAATGGACAATAAACTACTTTGTCTGTAGGAATAGTCACATAATGGAATTCTAGTGGCTGCAGGAACAAACAGTTGCCAAAATTGTAACTATTGTTGAACAAAAAAGTAATGACTGAGCTAAAAGGATGGAATTCTCACCAAGTGGGCTCCCTTGGGTGAGTTTCCCTTGAAACTAAATCGGATGCAACAAACTTACAATATCATTTTATTCATTGAAAGCATGATTACAATGGAGCAACAACATAACTGTATTTCTTAAAAACTAGGAATGCAAGTATAACATCAGAACATTCAACCTTCTAAGAAGGAACATCTGATTATTATTTATAGGAAGAGAACTACTAACTAACTAACAAACAAGGTTTTCAACTCCAACAAATTAGGAGGACGCCACTTATTGAAAGCATGAAGAGAGGAAATGAGGTTATGCATGTGTAGGATTTGGTCAAGCCAGTCTTGCCTGAACATAGATTCAGCATAACAACACCTCTTATATTCACTCAACTAACAAATATGATCATTTAAAAGGCAGTTACAATCTTTCATTTGAGTTAGGAATTTCCCTCCATTGAGAGTTTTCCATCCATCGACCTTTTAATAATCACCTTTTTGACTTCCTTGGCAATTGACTAGTTGGCAGGAATTTATTCTACTTTGTAGGCTTCATTTATATCAACATCTTAATGTGAACCTGCATAATAACATCAGAACGCACAAACAATTGCATATCCATAATTACCTTAAAGTAACATCCATTCATCCACATGTAAAATCAACATAGATTAATCCACATAGCACTTTAATATTATCAAAAATCACAAGGATAAGTTTATGCCCAAGGTTCTCAATTCTAAGGAAATAACATAGAGGATGCCAATAACCAGGTTCCAAAGTCTATAGTATCATGAATAAATATATGATAAACCCTATATAAATTGAGCTATTAATTGGACTCATCAATGGGTTGTGAATCATCAACACCTCTTGAAGAAGAATTAAAATCTGATATTTCATAGGATCAAGCCAAAGATATCAATCAGGAAGTTATCCCACGTATGGAGGATCCTATCACTTATAAACTTGGATCACTTACCTTTGTCAGAGCAAGCTATCTTACCAATGAAGAAGCTATCACCTTTGAAGATCCACAACATAACGAATAAGGATTAGCACCTTGTTTCCAAAATATATTATATCCTATTGCAAATAAAATATTTCAAAGAATGTAGTATAAAATAAAGGGATTAGGACTACATGAACAGGGTATCCTAGAAGTAGTGCAAATTATTGTCAATCCTAAGCATCAAGGTCTTGGTTATTCAACAATTAAGGAATCTAAACATATCAGCGATACCTCTATAATAGCAAGGGAAACTTTATCTAATGCAAACATGAACCTAGAGAACACGAAGAGTCCTTATGACGAAACCGCTACCAATGCTACAACTAGCCATATCATGAATTGTCATCTACGCATATTTCAACCCTCTCATTAGGACCAACAACAAGAGAAAAAGTTATACCAAAGAAAGAAAAAATTCATTAAAGCAAAAGAATCGGTAAAACAAAATGAACAAAGCAAATACAAATGGATACCAAAGCAAAAGCAAGAAAATCATCCCTATCAAATTCCAATAGTCAAAGAAACTATGGGGCAAAATAAAAAAGGGAAGTTCATTCATCAAAAATGTCCAGTGATACAAAAAAAAGGTTCAAGAGCGACCTATAAAGTATATGAAGAAGTTGATCCTAATCAAATCTCCATATCCACCCATCATTGTTCGTCCTACCAAGTTTGGAAATTCAAAAATTCCAAACTATCAACCAATCCATCTGAATCTCATATCCCTCAACGCATTTCTTTATCCACTTCGACATCCATGATATCCATATATCACATTGACCGTGTCTTAGCAGCAACTTTTTATCATAAGGACTCTAAGGGCACCCTATTGCGATGTACACATCAAGGTAAGGTTGACTCTGGTATCGACAAATAAGACAAAAATTATCAGGGTTTATATTCAAGCACCTGCATCTTATCAAGACAACTCCTTCAAGTGGGATATCATTGGCACATTATGACAACAACAACACCTATATTAGCCCCAATAGAATTTGCATCAACACCACCAAGTGGTTCAACATGAGCATAAAATCTTTCAAAAAAAAAAAGTAAAGAGAAAAATCATCCTCCAGTGAAAACTACTACAGTGGCACTTTGGATAGGTACCATGATGAAAACTTGGTAAATAGGCATCATGTGTAGAATTGAGCATCCACATGTGCCATTTCAAGTGGAAGCATCTCGGCCTATGCATAATAAATCCAACATTCCATCCATCTTCCATCCATCTTATCCCTAATAAATCCAACATTCCATCCATCTTCTATCCATATTATCCATAATAAAATCCATGAACCATTCATCCAACCCATTTTTCATCCAAATCCAACTTATCTTGATCTTGGCAAAGGTTCGGTGTACACTTCACATTTGCTAATGGTAAACATCTTGACATGGGTCACTATCATTGATCATATCCTATCTAGCATTATTTGAGCCATGAAGGCATTGTCCAAAGGGGCATACTCCATCTGAACATGTTATCCAATCACAAGATAATACTTGCATTTTTTTACTGTTATCAACAAAGTATGCACCCGAAGCTAAGCTATCAACTCAACTACCTGTTGATACATGGGAACACTCCTAGGCTTGTGGGTTGCCTAAAACTTGGAGTGAACCTCCAGAGAAGGTTGGTTCCTCTTGCTTGATCACCTAGAACTTGTTCAATCCTACTTATTTTGAAGGAAAAGGGTAAGAAGGAGATTGGAAATAACTTAAAAATGCTTGAAAATGATAAACTACAACTAACTAGGCGATGCACCAAATTTTTCTTAGACCTATAACTTGTTGTTTTGGAATTACAATGGCTTGAAAAGAAGCTCCACTACACAGCCTATGTCTTTTAACATATCACCCATCAATATTTCATAAAAAAGGCACCAATTGATGATGTTCTAGAAGGAAAATATGAGTTTTCACAACCAAAACAGGCCAATAAGTTTTGCCACAGTTCACAACCTATTTGAATATGCTTGGATTTGTTTACAAGTGTTTTTTTAATCATATTTTGAGGTTTTGAGATAAAACACAACAAAAATAACCAATAAAACATATATAAGCATCCACATAAAAGGTAGAAATTGAAATAAAATTGATGCCAAAGAAGCATTACACAAGTATTGATCCAAAATAGATTGTCTTTATTGTTTGAAAATTAAAATTACATGAAAGAAATTCATTCATATGCTTGAATAGTTTTTGAGTTACAATATAGTGACTTTTGTTGAGAATAACTCAAAAAATTACAACATACAGCAAAATAAAATGTAAGAACTCACTAAAAAAGGGCTTGAAAGATGAGCCTTATAGTCATGCAACAACTTGCTAGAAGATAGGAACATGTGTTGAGGAGAAAAGGATAAGTCTTCACTTGAATTTGTTGAGTCAATCTCCTTTGGTCGTCGAAAAAAATAATCCCTGGTTTTCTCAGCCCCTTAAATTGCTCCAAAAGGTTGTTGGAGTGGTGAAAAATTCTTCCCTTGACCTCTTCTATCATCAAAGCTCTTAAATCTGCTCCTATATGTTATCAACTTCTCATAAACTGGGTTGAACAACTCCCTCGATATTTGCAACTACCCTTATATTCTCTCAACTTATGTCCAAGTCACTCCAATCTCCTTTAATGCTTGCAATTGCTGCTTTCAAAAGCTCTAACTGTTGTCCCTTAATTTCTCGTAGAAGCTCAAATTGCTTAACCTCTTCATAAATGCTTTCAATACCTTTAACCACATGTGCTTAATAACCCCCACTTAACACCTTCATAGGATACGTACAAAGCCATTAATAGTAACTAAGTATTATACTTATCCTTCACTTAGACCTCACTAAATTCCGAAGCATCATACCAATTGAATGAGCAAGTTTCAGAGCATGGAACCAAGATGCGCCGAAATTTTTATAACCATCATTAGTTCAGTGTGAAGATTGAGCTATCTTATGAAGATTGTCACTATTGACTATGAAGATCACTAAGGTTTCCATGCTTTTTCTATAGTGTTCCTCTTACTATCTTGCTCAATTTTCTGACATACTGTCCACTATCTTGTAGCAACTCCCATCAATTTATAGTACTATCCTCAACACTAAGAATGTTGGGTATAACAATGTCTATTATGAAGACCAAAAACACTTGTGAAAACCACATCCCTCTAAAAAATTACTGCCCTTTTAGATCTCTTGTCACTACAATCATAACCATTGCCACCATCATTCTTCACCATGAATGAAAAACTCAAAAAATATGGACTATCTATTCATCCTCTTTTTTATTTGCTATAGCAACCTCCATTTGATTTACAACTTTATTCATCTTCATTGTCTTGAATTGATGAAGTTTTCTCTCAAACCACAAACTAGGTTTTCGTGAAATTTAATGAGTTTTTTCATCTAACTGTTTCTTAATTTTTGTCAAAAAAACATAAAAACCCAATTCATGGTTTCGAGGTATGATTGTCATGATCTTGAATAGATTAATATCAATGTGCCCTGCTCTCCTAGAACTTACTCTCTCAATGCCACTATAGGAAAACTCCTTCAACACCGCCATTGAGGCTCATTCAATGCTAAACAACAAACCCTAAAACCCTCCTCATCGTATGTTGGTGGAGTAAAGACAAAACTAAAAGACACCTTTTCCCTCCTATTTCTCCCAACATGGCTGTCACTTTTGGTTAGAAACAAATGACTTTCACTCAAGGATAATTACAAAATCAATGCTAAAAGATTTTTATTCCAAGTGCAACGTGGAACTCCTTTGTTTTTGCTTCATTTTTTGAAAAATAAAAATAACCACCAACAAGAGTAAGTACAAATAGACATTTTTGCAAAAATGACTAACATTTGCATTGCTAGACATTGGGGGTAGGTACTTTCATCTTGCTTTAGAATAAATCTTAATCTATGTCTTGTAGCTCACGTTGTGATCTAGGCATCATCTAAACAATTCAAACAATCCATATCAGTTGCATCTTGCCAACACTTCAATGTGGTATCAAAACATTCAACAATCTTGTTCCTAGCCTGGCTACAAATATTGATCAATCATTATTTGATCAATCAATTATCATCTTGGGATGTATCCTTCCCAATCCTCATGTTGTTCCTATTATGACAACACTATCTTTGCATTATTGTGTATCCTCAAGAATGTTATCATTATCGGAAATTACGCAATCAAATTAATCCAATTTTAATGAAACATCAACAAGATATCAAATACCTGACTGATATCCTACATATCGATATCTCACTTCCTCCTGTCCATATACAGTCAACATGTCAAAAATCCAAAAGGTGAAAAATAAACAAAGAGTTTAAAACATTAAGATCCTAAAACGACTGGGATTGTCTTAGATGAGCCACAGGGCCCGAGGTCCAAAATCAGTGAACTATGAGCCTCTATGTGGATAACGTAGGCAAGGCCATCATTGATGATCCCCCGAGGCTCAAGGTTAGTCCCCACAAAACAAAACAAAAACATCCAAATGTCTTATCAAAATCCAAAAACATTCATAATTTTTTTTTAAAACTCCAAAAAATAGTGATACTAAATACAACCAAACTACAATGTCTCGACATTCATCACGTAGGCAAGGCTAATTTCTGATTAGCCCCCGAGGCACTAGGTCATTCCCTTTAGGTCCCCCTA